>PTEX01000063.1:1395759-1655325 GCA_003342815.1 Eudromia elegans | reverse complement strand
GGAGGAGGAGGAGGCGGCGGGGGGGCCGGAGCCGATGGACGGGGGAGGGGGCGGGAGGGAGCCGTGCGCGGACCCCCCCCTCAACCGAGACCGGCCCCGGGCCCGGCCCGGGCGGCAGCGGCGCCGGCCCCGGCGAAGTTGGCCCGCGGCCCCCGGGACGGGGGGGCCACTGTTTAACAGCGCGCCCGGGAGGCTCCGACATGACGGGAAGATTAATTTATCCAATTGCAACAGCAGGGGGAATTCAGGTAGGTGGAATTTAATTACGGGATTTGGAAGCGAAGACGTACGTCTCCAGAGCTGTCAAGAGCACTTAAAAAATAAAATCATAATCATCAACACGGCTGCGGGGCACCTGCAGCACACGGCAGCGCAGGGGTGCTGGTCCAGCCGCAACAGTCCCTATGGGAGGTCCTCCCTGCAGCCCCACAGGCACAGCAGGCCGGGAAGGCCCACGCAGAGCAGCAGGACAGGGGAATTAGGGACATTCCAGGGGGACAGTAGCAGCAAAGCAAAGCAGGAAGCAGAGCAGGGCTCCAGCGAGGAGTTTGCATGGCCCGGCTGGCGCCGCTCACCTGCCCCTTGTGCTGGGCTGGGCCCAGCCCGTGTGCACGGGGCTCCTGCCTCGCTCCTGCAGGCGCCGCCGGAGGGAGGATAAACCACGCATGGGAGCAGATGTGAGTCAGCCGTGTTAGCACAAAAACCATAGCACAAAACCCCATAAAAACAGGAACCCGTGCATAAAGTAACATATGGGATGAATTGGTGATAAGATGGCAAGAGCTGGGAAATCCAATGCACTCGCTGTAAACGATCTCCTCGCCGCCTTTCCCACGCGCTCCTCCTGCTTTTATTATTTCCTGCAGTGGGTTTGTGTCACTTGTTAATTTATCATTTGCCATCTTCATCCCCTGCCCTCCCTTGATGTATTTGCAGGGCTCCGTAAGTCTTTTTTCCCTAGTGCCATCCATGCCTCTCCGGCCCCAGCATCCCCAGCGAGATGCCCAGATCAGAATTTCAGCAGCCTCCGCAGAAAGGCGCGGGTCCCTTTCATTGTTTCAGGGCAAACTGACTTTGAAACGCCCGCGAGAGCCTGATGAGACCTGGGTCCGGCTGGCACACGATGCCCACGGGCCCCGGCGGCAGAGCAGGAGCCGCGGCGGCTCCGCGGGAAGGGAGAGGGAGCCCCGGCCGCCTCCTGGCCGCAGGGACGGGAGGTCGGCGCGAGCCTGGGCGCGCAGGCAGAGGCCGGTCCCGTCAGAGCCTTTCTCCGGCGCGCTCGCCTGCGCCTGGCGGTGGCTTTCCAGGCGGTTTCAAACCTTCCTGTGCATTCAGTGCTCGCCCCAGCTGCTGCTGCTGGGGAGGGCTCGTCGCTGCCTTCCCGGTGCTTCACCCTGGGACAGGAGTCCCCTTCCACCTCCAGAGACTGTCTCACACCGCGTACGAAGTAGCCGCGGGCACGTTCCCGGGCAGGACGAGGCCCCCTTGGTGCTGCCACCGGCACCAGTGTAGGGGTGCGGAGCCTCCCCTAGCAGCCCTGCTCCGTGCAGGAGGCAGGAAAGCACTTACGGATAAAAGCACCTGGTCACTGTAAGGGGGATGAAAACTTGTTCTTCTCCTAGTTCAGGCCATTATTGGCTATTATTCCAATATATAGAAATATATAGAAAATCTAAAGGAAATGCGTTACAAATTAGATTGCAGGAAAGGTAATAAATAGGACGAACCTGACAAAAATGCAATCCGATAACGCACTCTTATTACGTTGAGAAACGTCTCCCTCTGCCGAGGGAAAGGCTCCCGACAGGGCCGCGCTGGGCAGAGCGCTGCCCATGGCCGCTCGCTCCTCTGACCGGACCCGCAGAGCCCAGCGGCGCTCACAGACACCCCACGGCGAGCCTGGGGGTCAGCAGCGCCCGGGCCGCGCGCCCCGTGTCGGAGGGAGCGCGTCCCTTCACTCGCGGGCATGCCAAGCACCGAGCGGCCGAGAGCCACTGCCACTGTGTGAGCGGGAGCGGGGCAGGAGTGCAGACAGAGCCTCAGGAACTGCCCGGAGCCGCTGGCTTTCAGCTGCCCTGGCATAAAGACTCTGCTGCAGCTCCGTTTGAAAACGGCGATAGGGACAGGTTATCGCTAGGTTATCGCTATCCATAGGTTATCGCTATCCATAGCTCGCCCCGCTTTTGATTTTCATTTTTCATCTGACAGTCTCGGAGTCTTTGCAAGAGGAGCCAGTCGCATTATACCCATTTCTGAGCAAAACTTGAGACAGGAAAATAGGGAAAAAAAAGTAATAATGGAAAGAGGCTTCTGTGGAGGTCCCAGTCTCTTTAAGATATGCCAGATATTGGAAATTGCCCCTTGTTTTTGTGGCGGGTGAAGATGGGAGCCTCCTCCTTCGCCCTGGGACTCCTCCATCTGGTCCCTTCGGAAAGCAAGTGCTCCTGCCTGGTAGGGCACCCTCTGTGTCCCCAGAGGAGATCACAGCGGCTGGACGTGGCTCGGAGCTCCAGCCAGGAGAGTTTTGCACTCAAAAATAGTTCTTACAACCCCTTAAAACCTGGCCATCTCCTGCCCCTTACCAAGAGCTCCACAGCTGGTCCTACCCCCGCAGCCCAAGCCAGAGATTAAAGACCCCTTTTGGAAGCCCTCACCTAGGGTGATCACACCCATTCAGCCCTGTATCCCTGCTGCCGCAGGCAGAAAGAGGAACGGAGGAATTCCCGAGGGCTGTTTGCAGCTACCATGGGCCTTGCAAGCAGATCTTCTCCCCCTAACTGTAAAGGGCCTTTTTATTTTTCGTTTTTAATTAAACCACAAGCGTTCTCCTCTAGCAAACTTTCCACAATGGCGTCTCCAGCTAATTAAAGGTTTAAGCTGTCAGGAAACGCTGCGCATAAACATAAATAAATAAAGTAAAAAAGGGGTGCTGCCTTCATAGCATTTGTCAGTTGAAGTTCCCCTCAGGTCGGCGGCAGGAACAGAAGCCATTCCCAGGCGCGATGGGCACGGGCACGTCCCGGCGCCCGCCTGCAGCTCCTGCCTCCTGCTCCCTGGGCAGCCTGCGTGGCTTCGAGGAGGTAGCGCGGAGCTCCCTTCCCGCGGGGATGGTGCACGGCCTCGGCCGCAGGAGGGTGGTGTTTGTAAGGGCGGGTGTGGAGCGAGGGGGTTCTTGCCTCCCGCATCGGCACGGGCAGCACGGCGGTGGCCGCGGGGCCCATGACATTCACACCGCAACAAGGAGCAAGAGCTTCTGCCAACGTAGCGTTTCGGTGTCCCTAAGTCACCTTTAATGCCCCTGTCCTTTGGCGCGCAGGTGTTAGGCAGACTTTGGAGCCAAGTCTCTCCGCCTGCAGTACGTAAGCGTGGCCCGAGGCCAGGCAGAACGCAGGCACCCATTAGCACGGCTGGCAGCGTGCAGCGTTGCAGCGGCTTGCTGCGGGTTCTCACAGTTGGATGCCAGGTCTTACCCTCATCTTCCTCCCAGAAAATTCACATAGAAAAAATCCTGATTATTCACCCCTCCCTTCTCCCAGGGGGATCTAAAACTGAAGAGAATGAGCCACAAACCATCTGACTCCCTCAGATTTCAGTCACATTGTTTAGCCGAAGTGGTCAGAAATAGGCATTTCTACCACATACAAGCAAAAACTGAACGTGTAGAGTGATTTACATTCCACGAGGCCATCTCCTCTTTTCAAGGCATGTGCTCCAAACTGCTAACAACCAACTCCTTATGTACTTGAGGAAAAAAGCATAGCTAAGGCAAGCAGCTCCTCTCTTCAGAAAACATAACCCGGAGGTCTAGGCTTGCTCTTTACGTGAGAGTCACAACGTTCTCCGACAGGAAAGCAAACGCAGCGCTACAGATCTGCCCTTGACACGTTCAGGAGCATTAACATCTCGTTTGGTACCACAAAATCGTTGTTATTGGTTAGGAAAAAAAAACCAGCGCAGCTTGATTTTCCAGTAGGGGAAAAAAAAGGAAAAAAAATCAAGACTGCTGTTTAGAAAGCAAAGTTATGTTTAATTGCACACATTTGTTTCGCTGATTTGGGACAAGAACCAGTCAGGAGCCCAAGAGCAGAGTGTTTTGCTTCCCCAGGTAACGCCTCAAGAGTGTGTCCAAAACTGTCAGCACCTGCTGACCCTGGAGGCTCCTGTTGAACCTGGGCAAGCAGGAGATGCAACCAGCGCAGGTGAAGAGGTGGTCGGCAGAGATATTTCCCATCAGGGCACCACAGTGACCGCCCCAGAGGAGCATTTCAGCTGTGAGCCACAAAGGAGCCCAGGTGGGCACAGCCTGGGCCCTTTGACAGGCCCCCCCATTCCGACCCACCTCACCAGAGCCCCATGCCACCAGCTCAGCCCCCCTTGCGGCGACGAGCGCACGAGTACATGATGCATTTGCACGGGGACGTAATTAGGAGCGGTAAAACCTGGAAGACCTGCACGCTCCGTAGCAATTACCAGCTTAAACACACATGGAGGAAGAAAAACATGGAGCAAAGTTATTACCCAGAGCGACTTCCCTGCTGGCAGGCAGGCAGCGGGCGCTCTGCCTGGCGCAGGGCAGGGTGCTGACACCCCGGTGTGGGGCAGGGTGTGGGGCAGGGTGCTGACACCTCAGCACAGAACAGGATGCTGACACCCTGCTGGAGCTCCTGGTGCAGCCGCCCGCACTCTTCCCAAACGCTCGAGTGGAGCAAAGAGGGAGAGTGGAGAGCGCGTGAGTGACAGCCTGGGCTGCCCTGCTGCTCCTCGGGCCTCTCTGGTGAGGCGTGTTCGCGGCCAGAGCGCAACCCTGTGTAAATATAGTCACTAAATAAATGTGGTAATTATGCTGAATATTATTCTCAGTAGAAACAGCAGTAGGGAAATGATTTGCATAAGAAATGTGGATTAGTCATGTAAATGAATGCATTATTTGTTTATAAAATAGAAGATTGTTTGGTCTAAAGACCTAGAACTAAACTATACGTCCCAGTTATCACCCAGGCAGCGCCTCACGCCCTCACCACCCTCGGCCTGCCGTTGTCCAGGCACCTTGGTTCCTCTTGGTCCATGTGTCTCGCTCCACGCTCTGCAGCAGCCTGGCTTGCCGGCGCCCTCGGCACGGGGAAGGGCCCCCCCTTTCCCTGGACGCCTGGCTCCAGCTGCCATTGAAACACCTCTGGGGGAACAGGCACGCTTCATCTCTCCCTTTCAGCAGATGGGGACGAGGAGCAGGAGAAACAGGGACAGTGTTTCTGAGTTGAGCATTACCTCCAGCCACCAGGAGAAGCAGGAACCCTTTGTCCTCTCAAGGGGCCTCATGGGAGCTTTGCTTTAGGCCGAGGGAAAGCCCCGCAGCTGAGCCTAGTTCTCACAAGCGCCAGCACAGACCGGCTGAGGGGCTGCTGCTCCTGGCCTCTGTAAGGGGCAGTCAACAAAGCAAGAAGGGCCCCAGGGCTGCCCTGCAGCGTGGGGCTGGATGCATCTCCCGGGGTCCCCTGCCCGCAGCCGGGGCTTTGCTGCGGCCCACACAGCGCTGCAAGGGGCCCTCAGCTCCCAGGTGGAGCCAACCGCAATTCTCCCCTATCCTCCAAACCCGTTGCCACCTTGTAACTTGCTGGGGAAGGTAGCGTTGAGGAATGGCACCCCCACATGGCCTTTCCGCTGAATTTTTCCTGTGGTTTTGTAACCCAAGCACCTTGTGCACTGTTAAAAAACCTAAAGGATGGAGAAGAAATAGGGGTCCCTTCTGCTGCACCCAGCAATTTATTCTCACAGGGTATAAATTGCTTTCTATGTTAATTCAGTGCCCAGATTCCTTATATGCCTAACTGTACCATAGCTTGATAGAGTTTCCCCTTTCTTTTTGCACTTTATGTAACTGAAGCACTGCAAACTGGTGCAGTTTGGAAAACGGGGATCCAGGAGATGTAGAGGGTGATGTGCCGGAGCAGAGCGCTGCAGTCGTGTCCCGCCCTGCACGAGGAGCAGGACAGTCGCCTGTAGGGGACATATTCACTTCCCAGTAATGCCAGTCTCAGCTGTCCAAAAATCCTTGGACAGAGCAGTTGTAATGGAGCGACTTCTAAGATGCTGAGGGCTGCTCCTGGGGTCTGAACTTGCCTCCTGCCCTTCAGGAGGCCAAGACTTGCGGTGCTGAGGACGAGCAATTGATCCTGCAGTGGGGACACCCAGTCCGCCGCGGGTCAGCTCCTACACGACCCCACACTCCAGCCCGGAGCGCTGGCGCGACGGCCCCGCTGCCCTGCCGGCGGGTGGCAGCCGCTCGGCCCATCCCACGCTGCTGGTGTTGCACGTGGGCGCCCCAGGAGCAGGTGGGTTTCGGGGGTCTTGATCTTCCGAGGTGCACGCGAGGTGCGGAGCAGGCAGGAAGGGCGACATCACATTAGCTTTCCTTGTCCTTCGGAGAGGGAATCCAGCCGTGCAGCTGCCCAAGTCAGGAGCAGCAGAAGCCGCAGTGCAGAGCGAGGAGTCGAGCGGGGCCGCCTCGCTTGAGGGCCCCGTTCTCACGCCCGCACTTCAGCTCGCCCATGGCACGGGCCTTCCAGCAAGCAGTGAGTGGTCTACGTATGGCTGCTGCAAGTTCCAAAGACAGAAAGACAGAAAGACAGACAGACAGACAGAAAGACAGACAGACAAGAAAGAAAGACAGACAGACAAGAAAGAAAGAAAGAAAGAAAGACAGACAGACAAGAAAGAAAGAAAGAAAGAAAGAAAGACAGACAGACAAGAAAGAAAGAAAGAAAGAAAGAAAGAAAGAAAGAAAGAAAGAAAGAAAGAAAGAAAGAAAGAAAGAAAGAAAGAAAGAAAGAAAGAAAGAAAGNAGAAAGAAAGAAAGAAAGAAAGAAAGAAAGAAAGAAAGAAAGAAAGAAAGAAAGAAAGAAAGAAAGAAAGAAAGAAAGAAAGAAAGAAAGAAAGAGAGAAAGAGAGAAAGAGAGAAAGAGAGAAAGAGATAGAAAGAGAAAGAGAGAAAGAGAGAAAGAGAGAAATCCGGCTTTTAGCTGAGCGGGAAAAGTAAACTTACTTCAGCGCAACGGCCTGTTTGGTTTGTCTGGTTTAACGGCTCGTTTTGGCTGCAGACGTGGCCCTGGCAGCCAGGCTGGCGGGACAGTGAGGACGTGGCAGCTGCCTCTGCGGGGCGCTCATCCCTTCACCCTTTGGGGGCGTGAGAGGCAGGCCTGGCTTGCAGGAAAGGACAGGATCCTTTCAAAACTGGACTCTCCATTTCTGGGCCCTTTGGATATCGGATTGAAATACCCCTATTTGTACATGCTTAGGGCAAATTTTCGTCAGAATGAGTTTCAGTAAAAACATGGGGCTTTAATTGTATGCTTTTTCAACACAGTCTCTGCATTTGGTGACAGCTGCAAGTTTTCTTAGAAAAGTTTACCCTCACCAGCAGCAGAGTTTCTTTCCACCATCTCACAGAGCAGTGGAAAATTTGTACCAATAACAGCTTTGGTTTTGAGCTGATGCTTACCATGCATTTGAGCTCCAAGGCCCTCGCGGACTCCAGCTACGATGCTCTCCGGGATGAAGAGGAAGTGCAATTCACCCAAGAGCCGTTTTCTACGAGGCTTTTCAACAAAAAAGCAGAACAGAAACCCAGCGAAGGAGCATCGCTTCTCCCCGCAAGCTGCACCTGCCTTGTGCCCAGCGGGTGCTCTGCAAGTAGCATCAGTATCCAGCAGTGCCAGGCTGGATTTTATTCAGAACTTTGTAGCCTTTTTCCCTTCCCCAGCAGCACGGCCGCTTCTGCTGTTGCACAGATGATCTGAGCAAAACACAGATCTCCCAGGCCAGAGGGGAGCACGATGGAGATGTCGTTTCCCCAGAACAGGTAGTGTAACAAATCAATCCTGCCCGCGCCGATAAATTGAACTTCAGGCTTGGCGATGCTGCTTTTCAGGTCCAATCCAGTGTGAGGCACAGCAGGAAGGTGGGCAAAGGCAATCAGCAGCGTTTTGTTCAGCGAGGAGCTGCACAGCGAGCAGGAGAAAGAGAAGAAAGATCATCTTCTTCTTGCCCTGCTTTCGTAGCACAGTATTTCTGCAGTTTATGAGGAAGCACAGCGAGGCGCAGGCAAAGGCTGCAGGGCTCCTGCTGCTTGCACGCCCCTGCCCTGGGACGGGGTCTCCTCTCCAGCGGCACCAAGAGGAGGTGGCTCTGGGGAAAGCGCCGGCTGCGCGTGGCAGGCTGCAGTTCACCCCCAGGCACGCACCAGGCCCCAAGGGTGCACAAGGGCCCCTTCCTCCTGCTGTTTGGAGTAACGCAGGTCCTGCGTCCCATCGCTGGAGTCCAGGCAAAAGGCGGAGATGCAGGAGCACAGCAGGGGGAGCAGGGAGGGGTGATTCTGCTTCCGTGTTCCCACCTCATCTCTCGTATAACGTCGGTGGCCTCAGCTGCGCGCGGCAGGGACACCCTGCAGCTGCTCAGGACCAGCCTTGGGAGCCCCCTGCCCATGGGAAACAGGCACTTCCTCTGAAGGAAGGGGTTGCTCACTCCTCACTCATACAGTTTCAAGCAGTAACAGCTCCCTTTTGTGGGACAGGATTGTAGCTACTGCTCGGTAATTAAACCCCAAAATTAAAAAAAGTTATTTGTTCTACCCCGAGCATCTCCTGCTGCAGACAAGCTGTTTGCACAGCTTGACCAGCTATGATGGTGGCTGGTGGAGTTAACTGCTTGACTGAGTACCATACCTTCTAGCAAAGGATCTCCATGGGCTGTTAGGTAAAACAGAAGCATTATTGGCCATTCTGTAGAAACCGTCAAGTGACAGACAAGACCTCGGGCAGAGGCAGAGGGCAATGTATGAATGCTGTGGAGAGCCAGCCCTGGGTTGCAGCTGCTTTCTAGGACACCTCCAGAAATGAGGGCCATGCAGCCAAGCACTAGTCCCTTTTCCTAGCCCAGCAAGGTGTGAGTGCACCGCCCGGCCTGCAGGCCCTGCAGCCCGCAGAGGATCCGCACCGAGACCCGCAGGTACCTCTTGCCCCCACGTGCAGAGGCGACACATGCGCCGGGCACAGCCGGGGCAGAGCAGCTGCCCCCAGGAGCAGCGAGCTCTATCTGCAGCAACAGCCTCGACATGAAGGGCCAAATGCTTCCCTGCAGCTTCAGCTCGGTCTTAGTCTCCTGGAACACGCCCTCAGCCAATTGGTTTTATGCATTGGCATTGCAGCCACTACTTCCTATTCATGTTATCTACACCCATCTTTTCCAGAAAGGGCCTCTATTAGCAGCTCTAATCCCAAGCCAGAGCGCCGCTTCCCTTTCATTTCTGCTAGAGCAATACCCCCCACTGCAAAGCTCAGCATCTCTGCAACTGCTGTGGTTACAAATGAATGCATCTTTTGGCAGCCTTTTAGATCATTTTTCTACAATGCACGTTGTAAATGAGGAGTAATATATCTTCAGAATTGCCCTGAAAATGTTACTCTGTTAGCAATATAAAAGCATTACAGTGTCCGAGTAGGTGCCCTTGCCAAAACATTTTATTGTGAGCCAGATAATTCACTTTGAATTGTACATGGGTTGGTATAATCATTCCAGTAAAGCATTCTTTACAAGTCTGTAACAGCAAGTCACATGGCTCAATAAAGTTTATTGCTGCAAGTGTTTAGTGATTCATGGCATAGATGAATTCTGTTTCTTTCCCGAATCAATAGCAAAATAATCTCCTCGCAATTACATTACTCTGTGTTAAATAGGTGTGAAGTAAATAAGTACAAAATCTGCTATAAAAAAACAATATGTACAACATTAAGCCATAAATGCCAAAGTGCCATTCACCCATGGGTGTCCTGCACCACACTGCCTGTGGCAGAGCCTATTAAAGCTATGACCAGCACAGAGCTTTAAGCTGTGACCAGCACACGGCAGTGCAGCAGCCTGGCACAGACTGGGTAACAAACCCTGGTGGCACGGGCAGCTTTTGCCACCCCACGGTGAACCCTCTGCCCTGCCCAGGCGCTGTGGCCACCCAGGGCAGCACCGCGGGTGCCAGGGATCATCTGCTCAGATCACACCGGGTGAGCAAGACCTGTGCTCTCCCCAGCAGCTCTCCCAGTGCTGTTCTTGCACACAGTAGAACAGAGTTTGCAGCCACCCCTGCTTAACAGCATGCAGATGGGGTCAGGCTGACTTAGTGCACTCACAAAAGGGAGCAGAGGCACGGCAGTGAGGAGAGGGCATGTGCATCATGACAGGAGCTTCTCTGGGAGCCCGACCAGATGGCAGTGCTGCCACCCCCTGCTCAAGGGTCCTGAAGACCGTCCTGCCTCTCCAGGGACTTCGCAGTGGGACACTGCAATCATCTGCCAGAGCCAGAACAAGTGCAGAGCTATCTATCTATCTGGTTCTAACCAAAGCACTTCTCATAAAACCAGTATGAAAACAATGCTTTTTAGAAGCGGGCTGTGCTAGGGAATGAGGAGCAGACTGTCATTTTAATTGGTTAATGAGTGCTGATTGGCAATGCTTACACGAGATGGGCTTTCTCTCCAAATATGCTCGTGCTTTTACAAAGAGTTCAGTGCAGAAAGGAGCAAATATCTGAGCTCAGGCTTTTATGGTTTATGGTTTACCTTTCATCCACAGTCTTCCTCAGTCCTCACACATACCCCAAAAAGACATTTATGATTAAACACTAAAATTTTACAAAAAGCATCAGGGAAGGCTGTCTAAGTAAACATAATATTAACTCCTTCCTACAGAAGTGTTAAGAGTGTGGTCTTTCACTGCATGATTGCTCCCACAGAAGTCCCATTTTCATTCAGCATCCAGCCTAGATCACACATTGGTGAAGAGATCACCATTCTGCCCACAGGAATGCAAAAAGGTCAGAATGGCAACCTGTGCCAGGCATTTAGTGTGGCAACTGCCAGCCCAAATAGCAAAAGGGCAAAAAAGTGAAAAAAGGTCCTCCAGGTAGCTGTACCAAGTGACACTAAGAGTGTTTCACATGAACAGTATGGCTTCCAACACCTTCCCTAACACTGTCCACAGTTTTACACCTAGTTTCCACTATTTATTTCAAGAAGCCTCTACTCTCTCTTCCCCACAAGCCCACAGACCCCACGGTCATAGCCTTCGCTGCAGCAGAATTGGAAATTGGAAGGACTGATCCTCTCCCAGGCTTGAGAGATTTAACACAGTAAGGCCCCATCATTAAGCACAACCTGCTATTGTGGATACTACCACAGTATATATTACACTATAACAACAGTGATGTAGTATCAGCCTTAAGCAGCAGCCCCGATGACTCTGCCTCCATGGTGTCCCACTGTGCACCCACAGCAGCAGTCTGCTCTCGGAAGAGATAGCTAACATGAAATAAGGCTTAAAATAAACACATTAATTAGCAAAACTTAATTTCACCTAGTCTATGGGCATTAGATCAACTCTGCTTTGGGTAAGACTTTCATGCAAGGAAAGACTGTAGGGCTAAACCCAGGAAGTCTGATACACACAGACAGTTGCTACAGAACAGCCTTCCTCAATATGGTACAGGATTGTCCTCTCCTCTGCAGCGTTGCTTCAGGAGTACAGAGTCATCATCATCCACTGGAAAACAATGCAGAAAGGGGGCTGAGTTCATCGATTGCCACAAGAGCTCTGCAATATTCACTACTGAACTGGAAGTTGAGGCATTGGGAGATGTCCTGTCTCCAGTCATAGCAGAAACCATAGCTAGGCACAGGACTCAGAACCTGAAGCTCCCTGTTGCTTCAAACCTAATCTTGAAGCGATCAGGTAGAAATGCCTTCTAAGGCTACAGAACAAAGCACATGGTTCTGCTTGCAATGGAAGAAATTTGCTTTGTCACTCATGGTATGGGTTTTACCTCAGATTCCCGGAGGTAGATCCCTTTGCCATCTTGTGTTAAGTTGCGAAAGGCCTCTGTAAGAAACAAGAAACATTAACTTGATAGTAAAGAGGTCAGCACCAACTGAGATCCACTTTCCAAGGAAAAATCCCCGAGGCCAAGTTTTACTCTATTTACAGGGGTGTGTGGGTGTGGGTGTGGGTGTGGGTGTGTGTGAGAGAGAGATGGACACAGCTGAATTAACTCTGACATGTCACTGAGCATCCACACAGCCTTTTCAGATACTGCTCTTAAAACCTCCAAATGTCAGAGGTCACAACCTCTCACGCTACAGTTTGAGATATATGTGAGGTGTCTATAGTACCTGTGCTCAAAGATATGAATTGTCTCATCCTCATGCCTGTAGTCCCATCAAAGGTATATTCTAACACCTTTTGCCTCCTGCAAAAAAAAGCAGCCTCCATCTGCAGTTTGCTCACTTCTTCTATGAGGGCCAAGCCACTCTACTCCCTGCAGGGAGCAAAACCACTCCGATTTGCAGGAAGTGACTAGCAGAAAGTTAAGAGGAAGATCTTGATTTCCTCTGTATCAGTCCCTTGCTCTGAATTGACTATTCCTTGCTTATTCTTGTTTACCTGAGAAGAACCCCAAACTTCCTATTTAGTCCTTGCCACTGCCAGCTGGAAGAGATGTGGAAGGGCTGGGGCGCTGCCAGGCAGCCCAGCACCAGCCTCACCTCCCATGATCTCCACTCGCAGCATGAAACACACGAAGCTCTCAAAGCTGATCTGCAAGTCCGGGTTGCCGTATCTGATGGCCATCAGGTTACAGACTTCATTGCTGAGTGAGATGCCTTCAGAAAAAAGGGAGGAAAAAAAGAAACATGGAATAAGAGGACAACTCCAAGCTGCCATGCAGCTGCCGGGTCCTCCTCGCTTCTCCAACACCTCTCTATCAAATTTCCCCCAAGTTTTGCTCATAGGAACCAGTTCAAATCAGTGCAAATAGATCTGGAAGGAACTTGCTAAGGTAGGCAGTGGGCTCACCTGTCTCCTGTACAGCTGCATGCAATTCCACCAAGTCAAGCCTTCCAGATCTGCTGGTGTCTCTTTTCTGGAAAACTTCCTGGTTAAAAAAAAACCCCACATACACATATTTAGGGGAAAAACAAACAAACAAACAAAAAGGTAGAAAATCAGAAAAAGTTAATGGGATTGTAAGTAGGGAGGTATTATAAGGGGGAAATGAAAATGATTCATGTACCAAGTAGAAAAGTAGCCTCTTCCAGAGGACTCTGAACTCCTGAATACTCAGTGTGCCGGTGGCATTCAGCTTGATGTGAGAATTAAGGTCAAAACATTTCAATCAAAAGTGAGAGAACATCCACTACATAAAACACAAACAAACGGCAAACTCACAGCTACTCTATCAATCACACAATTATAACATGAGGATAATGAATTTTTAGCCCACAAGGCCATCCAGAGGTTTGATTCTGCTCCTATTCAACCCAGTGGAAAGCTGCTTCCTATTTCAAAAACATCAGGAATGAAGCCTTTCCCAATTCAATTCCATTCCATCACAACTGTTATTATGAGAGGTGAGAAATTCAATAAGCAGGGACATAGTCTCATGGTAAAGAAATCACAGTGACACCCCATTTGCCCCAAGAAATAATGCCCAGGTAAATGTATTAAAGGTATCAGAAGCATCACTCATGTCAAGAAGGATACATCCAGGAGGGCCAAAATACCCTGGCAGGCATCCAGGCTGAATCTCAGATGAAAGCTCTGGAAATCTGAAGAGAAAAAAAAAAAAAAAGGAGAAAGATTATTTGCAGGAATCATTTGACAGCACTCGGAAAAAATGGAGGCTGACAAAATTCCCTCTCGTTTGAGAGCACTCAGGCCCCAAAGCCTCCATGAATTTTCTCACCCGCTCGAGCAAATGCATCATTTATGATGATAAAAATATGAGGAAACAGGATGGATTCTACTAGTCTCAGAAAAGCCAGCATGAGCTCCCTGCAGGCACACAATTCGGAGTGAAATATGGTGCGCTATCTCCAGCTATTAGAGAAAATGGAAGGAAAAGGACATCCAAAACTGTAATCCCAAATAAAATTTACTGCATGACCTTGAGCAAAGTCATTTGACCTGAGAGCTTTGGGGAACAGCACTGCAGATTAATTGAAACCCTTGTGCTTAGTGTCTCTTTCTCAAAGATATTGCCACCCCTGTTAAAATAATTAAAAGTGTAGAGGCAGGAACCACTGAAAAACACATGAGAAGTAACAGAAATATACTCTAATCTCACTGCAAATCATAATTACAGATGGTCTGCAGACTTCCTCAGAGCAGAGGACAAAACCATAACTCACCAAACCCTTCTCTGTAGAACATGAAGACATTTTAATCTTGCAATAGCCCTGTTTATTAAATATGGATCAAGTACTGCAAAGATTTTAAAGGAATGCCTTAAAATTGATCACTTAGCACCTCCATGTTCTCACAGATAAGACAATGTCTGGTGGGCCACTTCAGAAAGACAATAGCTATAGACCATCTTTGCAGCAAAGAGAGTGACATTCTCAGCTGAAGTGGAAAGGTGATCACATCAGGTGCTTGCTGATGCATCAGCATCAGGTGCATCAGGTCCTTGCTGCCTGGAACTGCTGCATACTGCATTTGTGTACTGCACGCAGCTTACTACCAGTGTAGAAACTGGACAGGAAAACCGTAATGTCCCTGTTGCTGTTCAGAGGAAGCAACTACCGCAGCACCTCACCGCTGTTCAAGTGGTTACTAATGACCAGGAATCAAATTATAGGCTTGTGGAGGGCTCTGGGCTACCACTGCCATGAAGCGGATGTCACAATCCTCACATAAGAAATACGCCTAGAGCTCAGATGGCTCTCACAAGCATGAGTGACACAGGCACTGCAGGCTCCCGCACTGCCACCTTACCTCCCAAACACAAAGAGAGCAAGGGACATCCCTGTGCAGTGTATGGCAAGGAAGAGTTAGGAGGATCAGCGTGAGCCAGGCACACCAAGATACAGCTGAGGCCTTTGTGCTGCCTAACTCCTGCAGACCAGGCTAACTTTTTACACCTTCTAGGAGCAGGACTGCCAAGATTGTCACAGTGACATAGGGCAAGAGTTGTCTTCAGAATGGAGGTTCATGTCAAGCCAGACTCCGCATCTGCAAGCCATATCTACATCTGCTGTCTCCCCCATTCTTTCAGTAGTTGAAATTCAAAGCAGACCAGCTACCCTTGTAATATTTCTATCGTCTTGATTCACAGCCTGAGCAAATCCCTTCTCTTTCAGCATCTAACATCAGAATAGCCAGTCCAGTCAAATTAAAATCAGTTTCTCTTATCCCAGAATTCAAGAAACAGGTGCAGGAGCTAAGACTTAGCTCGAAGAGGTTTTATTTTACAGAAACATTATTTCCTAGTACTTACTTCTCCAAGATACATTATTCAGAATCCTCTGGAGCTGAACAGCATTTATTTCAGGATTCTGTGATATGGAAGAGAACACTTTATATATACATATATAAATATAATTTAACATGAGAGAGACAGATAGGGGACAGACAGAAAAAATTAAATCAGTTTTCTCTCTCTTGTTTCTCAACCCGTCCTGTCTTCATTCTCTGCTTTTCTGGCCCCATTCCAGCCACTGTGGAAGCCAATAGAAAGAGTCCCTTTGAACACAAGACTCTGAGCCTGCAGAAGCTGCAGTTTGCTGTGGTGTAGGTTCTCAGGGCTCCACAGAAATCAATGCAGAAGTGCAGATTTACACTGGGTGAAGATCCAGACCATTAACCTTTAAGTCCTGGGGCCATGTGTCCCATCAAACACTCTATTGAGAAAGCTGCTTCAAAAACTTCAATATATTTTATCATTTACAAGCAAATGCAGAAGTAGAAACGTTGAGGCACTTTATTTCCAAGTATCCCCAAGTAAAGATTTCGCCAGTTGTTAAACAAATGTCAGTTTCTGAAAACTGCAAACTTTAGTATGTTTCGTGGATTCATTTAAGTATCATTTTTCAAAACAACAACATCAAAAAGCCTTTTTTTTCAGATCATCAAGATATATAAGGGTAACACACTGAGAAATGGCAGTACTTCTATCTCATGCTTATGCAAACTTGTGCCTGCTGACAGCAAAAGACTAGCACCTCGCAGCATGTGACAACCTCTACCACATCTGAAACTCCCATAATTTTCAAAAGCAAATTCTTAAAAAGTGGCCTAAAAAAACACATCTGCTTTTTTTAAGCAATATTTTAATAGAAGTTGTTGCTATCAAAAGCACAAATGTGTTCCTGTGAAGTTTTCTGTTTTCCAAATACACTGTATTTGCTAAAAAAGGCAACTTTTTTTCCAAAAAATGAAACATTTGAATCTCTCAGAGCAGCTAATGGGATACTAAAGGTCAGCTCCTTCCCAGATCAGGGCCACAGAGATCACCCATAGGATTTATCTTGCACTAGGAGAACTACTGAACAATGCAGGTCATGGGACTCCTTGTAACTCTTTTGCCTCACAGAGCAAGCTAGTGGCCATCAACCTGCAATGAAGCAACATGACTTAAGTGCTGATATTTTGGAGAGTGCTCTCCTCTAATAAATGACTTCCTCCAGTGAAAATAAGGATATTTTTCAGGGTAGGCTGGGACCTTGTAGCCCAGCAGTCTATCCCCAGCACTATCAGTAGAAATGAGTATTTAGGGAAGGTATGTGAGCCTGGGATTAGCAATAGAGGTACCTGCTAAAAGGTATCCCTCTGTTTGGTCCTTTAGTGTCTGTTTGCTCTGGCTGCCCATCTCTTTGTCTGACCCCTTTGGAGTCTGCCGATTCTGTCACATCAGCAATGGTCTAGAGCAGCAAGTTGCAGGAGTTCACTCCCTGCTGCGTAGAGAGGTTCTCCTTTCATCAGTGCTAACTCGTACCTAAGCTCTCCTGGTGCTTTGTAGTCAAAGTTGCCGAACAGAACCAGTACTGTGCACTGATCCCAACCTCTCTCTCTTCCCCACACTTTCAACTTCCGATTCCTTTGTTCAACCACACATTTTTTTTTTACTTTGGTAGAGTTACATAGCAGCCTGGAGGACTTAACCTTTGCAGCTCATGAAGGCACTTACCTGTTCAAAATGCTTTGTGAAGAAATCTTCCCAAATCTTGCCCTCATATCTATCGACAATTTCCTGCAGGGTGTATGAAAAATCATTAACTCAATGAAGAGAAGTATGATCCAAGACACGATCACAGGAGACACTTTCTCAGGACTGTACTTCCTTCCCCATCCTACCACCTTCTCCCCACCACTACAAATAGTGCTATTGTCACTAACGCAACTCACGGCCTGCATAGTTCCCAACCCAAAGAAATTGCCTGTAAATCCAGTTGCCCTTTAGGAAGTGCCACAACAGGACTATTCATATTCCCACAGCCTGTTCAGACGAAAAAGTAACAGGGAGAACCTGAAGTGAAGGACTGGAGAAGGAAGTCCAGATCTCCCTTGTCAACTCACCTTGGAGAGAGTGAAACTGGGGTTCCCACCCATCTCCCTGGAATTGAAAAAGAGGGAGCATGTTAAGGAGCATGTTAACTACGTATCTATCTTGTCTCAGGTGGTACCCCCCATCCCCAGGTAAGGAGGCCACCCTGCTCTAATACTACATGGTTTTTTTCCCCAGCATTCAGAGAAGTGACTGTGACTACAAGGTTCCCAAGGGCTGCTAGAATTTGAATTCTCCAAGGCATCTTACCTGTACAAGCACCCACTCTACCACTGCCAGCAAGGCCTCATGACAAATCGATGGTACAGTTAAAAGATTTTTCCCTCTCAGGTGTCCTACAAGGAGGTGTCACAAGAACACCCTGCAGAGGCCTAGCCCAATTCTCCTGGGAGAGGATCATAGAATCATAGAATCATAGAATGGCTAGGGTTGGAAGGGACCTGTAGAGATCATCTAGTCCAACCCCCCTGCACACGCAGGGTCCCCTAGAGCGTGTGGCACAGGGTGATGTCCAGGCGGGTTTGGAAGATCTCCAGAGAAGGAGACTCCACCACCTCTCTAGGCAGCCTGTTCCAGGGCTCTGTCACCCTCACCGTTAAGAAATTCTTCCTCAAGTTCCTGTGGAACTTTTGGTGCCTCAATTTGTGGCCGTTTCCCCTAGTTCTATCACTGGCCACCACTGAGAAGAGGCCAGCCCCCTCCTCCTCATTCCCTGTCTTGAGATATTTATATACTATAATATATATAATATAATATATATAATATATATATTATATATATAAAATATATATATATTATATATATATAATAAATATATATATATTATATATATATAATATATATAATATATATAATATAATATATATAATATATAATATATATATTGATCAGATCCCCTCTCAGCCTTCTCTTCTCCAGGCTGAAGAGGCCCAGCTCTCTCAGCCTTTCCTCATAGGGCAGATGTTCCAGACCCCTAATCATCTTTGTAGCCCTGCGCTGGACTCTCTCTAGCAGCTCCACATCCTTCCTGCACTGGGGAGCCCAGAACTGCACACAGTACTCGAGGTGCGGCCTCACCAGGGCTGAGTAGAGGGGCAGAATCACCTCCCTCGACCTGCTGGAGACGCTCTGCTTAATACACCCCAAGATCCCATTGGCCTTCTTGGCCACGAGGACACACTGCTGCCTCATGGTCAACTTGTCGTCCACCATGACGCCCAGGTCTCTCTCTACGGGGCTGCTCTCCAGGAGCTCAGTCCCCAGCCTGTAGGCATGTCTAGGGTTATTCCTCCCCAGGTGCAGGACCCTACACTTGCCCTTGTTGAACTTCATGAGGTTACTCGCTGCCCAGCTGTCCAGTCTGTCCAGGTGCTCTGGATGGCAGCGCAGCCCTCAGGGCTGTCAGCTATTCCTCCCAGCTTAGTATCATCAGCAAACTTGCTGAGGGAGCACTCCATCCCTTCATCTAGGTCGTTAATGAATAAATTGAACAGGATCGGACCAAGGACTGACCCCTGGGGGACACCACTAACCACAGGCCTCCAGCTGGACTCGGCACCGCTGATTACTACTCTCTGGGCCCTGTCATTTAGGCAGTTCCAAATCCACCTCACTGTCCACTCATCTAACCCGCTCTTCTGGAGCTTGCCCAGGAGGATGCCGTGAGGGACGGTGTCAAAAGCCTTACTGAAGTCCAGGATATGGCCAAAAACAATGTCTCCTGCTAATCTTAAGCTACTGAAGTCTCACAGCCAACCCTGCAGAGAAGAACTTTTATGCTGTCTTCTCCATTAAAGACCTCCCATCCCACCACCTCAAAGAATTAGCTGCCAGCAGAGGGGCAGCAGCACCTCACCAAAGGACATGCTTGCGGGAGAAGACTCGCAGGATGAACTCAGACTCCTGGTGAGGCTCCAAGGTGCACGGGACAATCACATAGACACCAGGCTCCAGGTGGAAGTCCAGAGACACCTCCCGCTCATCCACAAAGAGCTGGTGGTTGTTCACAGGCTGGTGCCGAGTGAAAAATGCTGGAGGCAGCTTTTTGTTGCTCCCCTGAAACTGTTTAAGGAAGAAATACAAAAACAAAACAAAACAAAACAAAACAAGTGTTCCACGCTAGCTGAACAAAAGGAAAAAGAATGCATGTGTAAAAATCACAGGCAAAAGAGAGATGGCCTGCCCTGATGCTGTTGACTTCTCTGCAGAAGTGGCTGCAGGTAGGAGCTGCTCTAGGAACTACTCTTCCCTAGTCAGAGCTCTCCCTTTCCTATATGTACCGAGCACTTTGTCTCCAGCTTGCCCTGTGATCTGGACATATTGCAGAAGCAACCTAATCCCTATCCCTGACTATCCAGGTGTCCCTATCTGCCTAGCATCTTTGGCTCTCAGACATATTTTTAATGCCACTGAGTTCTCAGTACACAAGCCAAATAAAATAAACACATCAGCTAACACCACTGTCACCTCCTGATTTCAGCTGTTCCTCAAGACATTTAGCCATTTCATTGCCCAGCCTAGTGGCAGAGATGCTATTCCTCTTCTTTTGTCAGCATTTTTCACACTAATAGAGCAATCTTTCTTCCAAGGGGTACTCTTCTCCATGCCCTGTATGTTAAATTCAAAGTTTTTATACTTCAATCAATACTGTGTTGCTGTAATTCCAATTCCTTAGAGGTTCTTCGTCCACTACCTCTCAGTATTGATCTTGGCAACCGATACAACCTGAAATTGAACTCCAGGCTGCCACCAACCTCCATAATCAGGGGTCCTGCAAGAGTACTACACTCAGCCAAGAATTTTAATTTCTTGTAACCCTGATAGTGCCAAAGAGATTTAATATACAGGAAAGACTGCCACCTTCCCCCACAGTCACTATGCTCCAAGTACATTAACAAGGAACACACTGTCCTTACCATACATCCAAACTAGTTCTTTGCCAGCCCAAATCCCTGGGAACTCTAATTTCAGAGGTGTTTTGAGTGTTAATGGAAGGGAAGATAAATCATTTCAAGGAAAAAGGAGTTAAATCTTACCCTGTTTTTCCATAGTCCTCTGAAGCTGGGGCAAAAACTGGGACATATGTGGGGAGTTAACTCCCAGAGCCCCTTTTCAGGTCCCAAAGGCTCTTGACTATAAAAAATGCTCGGCTCAGGAAGTAGGAAAAACATCTGCAGCACCTGCTTCAGAGTATCCCTGTACAAGAATGAAACTGAGCAGCAGCAGGAAGGACAAAGTGCCAATGCCACTCCTACTGCCTAGAAGGGCCCATTATAGAAGCTGAAAAAATAACACCTCCGTTCAGGGCATTTGGGCCTTCTTGATACAGTTGTTCTTCAGAAGAGCCCGTTGGTCTTTCTGCATTAACAGTGACTTTGACACCTTACTAAACTTGAATGTACTGCTACTGGTTGCTGGACCAAGGACAAACCCAACCCATCAACAGCACCGTAACAGCTGCATCATTCCAGCTTCCCCAGCAAAGGCCAACATCGGTGACAAGGGACTCACCTGGAGGCCCACCTGCAGGATAAAGAAAGAAACAGAACATCTGTCAGCCAGGGAGTCCTCTGGGTCACAGCCAGCTCAGTCATGCCATTGCCCTAGGAGGTCACTGTTTAGGTCCCACTAGGATCTTTACCTCCTGTACCTTAGCCTGTCCACTAGAAGACCCTTCCCCACAGCATCTCTCAGTAACTGTACACTTCGTGACAGCAACAAGAGCTGTGGCCTTGTTCAAAGGGAGGACAGCAGCTCTGCAAGGCACTCCATTAAGCAGGGAATTTGTGGGGGAAGTTTCACCTCCTCCTAGTGACACCTGCTTCCCTGAGAGTACACAGCTGCAGCTGCATCATACCAGAAATACCTCAAGTATGATTTGCCACACCTGGAAACAGTCTGAGTAAGGAGCGTCTAGGCACCCTCTCCAAGCCCATGCACACACTCTCAGGAAGGGCAAAATAAACTTCAGCATCCTCTGAACCAACAGGCTTTTCTCCACTGCTCTGCAGAGTCTGACACCTCACTCGCTAGGGAGGCACAATGCTGGGCACAGGGCCTGGGGGAGCCCAGTCCTCTTGTGCAAGGAGAGCAAGGCAAGGAGCCAAGAGCATCACAAGGTCTGTAAAGCTCACCCATGTGCAGAGGCTGGGAAGTTTCCCAAGTTATCCAAAGAAACCCAACAAGAATGACCAGACATTGCTTTGCACCTTATAGAGGGAAAAGCCAATGAAATGATGATGAGCTCGGTTCCGGTGTTTGCTGCTGTGTTTCTGGATGAGCGATACTAGAACTTTGCAGGAGCCCAGGCTTTTTCTACTGTCTTCAGCTGGTAAAACTTTGAGACAGTACTGGGGGTTCATCCAAAATGTGTCTAACAAAGGATAGGAACAAACAAAAAACTAATTTGACCTAGTTTTCCACCACAAAATTGCTTGCTCTCTACCTATACAATGCCTGGCCTCATACTGAGTGGGCACCTGGACCTCTAGACCTCACAGGGCTCTGATCTTAGCATAGAGTTTACGAGTTTATCATTGTACCCTCTGTGTAAGATAGAGGCAAAGCCCAGGGACAAGAAACCACGTTTCTGCTCACCCACAGCCAAGAGTTTATTTCACCTGTAAATGCATTATCATTCCTCTGTCATCACTTGTGTTTGGACGGTCTGACTCCAGGTCCACCTGCTCCATTTCCAGAGGGGCTGAGTATGTGCACGTTCTGTTCAACTCATTTAAAATATTGCGTTCTCAGCACATTCTTATGCTTTAAGGTACAAGTCCAAAGTCCCAAAGGAGCTGAATGTTGACAACTGATCCTAGGACTCCTGAAGCTTGTTCCATGCTATAACCCGCCCACTGCTCTATGTTTGTAAGTAATGCAGCCTTTGTGGCAGCAGATGCCAGTCAGGCTCTGTCAGCTGCTTATTTCTGATGTTTGTGTGGAAGCACAAGGAAGAGGAGTGCATTCTGCTGTCAATTTTGTGTTAAAACACATTGGCTGCTGAGACCGCAGAGTATTGTCACCTCAGAGGTCCTCAGAAGAGCCCTAAGCACCACTTACCACTGCGGAACCCCCGGCTTCCTCCTGCTGTGCTTCCTTTAACCCATCTCCCACTCTTCAGTGAGTACATCCACTTCTTCCCATCTTCCTGGCTCATCAAGTCTGGAGTTAATTTACAGATAATCAGATCTACAAAATGAACCTTAAAATCTTGCAGAGACATCCTAGGAAAAAGAAAAAAAAAACAGTGCCATGAGGCATCTTGTCAGCAGTCTAGTCTAGTCCATATGGCTTGTGAAAAGGAAAGGGAGTGAGGAACTTGGAAGTTGCAGCATTCTGTTACATATGGCAAAACTCATATTTCATTAGGCAGGCAAGAAGCAAATGTCTGCTCCAGCAGCAGCATCTAGGAGTAGGAAATGCACAAGTGAAGTTTCAGCAAGGAACGGCAGCACTGAGATGAACATATCGCCACCAAAGGGAGCTCAGTGAAGTGACACAGGCAGCAACATTGCCACCTCGTGGCACAAGTCGTACAGAAGCAATGAGAAAAAATAACTCAAGTATCTTGCAAATACAAAGCAGGACAAAAAGCTCCCGAAAGCTGCCCAGGTCTCAAACAGCGGTGGGAAACCTGGGGAGTGCTCTGCTTCACCTTCTTCTCTCCTGTCATTTAAGATAGGTGCATCTTTTCCAGGCTAGCATACCTACTGCTTCTCACAGCATCAAATGGACAACAAGTAAGCAAGCAGACATGGGCTGCTATAAAACAAGTCACACACACCTCTAACAAACTTGCAATGGGGCAAAGCAAGGTACTACTTCGGTTCCAAGCATGGCCCCAGAGCTAATAGGAAAAAAGCAGGATGAGACTAAGCCATTACCAGAATTCTCCATCCTCCTTCTTTTTCCTCAGCAAAATCTTCTCCTTTGGGCTCAGCAACTCCCATTTATAAGAGCTGAGGGGGAGAAAAAAAAAAAAAAAAAGGGTAAATAATCAAATCAGACATCAGTGTTTATTTATAAAAGCAGGCCAAACCCCTGACCCCACATATCTCCATGTTTATCCTTCACTAAATACAGGCTGCCTGTGCCTTCAGTCTGTGGAGACTCTCCTCTCCCCAAGCACTCCAGGTCCCATGAGATGCAAATGAACAACTCCAGCTTCTCTAGCAGAGGCCTAAAATGCTCCATTTCCATCAGCCAGTCTATTCACCAACACATGCAGCTTCCAAGTGCTTAAAATATAAAATTCTATATCTGTTTTGTTAGTTAATTTTCTGTCAAAGGAGACATAACAGGAAGAGTGTTTGGTATAATGAATGAATGACTAGGACATTGCAAGAGGCAGCTGGGAGTCATTTAAAGGCAGGGCTGCAGTATGTTCCTCGTTACGCTCCTCCACAGGAACAGCTGCTATATTGTCACCAAGTGACAGACATGCACCAAAATAAAGCTACCGCTCTGCATACAAGGTGAAAATCACTCACGTTCCCAACACCTCCCTGGGTTCTTCCATCCTCCCCACCTCCCGCCCCAGCACACGGGGTCTGCAGGAAATTAAGTGAAGCTTGGAAGAAAGGAATACGTTTTGCCTGAGAGGAACTGGTGCTACTCACTGTCTGTCTTGGGTCCCAAACAAAACATCCAGCAAATGCAAACACAGGGTCTAAATCCCTTATTAGCTGCTTCCTCTGATCCCATATCTCAGTCACTCAAAGAGGCAGGATAGAGCTCTTTTTCACAGCCACAATTCCAATACTTGGCAGCATGTGGAGGCCTTTGTATGGCCCCTCCTGTGATAAAGTGTTGTGTGTCCTAAAATAGGCTCTTTGTTTAAAGCCTCCTGAATAGCTAAACTGTCCCTGATGCTTCAAACGCCGTCCAGATCACAGCAACATGGCCAACACATGATGTTCATATTATGTTTCTTCTAACATTCAAAGAATGAAAAATCAGGATGCAGTTCATAGAAGCAGCACGTATGAAGTGAGGCCAGCAGCATGAGCACTCACTGCTGGAGAATGTAATTCCACTGAGTCACTGCTTTGAAACCAGAGGCTCTGTGTAAGCAACTGTGACTTATCTTAATGCTGCTCTGAGCACCACTTCTTGCCTGAAGATGGCAGCGTATTTCCTCCAAGAGACTTCCCCTCCTGCTCAGCATCAGACTGTAAGTTTAAACTCACCTGTCACTCCAGTCTCCTTTCCATTCAATTTTCCCCCACGGATTTCTCAGTTTCACTAAATTTTCTGGTCCATAGTGACAAGTCACCTGCAGAATACAGCAACACAGTGCTCACTAAGGTCTCAGCAGTGCTCACCTGGTTTAGAGCAGAGTATCATGTCTGACATTAATTCAGCAATGGCTTTGCTCTCACAGATGTCAGCGAATATGGAAGCTACGGACATGCAACTCAATGCAAGCAGTGCGAGATTAAAAGGCAGTACCACACATCCTATAAGCAGAAATCTCACAGATTCATAATTTGGAGGCCTGCCAGCACGTTCTTCCTCCTTTCTAACCTGTTCATCCCGTAGTTAAGTAAAGGAAGGACTATACTACCACAAAAGACAAATCCCAGCACAGTGGCATAGCACAAGGCAGGCACGGGGGCAACCACGCAGATGAGAACCACAGGAACTAGGAAGCCACAAGCAAAGGAGAGGCGGGCTGACTCGGAGCTGCAGCAACAGCAAACAGCAGAACAGCTCGCTTCCCATCGGCTCCACACACTTAGTCTGTCCCATCCTCCTGCCTGGAATTCACCCTGTCAGAGGTGTTAGCCACACTGACTGACATCAGCTGATAAAGTCCCTGTCTAAAGCCCTGCTGCTGCACATGGGACATCCAGGCATGTCCCAGCCAGCTCACAGCACCCCTCCTCTCAGCCTCCCTAGTACCTCTTGCTGAGTTATTTAATGTGCTTTCCCTCACATCCTCATGCCAAAGCCTTGTAAAAGCCTTGACACCATTGTCAACATCCTTCTGGAGCTGGACTAGATGGTCAGCCATCAATCCAGAGGCAAAGGTTGGAGCCAGACCCTTTCAAAACTACTGTTTTACTGTCCCATGCCTCTAGAATAAGAATCTTTAGAAGCTTCCCCAATTATTTGTCTGCAAACCAGTAGGGTCTACCTGATAACCTCTGCACAGAAGCCCAGTCTGACTCCTTTCTTGATTAACACTTATTTATGCAGTTTTTCATACTTCGGCCCTTGCACTCAATTGTCTTTACTATTGTCACTCCTCCTCTGACTTTAGGAGAAGACTTCACTCGGGCAGGTGGTTTCATTTCAGCCTCACAGCATCCCTAAGGGGCATGGTCCTTACACCTCCTTACCACCTACGATGCATCTGTACGTACTTATAGATACTGTCAGTAACGTTCCTGTGAATCATTCCCACCATTACAGATATGCTGAGCTCTGACCATTAATTATCCTTTATGTCAAGCCTACAATACCAAAATGGACATGCTTCAAAGGGAATATTTACACAGCACTCATTCCCTTTTGCACTTAGATTAAGGAGAGGATTTGGAATGGCATTGAAGAACGTCCCACAGCTGCCCTGGTTAAGGGCTGAACCCATGACTGCCACAGAAACTGCAGACATCCAGACAAGCCTGGACACAAAATATTAGGGCTGGTCTTACCTTTCTAATACCAATCACTGTGTAGGCATGGCCAGCAACAAGCCCGTTCCTCAGGACCTTTGTTGTCTGCATACAAGGAAGAGAAATAGAAATAAAATAAGCCTTCTACTTTTAATCACCCAGCACGCTCATACTAACAGCCAAGAGACCTGCACAAGCAATGACCCTCAGAAAAATGAGGACTGTTTTGAACTGAAAAGAAAGATAGGTCTGAGCTCCTAACAGACATATTTTGCAGCATGACTGCAATTTGGAAGGTTGATCAGGAAGCTCCCTTTGTAAACTGGGGATCTTTGCCTAAAGATCAGCTCATTTCTTCCAAAGTTCAAGAAGCTAGATTTAGATATGAAGAGTACTAAGATTTACCAACAGTTGAAAGGGTGGCTTAAGGCTCAGAAGCCAAGGTTTGATGTCATGTGCTGATCTCTCCAATCTTAGTTCTAAGCTTACTCCATTACTCTCTGCCTCAACAATCTGTAAAAATGGAACATTCATTTAATAAAAATGAGAAAAAGAAGCGGGTCCTTTTCCAGTAGAGGTTCTTCCATAGGTAGGTCACTTCCTAAACATAAAGGGAAGCTAAGGGCAGCAGAGAATCTATGTGCAAACCTTAACAGGAGTGTGATTTATACAAGAAGTCACATGTAGCAGCTTTGATTCTTCACAGGTCTCACAACAACTAGCTCAGCAGAGAGAAAAAGGTCTTGAAAGGCTCTTAGCTATGAGACCATTTAGGTCCTAAGTCTCACCCCTAAATGTGTCTGACAGCCCATGAGAGATCGGCTGTAGGTTGCTCTTGTCATGATATCCCACAGATCTGGAGGAGCTGCTGCCAGCTTGATCGTTACATTAACACCACCTGTGAAATCCACCAAGGCTTCTGAAACTTGCCCAGTCTGCAGATCCTCATAGGAGCCGTAGAGCCTAACAAAAGAGATATCAATATATTATGTTATATTGTGCAGAGAGTAGCTTAAGACCAGCGTGTCAACACATGCTCTTTTTTTAGAACATATCCTTGTCATTTAATAAGAGAGGAATCTAGCAAATTGACTCTGAGATTTGCCATAGGCTGGAAGGAAACCTTCACTTCACTGATTTTCATCCCAGATTTCTTCTGTGAGCAGCAGAACATGCTCATTACAACTTCTGTGACAACTTTGGTGAGTGAATGTTGCCTGAATATCGCATCAGAGACTGGGCTCTATGTACTGTACTTTGAGAGCTCAACCTTCAGCCTAAGTTTCTTCACCACAGCTGAACCACTTTCCTCTGTTTTTGTCCTAACACTACCGCCAAATCAAAACCAACTTTCTCTCCCCTCCTGCCATCTTTCTCTCAATGTTAACCAGGATTCTCCATCACTCTGCAGAGAGACTAGTTCAGCCCAAAAACAAGGTCCATCAGCTATGTCCAGTTGTTTCCTTCTTAGTCCTTGTAAACCAAACAAAAATTCCTGGAGAAAAAACAGTATTCTCAGTGTACCATGTGGCCTATTGAGTGCCTCAGCTTTGAGGGACAGCAGAGCAAAAACCTCTACCGTGACCAAAGGACAATTCCTCCATAGAGCCCCAAAATGTAACCCCTCGTGGATTTCCTCAATCTAATAATACAGCAAAAGAAGCATCAGAAATAAATCACCTTTGAAATTTTTATTGGAGACCTCCTGCTCCTCTGCAAGTTCCTGCTTGCAAGGAAGACGTTTTCTCAGTCAGCACATCCCAAAACAATGCTAAAACTCTGAGGATGACCACCCAGGATACTTATTTTTTTACGCCTACTTCTGAACACTTTTGAACTTTTTTCTGAACTTTTGAACTTTTTTTTCTTTTGAACTTTTTTTTCTGAACACTTTTGAACAAAGGCTTGAATTGATAATAAGCACCACAGTAGCAGCTCTTATCATTTAATAATAGAAAGACAACAACCATTTACTGCATTGCAAACAAGGCAAAACCTAGGAGATACACTTATAAATGAGAACAAACTATGTAGGCACCAAGCAACATATTTTAGAGACACTATTTGCATAACTCGGAATGAGTCACTTACTTGGCATATGCCTTCTCCAAAAGGGCTCCCCAGAACACATTCTTGTAGACTGAGGAAACGAAGACCAGCTCCCCTGCTTCATTCACTGGTAGGAGGTCATCAACCACTACATCAACCCATTTACCAAAGTGCCAGAACTGTCAAGGGAAAAGAATGAGCTGCTGTTTCCTTGTAAGAAACCTCCCCTTGCAGTAACAGGAAGGTACTGGGGCTGGCAGGTGCACACTGAGCTGCCTTGTAGGAAGGCCTGCGTTGGGTCAGAGGGATTCGTTAGCTCATACAGCTAATACTTCAGTCCTACCCAAATGAAGGAGAAAGCAAATTGTGCATCAGGTATAAAAGGGGGATTAAGGAAAATCTTGCACAGCCAAGCTTTTGGGGAAGCAGTTCCTAATTGCAGGGCAACAGAGCTGCAGTAAGAGGCAAAAGGAGATAAAAAATTGGGGCAAATGTGTTTGAGGATTACTGGCCTCACAAAACAAGTAGGGCTGTGGAACCGGATGGAGTAGCAGCCACAGCAGCTGGGGAAAGAGGACAGGGGCATGATCCATAGACCAAAGTGTTTCACTACAACCCTGAGGAGTGGAGGAAACCTAGCCTGGATTAAAAGCAGCACTGGATACAGATAGAGAGATGGGCCAAGTGGAGGCAAATCCTCAAAGCGTCTTGAAGTTGATTCACGGCAGGGGCAACGGGCTGCCCTCCACACCAGGTACCTCCTGGCTACTTCCCCCAGCAATGCAAACTACATACAAACTATCTAAGTATAGGACATGCAGCACCACCAAACAGGACATAGGATTTCTAAGGACCTCCTATGTTGCTGGGGAGGAGATGTACCCGGAAGTGGAAAATGCCAGCGTATTTCCTGTCAAAACTTTGGTTTAGTGGCACAACTGCAGCCAGGATGTCTTGGTGGAAGGTCAATGCTTCCAAGGCAGCGAGGAACCAGCAATTCCCTGCACCAAAACAAATGGACAAACACAGATGACTGAAAAGAAAGTTGTTGGCTGAGTTAAAAAAATACCATTAAGATCCTAGCAGAAGACCTATTGTGTTGATTTCTTTAAAAATATAAAGACACATGAACTGAGATGATCCAGACATGCACTCTATTAAATAAGACCCTTTTTGTTTTATAATTATTCTCTCATGATCTTTTTATTTGGATAGTGTGTGATTAAATATGAAATCTAACAAGAAACAGCTCTCAAGGAAACATTCTGTTTTCATTGACATTATTTTTTTTTCTGTTCTCTAGAGAACACATTATTAAAAAAAAAAAGCTTTTTTTCTCCTTCTTTAAAAAATAATTTCTCACAAGAGAAAAATCATTTTTAATGGATCTCACAGGCAAGACTGTACTTACCAGACTCTGTGTCTAAGCGATTAATTAATTTAGTCTTGGTCCTACCTGTTTGGCAGACACCAATATATCTTTTTACCTTGGGTAACGGAGGCACAAAATTGATTTTCCCAACTGCAAAGCTAGGAAGGGAATGTACCCATGCTATCTAAGTCTTAAGTACACAGATAGTGTGAGCCTCAGATTTTCCTGCCTCTGTGGTCTCTCTTCAGTTGTAAAGCAGCAACATCACCGACCAAGAAGTGCACACAGGCACTTCCTATTCCAGCACTAGCACACACTGCAGCAACTAAGTGCCACTTACAGCTTGTGGAGACACCTCTCAACCATTAAAACCCACAGTGAAGCTTGTGTGGCTTCCTAATGAGTGTGGCCCACCTTATTAATTCACACTCATGCCAACTGAAATAATTAGAATATGTGCACCCTCTATCTGCATACTTAATTTTCTAGTCAAAACTCTTCTGAAATGTTCTCTTGCATATAAATATACATACATACTTACACAATGGAGCCTCCTTACCCACTAATCCTTGGCAGAGATCAAGTTGCTTTCTGTTTGCAGCATAAAATATTGGAGTGCTATGTAAATCCTGGGAAGCACAAGACCAAAAAGAAGAGAGTCAAGTCACTCACAAGGGAGACACCTGAGCCTCAGATCAGGGTATCTCATGCTGCAGAGCTGTGACTTCATGAAATGAAAAATCCAATGTGTTCCTAGACCAGGATGTAAAAATCTTGTGGCTACGCAGCCCAAAACCCTCAGCCCATTCAAAGTCTGTTCACTATACTCAAGCAGGGTAGCTATGCTCAAGCAGCTACTATTCTGGCTCAAGTCTAACTCTGTTGTTATCACATGCTCTTACTTGACCCAAGCCTAGGCACGCACTTGTAGTTGGTCCACACTGCATTTGGGCTCTGAAATAAGTCCATGCTGCACAGATGCAGCATCAACAGCCACCAGCTCCTGACGTGGCTTGGGAGTGTGTAGGTTGAGCAGAGATTATGGAGCTAAGAGAAAAGTGTGTCTATTAAGGTATTACATTTATTCCATTTAGCCTCCCATGTGGGCACTTATTTAAGAATGACTGTCAGTGCAGCTCAGTCACTTTAGGGAGGTCTTTATGCAAACACATGCACACATAGTCTTTCACTTAAATGCTAACAAAACCAACAAAACTGTCTGTATGAGGTGTTAGAGCTACCCTGGCTTAGCTTCACCAGTAACAGTGGACCATGATGTGCGGTTGCCCTTGGTCTCCTGGGGTGATGGGACCAGCTGCACGCATCACTGACGGCAGCTCATCACCAAGGGTGTGCATCAAAACTCCACCAAGGAGGCTTCAGATCTACCAGGCCAACCCTTCTGCAATTGCTCTTCAGCAAGGTTCAGCCAAGCCAGGCTACAGTGGCAGAACTCAACAACTGCCACCCTCAGCTACCTTGGCTGGCACCTCCATCGAGCTCTTGGTCTCCTCTACCAGCTCTGGGAGTTGCACACAGGGACACCAGGCCCTGTCCTCTCACATCCCCACTGGTCTGACAGACAGCTGAGCTCCAAACTAACCAATGCCTGCTAAAGAAATTTCTCTCACTGGGATAAGAGCAGGTTTATGAATAATTGCTCAGAAATAAAACACATTCTTCTTTCCCTCTCACAAGTGCCTCTGGTATCAAATTAATAACCTAAGCATCAAATTTTTGTTCCACTGTTATGGCCTGCAAATCACTCAAGCTAGTTTTCACACTGTTGGCGTCCGCTTCAGGCAGTAGCAGAGAAATGGCAAATCCTCAAAAGGCATTTATAGTAATTAGACACCAAACTCTATCACAGACAAACTTGGGTGTTTAGTTGGTAGATTATCAATCATGGACGCAGCAAGCTGCAAGCCTCCAGGCTCACTGGCACCATCTGAGCACTTTCTCTGCAGCACAGAGACTGAGGGATGCAGAGCATGCCTCCTCAGGGAGTCTTTGCAGCCTATAAACGACAGCCTTCTCCAGGAGGGAGCTTTCTGAGGCTTCAAGTCCATTCCACTGTTTCCGAGATGAGGGGGTCAGAATTACAGATGTGATGGACTTTCGAGGCTGGGGTTCACATTTGCCTTCCCTTCCAACTCCCTCTTTGCTGACGTGGCTGCCTCTGTGCCTGGCAAAACCCAGCTCAGGTCCTGCTGGATCCTGCCTCGATACACAGCACAGGTGACACTGACATACATAAAACCCCGCCAGCCTGTTTGGCAAAGGTGTCTCTACTTTCTTGCTGAGTCTTATGAATTTTCCAGGAACGGGTGCCCTTCTAAAAGTCGGACTCAGGAACGTAAAAAGTCACTTCTCAGATACCTCTACAGACCATTTACAGGAAGATCTCACAATTTGTTGCCCAGCAGCCCAGTAAGAAGAGTATTCCTTTGCTAGCAATAGGCCAGAACTCTAAACTCACAAGCCTTATTCTAACAGTGCCAGGCCCCACTCCTGGCCTGTTAGACTCGTTATCAATTTGTTTTGAGAACTTGCTGTGTGACCAGAGCTTGATACCAGGTGTCTCTTGTTGTGACCTACTGGTTGAGTGTGGGCTACAGCAACGGCCTTGAAAATATGGGCACAAGTTGAAAACAGAGGCCTCGGAACTAAAAACAACTCATTGACTAGTCACTTACTAGTGATGTCACAGCAGAAGCTCAACCTTGAGAACTGAGGGGAAAACACACTAAGTACAATAAAGAGAAGACTAAACAGTTAAGCAAATAAAAAACAAAAACAGCAGCCCAGCAAGAGGGCCTGCCACTTCCTGTGAAAGTAATACCCTCATCATCCCAAAGTACGTCCACAGGATAAGTGCCAAAGTCTAAGAACTGCCTGAAAAACCAAGGCATCCTGGGTCTAAATCTTGAATCTGGGGGGAGGAATTATCACCATGAGAACTGTCACTGGGGCATCACAGCAAGCTCGTGGGAGCTGCAAGCAAGACGCTGTCGCCAAGGCCATCAGCTTTCCTGCTCCTCCCCTCCCCTGCTTTCCCTCCCTGCTTCGAATATTACTGCCTGTAAACCTAATGAGGCTGCTGCTGATATCTGGCATCAAAGGTTTCAGAGGCAATTGCTAAATGATACATAGCCCAGCTTCCAAATAACACCTGATACAACACGGCCAATGTTCCAAATGCTTTAAGGTACATCTGATTAAAGTTTAAGAGCAGGACAGTTCTAACCCTGTTTGTCAGCTACCAGCTCTAAGCATTCAATTGGGGGACAGTATTCATTGCAATCACTTACATGTGGCCTCTTCCACTGTAGCTTTGGGGGGAGTTTCTTCAGCAGTGCCCCCATTCCGATAGAACTGATGTGAGCGGGGAAATTCTCATCTGTGAACAGGCACTTACTCTTCAAGCACGTCTCTAGCAATGCCTGGTAGTTCTGCTGTACCGGAGGGTTGTGTCTCTGAAAGACACTTCTGCCTAAGGGCACAGGCAACTTCTTTTTCCTTAGACAAGGCAGAAAAGGCATGGTGACGTCCACAGCAAAGCCAGGATGAATTTTTCAGAGGATCCTGCAGGGATCTAGGCCCTGCACAGTCCTGGTCGAAACTCCTCTTTTTCCTGGGATGAGGTGTCTTCTCCAAAAGAATTCCTGATTGTTAAAGTAAGTGTACAGAGTAAAATTAATTCTGGCTTTTTAAATTTTCTCTTTAGTTAGCAGAGGGGGATGACACTCATAGAAGTGGGAGATTTAACAGCTCCTAATCTATCATCTGACTATGTTTGAGGCTTCAAATTCACTGTAGATCTGAGTGAAGTCCAAATAAGCAGCCCTGCTGACTTCTGTTAGGGTTCTGAAGCTACACACACAGCTGCTCTGTGTCTCTCTCTGGGCTTTTCTAGGCTCTCCAGGGAGTTTTCAGATCATGCTGCAACATGAATGACAGTCCCTATTCAATCACATTCATTCATATGGACATAAGGACATTTCATCCTCCCAAAAAGGGAAGGGAAGGAAAGAAAATGGGGGTAGAAGTTTTAAAACAATCCAAAGAATAACAAAAAGCAGAACATATTAGCCTTCAATGGTTATTTCGACATCTTTACCTCTTTTGAATAAGCTCCCCCCAAGAGGCTGCATTCCGTCTTGCTGATTACCACAAATCCACGCATAAAATTGCATGCAGAGTTTCTTCTTCTTGGAACATTCAGGACAGCTGTTTCTTACTCCTCTGATAAAAACACCTCAGTGATTTCATAAACTCCTCTTTTCCTATCACAAACATATATGCTAATATTGGTAGCTCTACTAAACACCAGCAGCCATCACCTTTTGCTGCCAGTGGTGGGCTCCTTTTGTATGGAAAAGAACAGTAGAATTTAAAAAACATAGCAGATAAGCCACGGCCACCAGTGGTAGCAGTAAGGACAGCACATCCCTCTTACTGCAGTGCTGACTGAAGAAATGGTTTATATGCTATAATTACACAGTATTTGGAAGTTTTCCCTGAGGACAAGGCTCTGCACCCAAGAACAGGTCTACTTTCCTCTAGATAAAAAATACTGTTTCTCCCTCAAAACCTTGCCTGATGTTCACTGATGTCCACAGCTACAGCAAGAGCAACAGTCAGGGAGAATGAATCAAGGTAAAAGCAAGAAGAAAAAAGGACCGTGCTCCATATGGATAGAGAGACAAAAAAGGTCTGAAAACCAAATCCTCATTTTGATGTGTCCTAGGACAAAAGTGGCATGCAACTGACATACTTTGAGCCATTCTGAACAGCAAATACTCGAAACCCTCTTTTCAGACAAGCATAGCATCCGCAATGCCAGATAAAATGACTGCAACTAGCTCACACCTCAGACTAGTATTTATTTGAAAAACACCTAAACCTCACAGACAGGCCTCAAAATCCAGAGATTAAATGAAAATACAAGACTTTAAAAAATGATTGTCTGAATCATCTGAATATCTAGCCTCACTGCCAAGAAGCTGAGCTAGCAGCCCGACTGATGTAGTGTGTGCTGAGAGTCAATGATGCGAATACTTCATGTGTTTTGAAAACCTCTATGTGAACCCAGGTGTAGGTGTTTTAACCTCTGTCCAGAATCACCAGGAAATATTAGGGCACAGGATGCAATGACAGCATTTTATGTCATAATCAGTCACTACTTACACAGCTACAGTACATTCCTGCTGTTTAACTCTCCACTTTGCTGTCTGGCTTTAGAGCCATGTATAACAGCAGGGGCCACAAAGAGCTGCATGAGACCAGTCAAAATACGCCTGCAAGTCACCTGTATTCAGCATGTTCCTGAGCCAGACAGTCAGCACTCAGCATGCTCCACCATGTCCTCTGGACTGGGTGGAGCAGAGTCTGTGTGTGTCTCCTCCAGCAATCGTAACTTCTGAGGGAGAGCAGCCAAGTGTAGTATACAGAGGTTAAAAGCTCTAGATGGAAACTGTGAATGAGTAGGCTGGGTGGATCTGATCCTGTGCGCTTGCACATTCCTCTAGTATGTTTGCTGCCTGATCTAACTCCTTCCACTAAATTAGCATCCTATGATCTCCCTTGACATTTCTCATAGCCTTGGAGGCCACAAGGTGACCTGGTCCCTAAATCTTAAAATACGAATCTGAAGAATTCACAGCAAACACTCTAGTTTTAGTAAGAGCAATTGGATCATGAAACAATTTTCTGAGAACATCCCTCTGTGTGAGTGGATTTGGAGTTAATAGGTCTGCATTGGGGCTGAGAATCAACCCCACATTGTTCACAATATAGCAAGTGTTTCCAGGTGCAATAAAAAATTTAAAGGTGAACAAAAATATGATACAGGATCATCTTTTACCTCAGTTTTGGCATATAGTAGAACATTAACTCACAAAAAATAACATCCATTATTCAAAACAGAAATGTGACTGTAGGAGGCTTCATTAACCATCACTAGACTCATAACACTCATTATGAAAACAGTTCTTGCAGCTACAGCCTTAAGTCTTTGATCAAATATAGTGGTGTAATTCAGAAATAAACCCCAAAAGGTGATTCCCGCTCTTTCTGCGGGCAGTTTAACAAACAGCACTACTTTGAAAAGAAGCACTGAACCATGTTTTCTCACAAACTGGACAGACATACTGAAAGCGTGAGGGTGCCCTGAATTTCCTGTGCTCTTATTATTGGCCCAAAAGGTGATGAAAACTTTTTCCGGTGCTGAGTCTGTCAAGACAGCACAGAGAACCTGACATAGACTGTTAAGAAAAAGTCCACTGCAGAAAAGGCTGTGTGTGTGGTTTCCAGAACCATAATCAATACCTCTCCAGACAAGGACACACTCCTAAAGACTCTGGCTGAAATTTTAAAATTAATATTCTTCACAATAAAAATTGTCTAAACTCCACTGAATTTAGTGAAAATATGAAAATCTCATCTGCTCTAAATCTGTCAGCTCTGTTCTTTAGCACTTAAGGTTACTACATCCTATTCATAAATACCCTACCAATTACAGATCCTGACTACTCAAAACTCCAGCTAAAATCAAAATAAACTTTTTATCTCTGAAGAACACTCTGTGGCCAAATATCAGCCAAACTGTCCCTAACAAGGAGAGCTGAGAGGCGGCTGCCTAAAAAACAGGTTAACTGAAACCCCAGCCTGTGTTCACAGACATTCAGGCCACAGAAACTTTAGGAGCTATGACAGGCAGCACAGCTGACATGGTTTTAGTTTCTCTAAATCACATCCATTCTTCTCGTGTTTGTTGATACAAACTTTCTGCCTTCCCCCTTCATCACTTTCAAAGAGAAGTAAGTACAGCAGCAGCTGCTCCATTCAGTACAGCCAGCAGCAACGTGTAACGAATACACCCATCTGACCATAGAGGACAGCTTCACCTAACTACCACGCGTCCGAGAAGCAGTGGTAGTTATTTTTCTTTTAACTCTTTGTAAAATCCCAACCCCATGGATGCCGCAGACAGCAGCTGAGTGTCAGCACCAAGTCACGCTAATAGTACATAGAGTTGGATGTCCTACCTTCTTCAGGTGTGTCCTCACAGCACAGAATAAAGGTTCCACTGGTGGCAATGCCCACTGCCTGTATATGGTATATATGTTACTTCTACCTGTAGGTGTATTTGCATGTGTATATATATATCTTGTCTACGTAACCATGAGAGCTAGTCCTCACCTATCAAATACTGTGATAAAAGAAGGAGGTGGGGAAAAAACAGATGTTGTGCAATAGTAGAAAATTTCTGGAAACCCTAATGAAAACTGTCCCACAGAAGGCACAAAAGAACAGGTCAGTCCATCACACAAACTGAATTTGACTCACCCAGTGGAAGGCAGCTTCCTTGTTTTCTTAGCCATTACGTTATCCAAGGCATGTGAAAAAACATCATCTCTCTATATGTCACTGACAAGGTAGAATGCATGGATGCATTTGACTCTGTCTCAATCCATTTTAACCAAGCTTCTGCTTTCAGCTAAGGAAAGAAATTACAAAAAAATACTCTCAAAACCCTCCCCAAAGGTCCACACAAAATCAGAGCATGTGGGAGCACAGCCTCTCCGTTTTGTCAATCAGTAAACTGTTAAAGTTTCTAAAAATATATGTATAAGCTTGGTGGGAGTATATCTCCTACTACTGAGACATCCAAGAGTTATAGCAGAAACCTCCAATCATCTGCACTGTAAAGATCAATTAAATCTCCCTTGATTTTTCTTTCTGACACAATTACAGACATTGCTTTGGATCATATGTCCCATATGTGCAATACAACATTCTTTTTTTGATTTACAAATTTAATATGCAAGCTCTTTGGATGTGAAGATACTTCTCACTCACTGTATATATGTTACCCAATCCAGCATTCTCCATTTTGCGAGCACTTCTGGGTACCAGCACCTTGTTCTACCCCAACAAAAGGACATGAGCAATACAGAGCAAGAGGGAAAAGGTCAGTGTATGAGAACCCAGTTACCCAAGAACAATGATAAGAGAAAGACACCGGGAAATATTTCAGAGGAATACGAAGGAGCAAAGAGGGGTTAGGACAGCAAGGCAGCCGCTTTCCAAATTGTAAAAGCAAAGCAATGAGTGAGGGAAGGGAAAGACTATCCCGCAGACAATTCTATTCCTAGGCCTCATGGCAGCAAAGGATGGTTAAGAACTTTGATCTAAATGAACTAGGTGAAACCCTCCTTCCCGTATCTATCAAATTAGTGTATTTGGGTTAATTCTGGGGGCCCACTGCACCTTCCTTTCCTCCTGTCCCCACTGCACAAACACTGATATTCTCTGTTGGATCCATCACTATCCACTTTTGAGATTCGATGCCTATTTGACTTTCTTACTTTGCAGTGTACAAGGAGTAACAATAATTTACCAGCAGGAAATTAGTTTTCTAAACACTGTTTCCCTAAGCTTCTTGAAAATGTCAGATTTCTACAGTACTGAGTCACCACATCTTTTCAGAACTCGTGGATTTGCCCATGTCCCCACTTTCCGATGACCTTGTAGTCAGAAAACTTCTCTGATTTAAGGAAGGGAGACAAGCAAACACATGTGTCACAGCCATTTGTTATCACACAAAACCAGTTTCAGTCATACAAGGTTGTGTTCCGCCTCCAAACTTCAGGTTTCGTTTTTAACACAGAAACTGTGCGACTTGAGTGCAGCCTCATCGACTTCCAGTCAATGACTCTTCTCTAGCAAAATCTCTCAAGCAGAGTACCTAGCTAAGCGACTGACTGCAACCTCACCAACAGCAAGGACACGGTACAGAAATATAGAACTGGAAGTTTAATCTGCCATAACTTGAGTGAAAAAAGGTAAATTTTAGAATAAAGGACTAGAGCAGACCTACCTCCTCCCATCAGTATCAGAAATATGTATGTTAGGGTCACTGCAACATACTCATTTATGGGCAGGGCATTCAAAAAACAGCTTTTCCTTTTGAACTGTTTGGAAACTTTCAACAAAAATAGCCCTTTTCCAGCATGGACTTTTAATGAAAAAATCACTGTTTGTAAAATGTTTCTTTGCTTTAGTTCTTCTTCTCGTTACAAAATTCACCACTTTCAGAAATAATTTATATTTTAAAAGATTTTTTTTCCTGATGACTCTCCTGTGAGACCAATCTCATCAACAGAAAGCTATTTATCAAAATATCTTCAATGTAGAAATGAAAATGAATAAATAATAAAAAGATTTACATTTTAATTCAAAGCGTGCAACAAAAATTTATATTCTAAACTTCTTTTCCTAATTTTACTTTTTTGTGTGTGTGACCAGCTATGTATTTTCATGGTAGGCAGAATCCTTGACGAAAAAAAAAAAAAAAAAGACTGAGAAACAGACTGAAAAAAGAGATAAAGATGTGTAATATCTAGAAGTTGACTAAAGAAAATCTACAAAAATTTCAAGGATCGGTTGCAAATGCCACAGAAATAAAGAACTAAACAGAAGAAAAGAGTCTCTTCAGAAACCGTGATTTTTTTTTTTTTGGTGTTTTGCTTTTTTTGGCCATTTGATCATCAAGCATAAGTACTTAAGACCAGTACAAGTTAATTGTTCATACCTATCACTGTCTTGTATACGTATGACAAACATGTCACTGCCTACCCCTATCAGTTAGTTCCCATAACCTACACAGCAGAATTTTCTCACTCTTCTCTCCCATTCATTGCATTCAGGAAGAGCATCAAGGTGTTCTAGGGAGATTTACAATCAAAGACTTCCTGGCCTGACCTTTATTCAGCTCTGAGAATAAGAATACCACAGGAAAACACTAAGGAGCAATAGAGTACATATATAGTTGTAGAAATAACCAGAATAGCATCTGAAGAACACAAACCTTAAATGGCAGAACTATCTAGACGATGAAAGTGATTTGTTTTTCATACAAAATGAGGAATTCTTGTGAAACTTGTTTACTTCCACAGGGTCTTTCGTTTTCAGAAATGTTCACTGGAAACCATCAATTTTTTCACACCAGAGTCTCAGTCTATTTAAAAAGATTTAAAAAAACATTCATTTCGCTTTCAAACTAGTTTTGGACGCGGGCAGCAAAGCACAGAAGCGTGACCTTCAGAAAATATCACCCACTTACTATTTTATTTCAGGAAAAAAAAAAAAAAAAAGAAAAAAAAAAGTCCCTGGAATCATCAGTGTCACCTCATGGGTCAGGGTCACAGAAACGCCGTCTGTGTAAATGCATCAGACCACAGCATGAGCATCACCAGGAAAATACAACAGTCAAATGCATAGACAGAGACCCTGAGAGCACTCACTACTTTTTTTATTTTTTTTTTTAAAGCATTCCTCGGTCTGCCCTTGGACTGGAGACAGCTAAGAAACAGAAATATGTTTAGTGATAACAATCTTATTACCCTTCAAATATAAGGCTCAATTCCTGCTTGTGTGTCCTATTCCAGACACACGGGGCCAAATGCATTGTACTGTTTTCCTACCAAAAATCAACTGCATTTAATGCAAACGCACATGTTTGTGCTGAGCAGCCTGACTTATTCCCATCCTGAAATAGAGTTGGACACAAGTGGCTGGGAAAGGGCAAAAGCCTGTGACACGATGGGCCCTTCTCCAAAGCTGCCTCTTGCCACATTTCTTGGACTTGGTGAAGAAACTCAAGTTAAAACAAAATAGAATAAAAACTAAAAAAGCTATAACGCGATATTTTAGGAAAAGTGCCCACTCACAGCGCCTTGTCCCAGCAGCTCAGTCACAATCAGGGCTGCGTGGCACGCTGCGTTAGAGCTGATGGACAAGCCCGCCACGAGGCAGGGCTGGAAACGCGGCGCCACGGGAGCCGGCTTCGGTGCCAGGGCTGTAGCGGCCACTCTCCAGCTGCCCGCTCACGCTCATTGCTCACGACAGCCGTCACTTAGCCCATCTTGCCTGCTTAAACGGTGGATTCTTCAGGGCATGGACCTCCTCTTCCATGTGCTTTCTGTAAGCCCAGCTCGACCACAGGAGAGACTGTGAGCAGAGGCATTAAAAGTTCTTTAGGGGCATTCAGCACTGTTAAAAATCACCTCCAGGCACATATCTCAGCACAGATTCATGTATGTTGTTGTGCATGGCAAATAGGCCTGCTCCTACAAGCATTACTGCTTTCTACCTTTGAAAACCCTGGTGGGAGAGCAGCTGTGCAGGCCACTCCTGTTCTCGGGAGGCTGACAAGCACAAAAATCTAGACCCTCAGAAGGGACCAAACTCCTAAAAAAATCACCTCTTCATCCAACCAACCCTCACCACCCGCAGAGGGGCCACTGGGACGTAAGGAAACACCCATTAAAGCCACACACGCTCATTTAAACAACGCCAGGATGTATCTTAAAGCGGAGTGAAAGCAAGAACAAAATGGCGGCTGGGTCCGCGGGCCGCGCGGGGCACAGCGCCCCCTCATGGCGGCCGCGCGCCCCGCCTCAACATGGCGCCGCCCGGCGCAGCTTCAGCCGCCGCGGAGAACGGGCGGCGCCTGCCAGGAGCCGCCGACTTCCGGCGCCAGCCCCTTTCCTGCAGGGCCGCCCTTAAACGCCGCCCGCCGCGCTCGCAGGGCGCTGCCGCCGCCCGCCCCACCGCGGCATGAGCGCGCTGAGAGCCGCGCAGCAGCAGCAGCGCGAGGCAGCGGCGGCCCCAGCCCCGTGCGCGTCCTCGCGGCCGCGAGCAGCCCGGGCGCGCTCCGCGTGAGCCGCCCAACGGCCGCGCTCGGCGGCGGGAGCCGCAGCCCCGCGAGGGCCGTTGTGCCGCCCGGCCGGGGGCCATGCGCGGGTAGCCCGAGCCGCCACCATGTTCAGCTGGCTGGGCACCGACGACCGGCGGCGCAAGGACCCCGAGGTCTTCCAGACAGTGAGCGAGGGCCTCAAGAAGCTCTACAAGAGCAAGCTGCTGCCGCTCGAGGAGCACTACAAGTTCCACGAGTTCCACTCGCCCGCCCTCGAGGATGCCGACTTCGACAACAAGCCCATGGTGCTGCTCGTGGGCCAGTACTCCACGGGCAAGACCACCTTCATCAGGTACGGCCGGAGGGAGCCCTCGATCCCCCTGCATCCGCTGCCCGCCTGCCCTCTGCCCAGCGCTGGCCTCCCCAGGCGGGTGCCGCGTGGCCGCAGGGCACCGACGTGGCGCGGAGGTGGCCTAGGTGCCGTCCCCTGCTCCAGCTCGAAGGACAAGAGGCGCCAGGGCCCGCGTGGGACCCTGCCCCGCTCGTGTGGGGCGGCCTGGGCAGCGCTGGCGTGTGCGGCGGTCTCCACCGCCCGCTCTGCCTCTGCTGAGGCAGCGCGCAGCGTAGCCTGACAAGCCCGTGCGCCCAGGGCTCCGGGCGCGGGTGCCTGCCCGTCTGCGGGGCGCCCGAGTCGTTTTAACCGCGCCCTGCCCTGCCAAGGGGCAGGGAGCATCGCCTCCCAGTCGGTGCCGTGCCTCTTGCAGGGTAGATGTGGAGCTGTGACAGGGAGGGTTAAGCTCTTTCTTTCCCCCTCCAGCTGGGCTCGGTCGCAGGGATCTCAGTGCTGACATGCTGCTCATTCAGCCTGCAGCAGCCTTTCTCTTGGGATCACGGCTGGACCTGCTCTGTCTGCATTTCCTATGTGATTCATAAGCTTGGTGTTAAACTCCCTCCTAACTCTGGCGTGGCTCTGTCGAAATCTGTGGAATTACCCAGCACAAGCCCGGATGCAGCCACAGTCCATTGTTCCGCGGGTGTTTCTTGGTGGTGGAGGGGGCTGGGAGAGGTGAATCAAACTGGCTGTGCCTCTCGGGAGTCACCTTGAGGAATGCAGGTATTTTTATGTACTGCTCCTGCTGTTCAGTGCCCTACCAGGAGCCGTGAACAGAAAGCATTTCTGCTACCCTGTCAGTCGCCAGTCTGGCAAACAACACTGAACACTCCCAGGAGCGGGTCAGGTAGATGGTGAAGGGGCATAAAGTGACCCTGAAATCCTCCTTTTTTAAAGCTGCATGTGGCTGGAAGGGGAGGATGGGGCTACTCCTCTGAAAATGGAAGTGACTGACTAGGGCAGCTTAGCTCTCTGCTTCCACCCCAGATCTGTGTTCTGTGGCTTGGTACCAAACCTGTTTGAAATGTTTTTTCTCACCTCTGGGATACCAGCATCTTGGCGCTTTCTCTGTTTGCTGTTCAGGCAGTTTGCTCTGAAAGTAGAGCATCCCTTCCACGTGCTCCTTTCTGGACTGCCAACATCAGCTTTTCCCTGCAGTTTCACCTCTGTATTGATGCTGGCTGAGTCTTCCTGCCTTGGCCTCGACTATTCAGCGAGGTCCTCTTTTATGGCAGCCAGAGGTCATGCTGCCTAGAGCACATCCCAGGACCAAAAGCAATGATGAACCTTTGCTCGTGTGGGAAGGCAGCAGCCTCGCGCTGCTTTCCTTGGTGAGCTGAGGCGCTCTTCAACCAGCAGACTTCAGTCTTCTCAGTTCCTTGATGTGCATGGCTGGCGAGTCAACCCAGGAGTTAGGATCAAGCAGAAGAGGCCAGGAGCTCTTTCCTCACAGGACTGCAAAATGCAACATGAGAAGATCTTCCAGAAAGTCAGAGGTTTCTCGGCACAAAGCACCAAATGAGAAAGTGAAAGCTGAGGAGTGCTGAAGTGCTGATCTCCTGCCATGGGAGAAGGGACTGCAGTGTAATCCTGAGCACAGAGAGGCAGGAGGTGCCAGAAAGTGTCACTTGTGATAGGCATCCAGCTTGAGCTGCAGGCCCCACTCATTCAGGAGCTGGGATAAGCGGCAGATTAGCATCCAGAATTAGTGTGGGAAGGCGAGTAGAAGCTAAAACCAAGAGCAGGGAGGAGTTAAAGAAAAGGGGTGGGGGGAGATGGGAGGGGAAGCAATCATTATGTCTTGGTATTGGAATGAAACAAGAAATGGCTTCAGGACATCTCTTCCATAATCCTGTCAGCACAGGGGGACAACTGATGTTATTCCCAAATATCCATTCTACTTCACTTACCATTCTGCTGGTGATGGGATGAAAATAGGGGATGTGGCACTAACCACTAGGGTGGCACAAGCACAGTGCCAGTTCACCCCTGGGTTCCACAGCACCAATTTAAAGAATGTGACCTTAGTCACCTACCCTAGAGCTGGGTCTGACTCCCAGACCTCTTCTCTTGCTCCCAGGGAATCTGAATTGAAATGAGGAGGGGGAAAAAAAATGCAAGACTCAGAAGAAATAAATATTTAGAGTCTCTCTGGAGAAAGCAGGCAAGCTGGAGCTTTGTGCAGTGAGACTGCCCTCTTGGGGGGTGATGAGGGAAGCAAGGCAGTTAAGGTCAGCTGTGAGAAACATTCCTAGAGGCCGAGGGAAGTGAGTTGGCCAGGCTGAAGCCAGACTAAAGCACAGGTTTCTGTGCAGCTGGTCAGTTCTGTCTCCTACTTTCAGAGACCCAGAGGGCTGAGCTTGTATTTTCTTTTATGAAAGTTGTAGAGTCACAAACTGCCATTTCTCCATTCCTACTCAATCTGCCTTCCTCACTCACTACTTTCTCTCCCCAGCATCAAGTTGGCCCCAGCCCCGCACAGGGGCCATAGAGGCCTGGTCAGAGCAGGTGAGTGGTGCCTGTACCTGGGACATTGAGCCCTGTGGCTGTCAGTACCCCCCAGGGCAGCAGGCTGCCTACCTCCTGTAACGTTATTGCTGTTGATGCTTCCTGTAAGAGGCTGGGAAGGCAGGACACAACACTGCTCTCCTAATTAACTTACATTCTATGGTCTTCTCTAAAAATAATCCTGGCTTCTGTCCAGCTATCCTGTTAATAAAATAAACAGGCCAGCTAGAGCCCTACTACCTGTCAACTTGGCTTGCTTGCTTTTTCTTTTTCCATGCAGCCACCCTTTCCTCTCTTGGCTAATCATTTACACATCCTGGCCCCTCTGCACTCTTTGTCACACTCTACACCAAGCAGTTCTGGTCTGACCTCCCTGGTGGCCCTGAACCTTTCATCTCTGCCTCTGGCCACTTCCTCCCGTTCCTCCCTGCTGCCCTCCTTCCCTTTTCCCATCCTCTCCACCCTGCTGCATCACCTCTCCTGCACACGGCATCCTGCACAGCTCCTGCATGACTCATCGCCAACAGAAGCGGGCTCCCTCCCCCACATCCTGCGGCATTCCTGCTGGGAGAGCCTGGAATCTCCTCCTGGCAGGGGCAGGCTGAACTCTGCTCCCTGCTTGGACTCTGCTCCCAGCCTAAACTTGTTGGAAAAAGGATGCGCTATGCTAGCCCCAGTGCTGCTTCCCTGCATTTTCCTGGGAGCTGGAAGTGCTCTAGCTGGAGCAAACGTCATGCTGCTCCCAGCTCAATGCCTGCTGCAGGCATTTAGTTACTGGCTGTAGATAAGTGTTGGTGTCTCTGCAGCATGGCTGGAAGTGGCAGGGAGTGCTGGCAAGGGTCACTTCTCCCTGCCTTGCAGATGTTCAGCTTGAAGGGAAGCACCCCACACTGGTGCAGGAATTGCCCTACAGCTGCTGGTCACTGTTACAAGCATCTTCCACAAACCCTTCAGTTTGCAATTTCCTCCCAGAAATCACCCCGAACTGTAGCAACTGCATGTTCCTGACTGTTTCTCTGTTAGCAGAGGCAGCCTGCATTGGTGCCCACTGTAACCGCCTTCCTGCCATCAAACCAGTGTCAATAGGTCCCCTTGTATTTGTCTGGGGCACAAGTAGATCCTTGTGCTCCAGCCACCCTACTGTACAGGGCACCCAGAGAAGTTCCACTTGCAGATTCCTCCTGTCTGGTAATACAGCAGCTATTTTTTTCTTGGATTTCTTACCACTTGTTGCACAAAGTCAATTAGCACTATCTTAAAGCTGCTGCTGCAGAAAAGTGCTGGAGCTGCTATTTTGCTTTTTTTTTTAAAGTCTTACATAAAAAATAAACACAGGAACACTTTGAAACAGTAGATGAGTGGAGCTCTGATAAAATTCTTTCAAACAGCCTGGCTGGAGGAGTGTTACTATTTTATAGAGGGCTTTCACTTAGACTTTCTCAGAAACCTCATCTATAAATGACAAACAAAACCCACAGGCTTTTGTTCTGTTGTCCAAGAGCTATCATGTTGCTTGTATATAAAACAAATAGGTTCTTGTTACTGTAAGGCTGAGACCGAGTGGGCAAAGTGCTCAAAAGTACCTTGCTTATCTGTTGCAGTTGATAATGATTATCATTGCCTGTTCCTTTTCTATATAGTATTTGCAAGAAGGAAGACCTAAAGATTTAAGTGAATATGTTCAGTAAATGCCCATCTTTGGGCATTCTGGGTCAGACCAAAAGGAATGTACAAATTAAGAGCAGAGAAAAGCTAATATCAGTGATTCTGTTACAGAGATGTCCATCTGGGGGCTAAGGCCTAAGCTGAATTTCCAGGTTCTCTCCAGGCAGATTGTAACCCAGCAAATGGTTGTTTCAGGGCAGAGACTTTTGCAGGAAGGGAACCAGGAGTGTTCACATGACGGGCCATAGCTCCTCAGTAGGAGGAGAGCAGCTCACCCTGTTCCCAGCTTCTTCAGGCTGCTGTAAGCTACCATGAAGATGTATTGGGATGACCAGCCAGGAAGGTGGCACACACAAGCATTTGGTTAGCACAGCCAGACTGAGACTGTGACCTGCATTTGCAGGAAAGTTTGAGAAATCCCTGAATAGTCTTTAGGTTGATAGGGCATAACTGCCCATGAGAGGGCAGGTTCTTTTCTTTCCTGGGTTGTTTTACATTGTTGGGAGCAATTAAACAGCTTCTGTTTCATCCCATTCCCATCTTGTTCCTAATAAGAGAAGCTGATGTATGCAAGAATTGGAAATTACTTTCGCTGAAAGTTGCATGAAAATACGTAAGATATCTATGATGGGCTGGGGGAAAACAGCTCTCAGGGGAACTCTGGAAGTCCTTACTGGAATTATTCTTGCTACAGCTGCATTCAGTTGCCATGTGCTGTATAACCTGGCCCTATAGCTGCTCATTTTGCATTAGATCATGTAGTTTCTTAGAGCATGGCTTGGCCTTGCCCACTGGAAAGTGGAAAGGCATTTATAGGCACAGTGTCGGTAAACCATCCTGCTGGGTGAGCACAAGTTTTTTTGTTGTTCTTAAGACACTGAATTGTCCGTTAAAACTGTGAAGGTGGAAACTCCAAATAAGCCATCAGAAGCCTTACACAGGGAATTATCCTTCCTGTTAAGACTCACCTGAGATAGCCAGTACTGATTGCTATGCACACTGATCTAAAAATTATGAGAAATCCCTTGCCCTTCCTTGTTTTGTTTCATATCCATTGCATGTGTTTGCAATATCAATGTAATTCTGTATTTATCTTCCTACTGCATGACAAGAAGCAGATTAAAAGGAGGAAAGTACCAGCTATCAATAATCAACAATCCAGTATTAAATCAACCTCTCCATAGCATGGCAGCAACATGTCCCTCACATAGCAATCCAGAGCTTGTCACTAGTCTCGGTAGTCCAACATCATCCCACACCTGGCTTGGACCACTTCTATTTCCCTTTCAGAAGCCACGTTTGACAGGATGAGTCAGGATGTGCTGCTGTTGCCCTCTTCAGAGTCCCACAGCCCCATGGGTGACAATCTTCCTTTGAAATTTAGCACTGTACCTTCAGAGAGGCTGCCAGAGGCTTAGGAAATACGAAGGAATTCTGTGCTTACTGTTCCATTTAGCTTGATAACAAATATTGGGATATACTCTGCCACCCACATGTTTAATTCTCAATCTGCTTGAGCAGTTTGTATTGCAAGCCTGTAGCTGCATTGCAGAAGCACCAGGAAGGGACACTTAAGACTTTGAGGAGCTGGCATTTGAGAGGCTGATTCGGCCTGGGGGCTAAGCATATTAGCTGGATGAGTCTGCTGAAACGAGCAGCAGTGAAGTAATTAATATTGGCACCAAAGGCCACCAAGGTTTCAGGATTAACTCCTTGATTGTAGTGAACTGCTAGTTTTACTCTGCTATGCTAAGTCTGTTCAAAAGGTCTTAGGGATTAAAATATACAAAATGATCAAGCAAGATGAGAATATTTTCCTAGTAGTTACAATCTTCTCAGTTTCTTAATCCATCTAAATGAGATAGCTTTAAACATTGAGATACTAAGTGGAAAAAATACCACAAGATTTATCAGATGATTCCATGACAATGCTAAAAATACTCTTAGAAGGAAGCACACTCTTGAGCTTCTTGATTACACCTGGATCATTCAGTATTTTGGGACTACTTGGGACTTACACAGCTCACATCTCATGCCCACACCCTTTTTTTTTTTTTTTCTTTTATTCCCTGTAGGTACCTGCTAGAGCAGGATTTTCCAGGGATGAGGATTGGACCGGAGCCTACAACTGACTCCTTCATTGCAGTTATGCAAGGAGATGTGGAAGGAATTGTTCCTGGAAACGCACTGGTGGTGGATCCCAAGAAACCGTTCAGGAAACTCAATGCTTTTGGCAATGCCTTTTTGAACAGGTCAGTACTCAGAAACTTAGTTGCTTTGGAGCATAAAGCTAGAACATAAGAGGCAGTATAGCTAATAATTTAAAGGAACAAGATATTATGCTCTTTACCCTTGCCTGCATGTGGCTGATGCAAATCCCTTCCTGCCCTGCTGGGTGCACATCCATCAGGCACTGCCGGCCAGACCAACAGAGTGAGCCAACTTACAACTTTCCTTGCACAAACAAAACAAGGACAAAGCACAGCCTGTCAGCCTTCTCTAGACCTCTAGGGTTGAGACATCTTTGTGACACTTTACACATTACTTCATTCCTAGCTTCTCCTTCTCTGCAATCAATTCAGTTCCTCAAAGCTATATAGACTAGTCAGACATAGCTACTGAAGATGGTGAAGAACTGGCCTAATTTACACTTCTTTGTTTTCTTGCATTTTAATATTGCTTGGATACTCCTTGCAGCAACTCAGTCTCTCTCCATTCTCCATACAAATAACCTTGGAGACAAACCAATTACAGCTCAAACATCTGCCCTGTAAGAAGCTGTATGGCAGGGGATTCTGACAGCAGCCCCATGACATCAAGAGTGTAACCTCTTCATTCCCTTAGACCTATTCTAGCCATACTGATTTTTGGATCTAGGCCTTGCAAGAAGCCAGCAGCACACACCCATATCCTAGATAAGCACAAACTGCAGTGCAGCAGACAGAGGGGAACAAACTATCTAATTATGCTTGCCAGTGCTTTCCCTGCTAACACAACATCTGGGAGATACTGCAACATGGCAGCTGCTGAAGTAATCAGCCAGGAAACCTGGTCTTTGTTTCTCTAACTTCTTGGTTTCAGAGTGTCCATCCAGGAAGTGCAGCATCTCCTACCCGTGCTGACAACAGAAGTGCTGATGCAGGCTGCAGTGAGACAGGCAGAGGAAGGAGCATGCAGAGGCATGGGAAGAAGCTCCATGGGAGGAGATGCAGTTAGCTGGGGTCATAACTATGAAAAGAGGTCCAGAGCGCTTTAGGGTGACCCTGGAAGCAAGAGCTGACTACATTGGAGGCTCATTATTCAAATACAGCAAGGGCAGTCCTACAGTAGACAGACCTTGAGATGTTTTCAACGTTTGCCTGCCAGCAGTCAGGTTGGCTCACAGACCACGGTCTACTCCAGGGGAAGGTGGTTATTTAGATTCTGAAAATAACATGCCCCCTGCCTGGAGCAGAGAGATGGGAAATCAAGAAAACCTCTTTCAGAGCAGTTCTGGTGATAGTCAAGGACAGCCACAGCTGGCAGATATTTGGGTGCACAGGAAATTATATGATTTGAGGAACAACAAAGCTACAAAAAAACAACAAAGGACAGGAAGCAAACACACCTGAGTTGGAGTGGCTAATACAAGTCGAAACAATTTGTGCCTAGTAGAGGCAGAAATCCTTGTGCTGTTGCTAGGTGTCCATTAGCCTAGCTCACCATATCATGCCGTGCCCTGGTACTCCTTTCTCGTCCTGTGAGGCAGGAGCCAGGCGTGTGCTGTGAGGACAGCAGGACATAGAGGCAGAGCAGTGATTCAGCAGCAGAAGTGCAGTCCTGCTGGCGGTGCAGGGAGGGAGTAGCCAGGACAGCTAACTAACCCCTTTTTCCACTGACAAATGAAGGAGGAGTAATGATTTCTGAACTGGCAGAAGAAGACATACTGAGGTCAGCAGCATAAGCATCACAGTGCTTAAGATGGAGACAGTAATGCCCAGCCGATGAGGAAATTAAGCACATAGAAGAACTGACTCTCAGAGGGCCAGAAATTCAGATGCAAATCAGGATACACCCGCAGAACCAGATCATGCAACTCCCATTTACCCCTGTTTATGGGCCTGATGTACTGGCAAGAGAGTCCAGAGTTGTCTGCCTCGGGTGTGAATGGAAAGTCATGGGTCTGCAATGCCAGGCTTTAGCTCCATCTCTTGCCCTCCTCTCCCTGCTACAGATACTTCTTGAGTACCGAGAGAAGGGCTTTTCTTCACTGCAAATCTGCTGGCTCTACTCCAGCTCTGAGGGATCCCAGCAGAAAGCTTACAGGTTGAACCTTATATCAGTAGGACTTGTTTGCATTAAAGATCTGGAGCAAAGCCAGGAATTTCAGCCATTTGTATCATGTTATCTTGGTTGATGGTTTTAAGATTCCTCCTACCTCCAAAGTCTTCATATATTGCAAGGCTAGGGTGGAGTCTCTTCTGCCTCCGTGTTGTCAACAGCAGGAGAGAGTGTGGATAACAGATTCCTCCATCACCCCCCTGCTCTGCCTGGCACTGAGAGTGTAATTTGGCATCATGTTCTTCCCTTATGATCCAGAACAGAATTAGGTCATGCTCCCTGAGGAACTGCAGTTCTGCTGGGACAGCAGGAAGGCAGCAGCCTTAGAGACCTCATCAATAGAGCCAGAAAGCATTTACTCCCACTGCCCTCTGACCTTGTATCGGAATCTCTGGAATACTTTCTCTAGGATGGGGTGGAAAATCCCCTTGCCCAAACCATTTAGTATTAGATCATAAGGACTACTCAGGAAAATGGAGCACTAACCCAGTCTGGCAGGAGCAGGAGTAACGTGACCTACTGAGCTTTTGTTCTCTGTGATAGGCCTGGTAGCAACTGGGAAACTGGCCAGACACTGTCATCCCCGTGAGGGGTGACACACTCAGAAATGCTCCTATTGCCACCTGCCAAGCTGCAGATAGAGGAGACAGAGAGAGGCAGAAGATCTGGACTGAAATAGCTGATAGCTTGGGAGAGGAGACCCTCAGCTAACCCATGAGGGTTCATTCCTGTCCAAATCAGCCCAGAGTCGTACAGGTAGAAGAGCTGGTGTAGCATAGCCTGGAGGAGTTTATAGCTGCAGGGACTTTGTGAACTCCAGCTGTGGCACTGCAGGGCACTGCCTGCTTTGACTGCATCCAGCAGCCTCGGTGCCAAGCCTGTTCCTTTCTGTGATACTGCTGCCTCCCACAGGAGCACATATTTTTGTGCCTGGATATCACACCCCACGATTAAAATATCTTTCATATATATAAATATATTTACACAACACAGAAATGTAACTGCCTGAAATACCTCCACAGAAAGACTAACCATGAAGTGCTACATAAGCCACGTAACCAGATACGCTTCCGCTGTCCTGTGAATGTTACCAGCAACTGAAATAGATGAGCTGCAACTCGCTGCTAGCTAAGCAGCAGTTACACAGAAATGGAGCTGCAGAGGGGGAGGAGCGAGGTACAAATTGAATGCAAGTCAACAGTGTCATACGACTGTGAAAAAAAGCAAACATCTGAGATAAACAAACAGGACTGTCATGTGTAAGAGACAATGAGCAATCTACCACTCTGTTCAGCACTGACAAGGTCACAGCTGGAGTGCCACATCAGGTGGAGGCATCACGCCTGAAGAAATATATGGAGCGGTTTGAGAGTACCCAAGAGAAAGCTGCGGAAGTCTTCAGGGATTTAGGAAGCACAAACTAAAAAGGGAGCTTGAGAGAAGTGAAAGGGAGAAAAAGTTGTTTCCTTTAGAGAAAAGACTGAGGGGAATCACTATGACAGTACTTGACATATGCACCCATTGCTACAACAGGGTAAAAGTAAAGCTTTTTTCCATATTTACCATCTTAAAGAATAAAAATAATTGTTGCAGGGAGATGTAGATGAGATGTTAAGAGAAAGATTTTCTGCTGTAAGAACAGTTAAATGATAGACTCCCAGATTGCCAGATCTTTTTCATTAGAAGTCAGAAAAATACTCTAGGCAAACAGCTGTTTTATCCTTGAGGCAGAGGAATGGACTAGAAAGCCTCTTGAGATCTCATGCTGCCCAGGCCATAGAATTTCCATGATTTAAAAAAATTGCTTACAACATTGACTTTTTTTAATTAAAAAAAAAAAAAAAAAAAGACAGGTTATTTTAGTTCATTTGTTTTAGTTCATTTAGTTCATTGCAGAGGAACACTAACATGAAAAAACAAAAATACCACTTCTTGCTAAAAGTCTAAACAACAAATGAAAATACTTGGTTTGCTGCATTGTTTTTCATTAATAATTCCTATTTGGGGGCTAGTGGAGTCATGACCTTTGACAGATCTTGTAAGATCACTGATCCAGAAGAAGCAAAGTAGAACTTGTAGAACTCACCTCTTAGCTTTTTTCGTGTCTTTAAGCAAGAGTACTCCAAGTTGAAGCTAGAGAACTGGGTTATAATTGAGATTAAAATCTCAACTGTTTCATACTGCCTGTTATGTTCAGCAACTCATAAATCCTTTTTGCTTTTATTTTAAGTGCATATATTTTTATGCAGGTTCGTTTGTGCCCAGCTACCTAATCCTGTACTAGAAAGCATCAGTGTCATTGATACCCCGGGAATCCTTTCTGGAGAAAAGCAGAGAATTAGCAGAGGTAAGTCCCGGATTGGTCCCAAGCCAAATGGACCGAATGAGAACTTCCCCTCAAGCTGTACATATTCAGGACAAACACTAGTAGGGGCCTCTCAGAAGTGCAACACAATGTTACCAATGTCTCTTTGGCCTTGCTTTACCATGTGCTGTAGAGGACTTCAGATATTCACAGAGAAAGTATTTGACAAGAACAGCAGTGCCCGGATTAGAATAGACCCTAGTGAAGTAGATTTTGATCAGAAAAATCAAAGACTTGCTTTGCAGAAACCTTGGCCTAGTGATGAATACAGGCAGTGGCAATGAGCCTGGTTTCCTGCCACTTGGCCAAGACACTGTCCAGACTCCCTAAATCTGCTTCAGGATTGAGTTGGATCTAAGAAACATTGCTGTCCAGGTAGAAAATCTGGAAATCCCGAGGACAATAGATGGGTCTCATGGATAGCACAAAATCTCACTGAATATGCATTTGGATTCAAAAGAATAGGGAGAATAATTCAAAAGAGTGGAAGGTAATAAGTAGGTCTGCAGTTTTGGAGCCCTTTACGCTAATCTTGCCTCCACTTGCCTTCTACCAGCTTCTGCCTGCAGTACTGGGGAAAAATTATTTAGAACAAACATTTCAGGTGTGGTTGTTTGTGATACATCCCTCAATTAGTATAAGGGCACCAACCCATTTGAGTGTGTCAGGCTGGATTCCAAAAGGAGGCAACAGTCTTCATGTTTTGCCCTAACATCTCTAGTCATTTTCTTCCTCTGTAAGGTGATGGCAGCAGCAGAGCTTTCCTTTGGCAGCTGTGCATCATTTAATTCAAAGAAAGCAGAACTGAGGTGCCAAAAGTTGTTATCCTAATATAACAACAGGCACAGATTCATGTTTGAGGAGATCTGTTCTTGTTCACACTACCTATTTGCAATACATGATTAATTCTCAGCAGCACAGGCCCAACCTGAAATGCTAACACCTTTTGCACTCACCCTTGTATTGAAAAGGCTCTTGGAAACTTTTCACTGAATAATCACCTTGCACAGAGACAAATCCTATTCATTTTACTGAAATCTTCCAGCACAGGAACTCACCTAAAAGATATCAATAAAGCTGTAAGGGATAATTACAGTTAATTGATGAGCCACAAATTCACACTAAACTGTTTCAAAATGGCTCTTCGTACTGCTAAGAGATGATGAATTCTTTCCAGGCAGTCTACAAAAGTTAACCAAAATGTTCAGACCTGGATCAGAATGCCTAAAATAAGCTGCACAAGCATCCCTACCTCCAGCAACACATGCTTAGGAGTCTGGAGGGAAGCAAAAATTGAGATTAAAGAGTAGAAAGCTTTTATTCAGTCAATAAAACTTAGAGTCATTAGTTTTCTTATGGAACTGTTGTTGTGATGAAATTTTGCTTAGAAGAAAACTATGTTGTTGAAGTGTGTAAATGAGTCAAAATTGACTCCTTTCAAGCCTGAAAAGAATTTCCCTATTCCTTTTCTAAAATCTCCTTACAAATTCAGTCTTACACTGCAAGAGAGAAAAATCAATTTTCCAAATATCTCCAGTACTAGAAATATCCTCTTGCAAAACGGACTGTTGCTTCCTTCTCCTTCTTTTGCAAAGTTTCTACATCAGCCTCCCAGGGGGCCTTGGTGCCCATTCCTATGGGGACACTCGTAAATGCCAGCAGTGCCCGCGCGTGCGACGTGTAGCTGTGCACTGTTGAGCAAGTCTCGGGTGCACTTTGGCCTGAGCCTGTTAACACCTCCCCAGACATTTGGGCATCGCTGAAGGAATGCTACAGGCTGGGAAATGTTCCCTGGGAGCAGAGATGACCAAAGGGGAGCCCCGTTTCTGCAAGCATTTGCATTCTGATCCTGCTTGTGGGATTGTAGGCCTGTCTTGGCACTCGCGACCAGTTCTATGCAGACTGCTCTGCTGCCCCGAGTGCCATGAGGTAGAGGTACATTGGCCCTGCTAGGAAAGTGGCCTGTTGGGTCACTCCAGCCTGGGCTCTTTTACCAGGAAAAGAGATTTGGAGATGGCACCTTGCCGCTCATCCTGCAGCCTAGGGAGCTTTCCGTTACACTGTCTGTTAGCACTGCCAACCAAACAAGGGGCCGTTGTGTAGCTGACTGACCTGATGACAGTACAGGTAGAATCACAGCGTAGGTGAGACCTCATGGCATCACTGCATGCATCTAGCATAGCCTGAAGCTGTCCCATGGGCCAGGTCAGATGGCTTTTCAAAAGCTCCAGGACCAGCTCCTCATCTGGCTCAGATCAGTATAGTTTTGTTGAAGCTGGCAGAGCTGCAGTGATTTCTGTCAGCAGGGGATCTAGCCCAGGGAGCTGCAAGTCAGAAGACAGCCAAGGTGCTTATGTTTAGGAAGGGCTGCTGCCAGGCATTGGCTTCAGCTTATCTCAAGAAAGCTGGTGTTTGAAGGGAAGCAGAAGCAGAGGAAAAGGAGAAAGTGGGATGGCTGGCTCTTTTTCCAGCAAGCTTGCAAGTCAGCTGCCCTCATTAGCAAGTTGGTTTTGGAGACATACAGCAATGATGCGGTTTCAAGGCAGAGAACAAGGCAATGCCAGGAAGTGCTGACACCACGGAACTCTCCTGCCGCCAAATACCTTCTCAGCCTGCTCAGATTTCCCTTGGGAATGAAGCAAGACCTAAGGGATTCTTATAGAGGTTTCCTGGGAGAAACTTTGAAGTTTCTTTACAGCTCGGAGTAGGGAAGGAATGGGAATTTTCCCCCATTCCATGAGCTCTTCTCATCCCCCTTATTTGTTGCTAACCGCTTTTAAGATCATCAGACAGAGGTACCTGTGGCACCAGATCAGGGAGGGGAGCGGGCAGCAGAGCAGCTTCTTGTTGTCATAAATTTGAAGGGGAAGTTACCAATACAGAAGAGGTGGCAGGCTTTCCCCACCTGCTCATCCCATGTGAACCAACAGCATTTCTAGTAAAAGGAATTTCCTTTCAGCAGGAACACCAGAAGCCTAGTGGGCTCCTTTCCCATGAAGGCAGCAGGAGCATTAGCTAATCCACACGGTGCCAGCCCGGCAGGATACCATGGAGTTAAAGCCGAGCAGTCCTTCAGGGCTCACTCCGAACCTCAGGGTCAAAGCGGTTCCTGCATCTGTGTTTCAGGGAAGCTAGCTTCCCAGGAATAGCTCAAGGGCCAAAACCAGGTTTTGAGGCTTCTCGCCAGTCTGAACTCAGTTCTGATTTACGTTCACTGCCTCATAGCTGTTGGCCAGCCCAGAGTGACAGAGAACACAGTCCCTTCCGTGAGAGGAAGGACGCATGCAGAAGCGCCTGCATTCCTGCGCTAGCACTGATGGCATGCAGCCTAGTACAGCCAGCAGCAGAGCTACAAGGCCAAGTGTTCCTCCAAGGAATGCTTGCCATTCCCTGTGATACAGCACCATGCTCTGGCCCTCCTCCAGGGCACCCCAACGTATACGTGACAGTCACCTTCTCCTCTGAAGAGCAGCGCACAGACCTTCCAGACAGGCAGGTTGAGGCTCGTAGCAGGCAATGACTGTACAGTCTCATAGTTGACACCCACACACCCTGGGCACACAGTGAGATCACTGGCCTGGACACAGCTGCTGCTGCCACACTCAAAAATGGCTACAGGCAAAGAGCTTAGCCAAGCTGCTACCTGCAGCAGCCTGTGCTGCTGCACTCCCGTGGCCTGGTGTGCTTCTTGGCCATGGGCACCCAGTGTCACAGCTAATGGTCTTCAAGAGTGGAAGCTACAGAGCCCTAGCACATGAGGAGGGACACCAGGGCACCAAGCATCCTGCCCTTCACTGCTTCTATACTTCCTTACCTAGAGAACAGCCTTTGCTCCTCAAGGCTTTTTCCACACACTGAGGTGCAGATCTGTGTCCACATGCGGAGAACTAGTCATTTTATTGCTCTCTCACTCCAGTTACTTCGCCTTTCTTGTGTTGTGCCCAGCTGAGTATAAGGTGAGAGCAGGTTGCATTGATCGCTGTAGGAGGGGAGGTATTTGTGTCAAAGCAGCACAGTTTGGCTTCCTGACCATTTGAGAGCAATGCAGATGCTATCCATTTGCAAAGCACTGTTCTGGTGTCACATAATGAGCCCTCAACATCCTGCTGGGAGAGAAGATAGGAAAGGGAGGTCTGCCCTGGAATAAATGAGGACAGAGTGTGGGACTTCAGGTCAGGTCGTGCAGCGCAGCAGGGCTGGGACAGGAGCTAGGTCTCGGCCCTAATGCATCACCTGGCACACTCTGCCAGGCCAAGTGAGGCACCTCTGCAGACACAGTCCGAGGAGGCCTGAGCCTGATCACACTGCTAACCATCAGCTGCCAGCTTCTTGCTGGGCTCAGCCTACACGTGCTCTGGGCTAAGCAGATAGGGGTCTGCCAAGGTCAGCAGTGCCAGGGCCAAACTGTTATTTGCCCTGTTTTATGGTAGTACTTGAACACATATTGATGGCTTACTTTACCATCATCCTATGTATTTTGTCATCCCCTTTTTCCTCCTGTTAGCAGCAACAATGCCTCAGTCTGCTAAGGACTGGCAGCAGTGTTCCCCATTAGCTTGCTTTCCAGTAAACTCCGTTACAGCTTTCTTCCAGCCTTCCACACATTTCCATTCTGCTTGCTGCAAGGCAGCCCAGGCTTCCCATAGCCAAGGAAAAATTCCTGCTAGCCATGCTCTTTCTCCTGGAAAGGAAAAATTCAGTGACCAGCAGCTTCAGCACTGGGAATATTTAGTCACTAGCCAGTCTGCCAGGAAAAGGAGCAAATACTAACAGTTAATCCTAGGCAGTTACAGAGCCCTCACACTGACAGTGTCTCAAATAGCCATGCTTGGAAGAAAACGGCAAACACCCAGAGAAATATTGTTCTCCCACGTCATGAAGAGTTGTGTATAGTACAGTGGCAACAAGAAAATATTTTTTTCCAAGAGTTTTGTCACGTGTGCTAGCAACAGCATAATACAGGACTGGAAGCATCTAAATGGCAGGCATTTCAAATATTTGCTATAATGTTCCCCACTGATAGCACTTGTTTATATTTAGCATTTCACTCTGCTTGGGAGGATGAAAGTGCACTGGTTGGTTTTGGCTTCCCAGTTTACCTCTCTTACTGCAGTGCATAACCACGCTGCCAGTTTGCCCGGTTTTATCAGTCCCACAAACGTGCACCGTCTCTGCAGACTTACTGCAGCAAAGACCAAGTTCCTCCAGCCACACACTTCTGTGCCTTATGCAGCAGCAAAGTACAAATGAGCAGAAAACCTGCACAATTCTGACTCTTTTTATTCCTAGAAATGTTTAAATACCTCAGCCTGGCTGTTCCCTCCTGACCTGAACAGCAGAATGCAAAACCTGAAGATTATATTTTACCATCTCATGATTTTTTAAGCCAGTGTCATGATACTTTCTGAATCCCTGAATCCCATGCCATGGTATTTTGTTTGGGTGGTGGTGAAGGGCAGTCCCCATTATTTGGGCTAGAAGTACAGCTTTCAGCAGTTTCAGGTTCTCAGAACTGGAAGAGAAAACACTGAAAGAAAAAGATGTGTTTTTTAGGGGTTATTCCCTCTTCTGCCTTTTTTTTTTTTTTTAAACTCTTGTTAGCATACAGAAAGTCCTTAATTTTTGTTACTAAAACAAAGCCTGATTTTTAGAACTGCTAATTTTGATCATTTTATTGTCCACTGTACACTCAGAAATTTCCTATGTTTCTCCATCAGGGAGAGGCAGTCACAACCATCAGCAGTCAATGTGCATTATTCCTCTGCATCATATATTTTTTCAGAGTCCTGAGTAATAAAAGGCTACAGCTATGGTTTTTGTAGTTGCAGGTAACAGAGATCAGTTACTGAAGACTTCTAGTGCAGATAGCCATTTCAGGTTAGCTTTTCAAACATGATCTCTCTCCAGATTACAAGTATGTTTTCTGGAAGAAGAGCATTTATTTACATACCCTGGGAGATTTCAAAATCCGGCCATGAACTGTTCTGAGGGTTGGGCAAAATACCCCCAAAACGCTCAGCCTGTTTATCAAAATGACAAAGATGCAAATGCCAAGAGAAGAGGGGACAAGCTGCGCTGTGCACACACAGAAGCTAAGCAGGGTTTTGTAAGGAAACGTGGCTGCTGACAGCAGTCTTGTGAGATTGACACCATTGGATTCAAACAAGCCTTGTGGGGATTTTCCTGGTTTCCACTGACATGGAACCAAGAGCCCTTTCAGGGCTGCCGCCCTTCCTAATCCTGAGAACATTAGGCAGATTTCTTGCGTAGTGCTCAGTCCCTTTACCTCTGCTCTGGAAACCTTTAAATCTCCAAGATATATATAATGTTTCCAATAGATCTTTGCAAAGGTGGAAATGTCATTATTTACATGCTCCTAGGGTGTGAATCACCAGCTCCAGGACAGGTTATTTCTTCAGCACAGGGAAAGGCAAAAGCAATCAGCAAGCCAAGACCTGCTCTAGAAATTATGGTGTGCAACATTGGTATGAGTCCTTACATCCTCCAGTGCTTCTGTCTACTTCCCAATACACCTATAGTTACATACTACAAGAATCTTTTTCCCTGGAAAGCTGCCACTTCCAGAAAGGAGTGCAACAGCTTTTTAGAAAAATGGTTTAGAGGAACTGCAGGGAGGTACTGCAGTACCTCACCACTTTTCACCTTCCCTCCTGCGCTCTTCCTGCTGATCGCACCAGCTCCATACCCTGCAGGAAGCTTGTCCCTCCTCTAGCCATTCCTCTCCTTCATGCCCTTCCCCGATCCCTCCTCTTTCCACCTTCCCTCACCAGGCCTCCCCTTGATCTCTTCCTCCTCACAGGCACCCACCTCCGTGCCATCCCTCCCCGTGTTTCACAGCAGCCACCAGCCAGCCTGTCTTATTTTCTTGTAGCCATCTGTCACACTCAGGTGACACCTACACCTCCTGGCACTCACTTCTTCTCCAGCAGAGACTGCCTGCTCCTCTTGCCGTCAGAGTCTTCCTCCCCAGATTTCAGAGTACTTTCAAGCAGGAAAGTAGAAAGCAGCTGTGGCCAGCTAGACGCTGCCTCCAACCCACATTTTTCAATTTTAAAACCTCAGACCAAGTCATTAATTTTCAGGAATAGGCACTCATTTCATCTCCAAGTTCTAGTCCTTCTAAGTACTCACTGCTATTCCAGCTGCCCGTTTTTCACCTGCTGCTGTCCTAAGGAGTCTGGTCATGCCACACACAACAGCCTTGAGCAATGTACTGAAACCTGCTGTTACTGGACAGGCTCAAAGGGGCACAGAAAAACAAAACTGCCTTCTTGTGGGCTGTGATTCAGGGGCTTTTCGATCTCTGGATAACCCCAGTTTTAGAGTGGTGATAAGTAAGGAGCTGAATTGCAAAAAGAAACAGCACAGTTTAAAGGAGTAGTGACAGCAAGCTATCTGATTTTGTTTGTTTGTTTTTAATCCCCTCAGCAATTCTTGACATTACTATTCCCATCCATCCCACCTGGACTCCATCACAGAGTCCACAAAGCAACAAATCCAGAGTGTGTTTCCTGTCAGACAAAAAAGGAAAGTGTAGCTACATGGTGAGCAGTGTTGAATCAGCGCGTACACACACCCAGCTCGTTCAAACTGGCTCTGAAAGGTGCTACAGGCGGGTGGATCTGATGCTGGGTCAGATACCATCCGTCATCCCACAGTCCGCAGAAAGACTTGTGTCGTGCCTGGGCTGAGCTGACAGAAGCACAGTGGCACAACACTGCCTGATGCAGGTTAAATGCGAGCTGCCAGCTGTTCTGCTAGTACACAGACAAGTAGCCATCAGCCCTGCCTTACAGAGCCCAGCTTGCAAGGTGCCTGCAGGAAAAACATCTCTACACACTGGATCTGCTCATAGTCCCACTGACTTCTCAACTGTGTGTTAAATCTTTTCATATCTCATAAAGAATGTAGTTGGCATGTTCTTCCTGTCTTTGTACTGCTCTACAGTTGGGATTCATTTTCTATTCACATTCTTTTGCCCGGAAGTTGCAGAGAAGCTGCATCAGTGATATTAGAGCATGTTGAACTATGTAGCTTATTGTAGGACAGAGATAGGAGTGCAACCACAAAGAGCCAGGGATTGTTGAACACAGAGTTCTCCACATTTCTCTCCGAACATCCCTGTGATGATGATTTTGATTTTATGCAGTTTTGGCATGCAAATGGTTTCCCAAATGCCCTGTGATAATTTTGTGATAAACTGTGCTATGCTATAGATAATTTCACCCATCACCGAATCGCTGCCAAATCAAAGATAGTACTTGGCTGCTTTTGCAAGAAGCCTTAGCAACACTCCGTAACACTTTAAAATAGGGCGTAAAGAAACATAGCACATTTGCACTTGAACGAGCAAAGGGGACATTCCACAGAAAATTCCTAATTTGACCATAGGTCAAGACAGTTCTTGGTCTAATCTCTCACTAAAAATGCCAGAAAAAAAGTGAAGTTAGGTCCTAAGCATCCATCAAATAATAATAATAATAAAAGTATCATTAAGATTTAATGCTTGTTTTTAGTCACAAAATGAGCCTTCTGTTTCCAGGTGTTGAACACCTCCAGCTCTGGCTCAAGTCAGACAAAAATGTCTCAGTCTGTGCACTTTGGAGAAGTCCTCCAAAACCCAGAGCTCAAATAAGGAAGTAAGATCTTCTCTTTAAATGTCTTTACTAACAGTTTGTCCTTGGAATTTCCCAGCCTGTACGTCACCCCAGTATTCATACCTGAGTAGCTGAATAAGAGTTTTTTCCTTTAAGAGTAATTTTCCTTTTTTCCCCCTTCTGAAGTATTTTATCGGTTAAAAACAAAATACATACACACACCCTCCCCACTTTTCCCCGACTTCTACCTCCTTCCAGGAGGATGCATGTAATGAGCAACACTTGCTAGAGGCGCTTGCACCAAAATAGATGCTTCCTGCTTAGCTGGGCACCAATACAAGGGCTCTCACACATTCCCTCCAGTGCCAAGCCAGTGGGACATACAAGGGGAGCACCCGGATTGGGCTTCTGTCCCACCAAGGGCCGCAAGCTGGTCCTTTGTCCCATGGTGGTGGGACTGCTCTCTAACATGAGCAAGTGTTAATCCCTGGGGCTTTGTTCTCTTTTTTTTAATGGAGATATGCAGGACAGCTGTCAGGAGAATATCTCTGAACAAGCAAAGAGGCTAGGAAAGAAAGGCTACTAATCAATCCAGACATCTAGTGAAGTCCACAGGGACAGTCATGACTCAGTGCACGTTACCATAGCAGCTGGGAACATACATAGGCCTGAGCAGATACTAATTCCTTTTTCCTGTTGGGCAGGGCAGCATTTTTGTGCATGAATAGCAGAGAGGCTCAGAGGCCAGATAGCCTCTTAAGGGCTACTGCAGGTCCAGACCTAAACCGCTGAAATCAGAGCAAGGACCCCTGATCGTTTTGGAGAAACCTTGAGACCTAGACAGACCAAAGAGCTGACCTCAGCCTCCACACCTAACACTAACAGCTTTTTTCCCCTCTCCAAATGGATCCCCACTTTTACTGAACTGCTGAAAGTTGTACAGAGGGTCAGAAGCAGCCCATACTAACACACAGGGTGCCCATTACTCCTAAGCAGGAGGAGAACTAACCGTATGATGTACAACAAGCCATTGCTGTAGCACTAGTAGGTGTCCTACATCATGACTAGTTTCCCCCTTGATTCCCCTCAAGGCTGGGAGAAGTTACTGCAGTGCAAGTCAGGCACATGCCAGCTTGATGAAAACACATCCCAGTCAGTGAAACTTGACAGGATTCAACGCACAAACATCTCCAAAGTCACCCTGATTCATTGCTTCCAAGGCAAGAAAGAGGCTGTGTGGCTCAGTGCAGGAGAAGCAGACTATCCCTATGGGCTAGACAACTCACAGGGCACGCCAAGCAGAACTGAACAGTAGGGGAGGACATGCACGGTCTTTAGCAATGTTTTTGCAAGGTTTTCCCCCTTAGAGTTGAGCAAAGAGCCAGAACCCATCACTTGCTGCTGCCAGAGGAGGCACCACTGTTTTGAGTAAGCGGGAGGCTCCTGGAGGCAGAAACATCCATCACACCCACCTATTCCTAGAGATAGCGTGGAAAAAGAACAGGACACGCTGTCCACATCCCATAGTGCCTTCTCACACAAACAAAGCCTGCTGCTAATGGCTTTATTGTCTAATACTGTCACTCTTTTCTGTTCTTAAAGGAGCAGACTAGGTGACCTAAGTGAAGCACTGTAGCCAGGTACGATGTTCTGCATTTGTACCAGAATTCTCAACAGCAGACAGTTAATACCAGTTTATCCAGGTGAAGAGAAAGGTTCACACAGGAATTTCCCATGACTTCAGAGCCAGGATTTCACCTTGATTTTGTTGAAGTCATAGGGGAGAAAAGACTAATGTAGCAGAGAAGAAAAAAATAATAAAATTGCTCAGTACCCCTCCCTTCAACTGAGATCTATAGATCTATAGCCTGAGATGCACTGCTTACCCTCAAACTATTATGTTTTTAAAAAAAGACACCACCCATCCGCACACCCAAACAACCCACATCATTGAACTAATTATTTTTTTTCATGAAAGATCAAAAAAGCCACATTAAGGGCTTTAAAATCTGTTAATCCAAATAGCACATATCTGTGCTGATCTCTCCCACGCAGCAGGACAGCAGCGGTGTTGCCAGTAAAGGCCTTTCTTACCAGAACACTTACTGCACTCTGGTGATAATCCAAATGCTGCACAGCGTGAGAGGGGACATCATGGCAGCAGGGGAACACAAGTGTCTCAGAGGAGTTTTAAAGATGGTGGAAAAATATCACAGAGCTAGGAGAAAAAGTCATTTTTTGTCACTGCTGTTTTTAAACACATGTGCTGTTTATTTTGCCTTGTATTTCCCAGAGATTAGCCTTAATTGCCAGGGGTGCAAAATCTGAACGCAGACTTTTTAGCTCGAGTCCATCCCTGGAATTCCAGGCAGTGCAGCCTGCTGGCAGCAACCACTTCCCCAAGGTAAATGCAAGCTGTTTTGCTCTGTGCACAGGCAGCAGGTAGGGCAGGATGATTACTCAGGCAAGGCAGGTTATTTGCATCCTGGTTTTGAGTGGGATGGAATCAAGTTAGTCTCACACAGATAGACAAGACCTAGTAGACATAAGCAGTAGAGATAGGCATCTCAAATCACTCTGGATACAGATACTGCAATTACCCAGCTCTCCACAGTCTCTGTAGCTTTTGCTGATGGCCACTCTTCAGAAGCTTGACTTGCCAGTCTTGTTGCCACATGCAAGGTACAGCAGCAGCAGCTGTCTGAACAGAGCAGTTTCTCCATTGCACACACTTGTGTGAAGCACACATGATTTCAAGATTTCTGTGGAAATCCTTTTAACGCAGAGAATAAGAATCATTGTTAACTGCAGATTTTCACTACTTCGGTTTAAAGGAGAATGCCCCATGGCCACCAAAAGCAGAGCCAGGAATCATGTTTCTCATTTCCAAACTCACAGGGGCGCTAGCTCACCCGTGGATGGCATGGTTCAGGTATGGCAAAGAGCCTTCTCCACTCCCATGTGTGCACATCTTTGCTCTTCCTCCACCCCTTGCAGGTTATGACTTCGCAGCCGTGCTGGAGTGGTTTGCTGAGCGGGTCGATCGCATCATTCTCCTTTTTGATGCGCACAAGCTGGACATCTCGGATGAATTCTCTGAGGTCATCAAGGCCCTGAAGAACCATGAGGATAAGATGAGGGTTGTCCTCAACAAAGCAGACCAGATAGAGACTCAGCAGCTCATGCGGGTGTACGGTGCCCTCATGTGGTCCCTGGGAAAGATTGTCAACACTCCAGAGGTCATCAGGGTCTACATCGGCTCCTTCTGGTCCCACCCGCTGCTCATCCCCGACAACCGCAAGCTGTTTGAGGCGGAGGAGCAGGACCTGTTCAGGGATATTCAGAGCCTGCCCCGCAACGCAGCGCTGAGGAAGCTGAACGATCTCATCAAGCGAGCACGGCTGGCCAAGGTAAGCGCCACACTGTGAAACGTGCACAAGAGCTCAGATTGCCACAGCCATATGCCAAGGGAACCTGGAAGATGGTCTTTTGTTTTAAATTGTCTTAGCCAAGAGAGAAACCAGCCTTAGATTGATGCAGAGGACTTGGAAACTCACAAGAATGGCAAATAAGCCTGCAGTGAGCATGAGAAAATAGCTCCTAAGGGCATTGCCAGAAATTCCATCTCCATGAATGTTTGAGTTGAATGTAACTGTTCAAAAATACAGGGCACAGCCCCATGTCACTTGATGTAGAGTACTCAACAGCATCGCGTGACTTAAGGAGTCATGCACAGTAAAACATTAAACAAGACCTAGAGAGCTCCAAAGTGTCTGTGTGCTAACTGTTGTGGCAAGGCAGGCCCAGGACTTCCCCGCAGAGCTGTGCCTGACATGTGAGGGTAGGAATTCCCCCCGGCTGTAACTGTGAGCATGGCTCTCTGCGTGCCCAGGGCTCACATACCACCTACCCTTGTCTGAGCCCAGCTCAGACTGAGCTGGGCAGCTCTCAGCACTGCAGCAACAGCCAGCAGGGGTGGGCAGGCTGAAGAGCTCAGCCTGCTCCTCAGAGAGACCAGGTGGGGCTGACTCCCAAGCACAGGTGCTCTCTACTGGGAAGAACATACTGACATTCTGTTTATATTTTGTTGTCTTCTATATCATTTAATGCCCTTCAGGTCCATGCTTACATCATCAGTTCCCTAAAGAAGGAAATGCCCTCAGTCTTCGGGAAAGACAATAAAAAGAAAGAGCTTGTTAACAACTTGGGAGAGATTTATGCCCGGATTGAACGAGAGCATCAGATCTCACCAGGAGACTTCCCTAACCTGAGGAAGATGCAGGTAAGCATCAGTATCCCATCCAGAGTATCAAGCATCCAAATAAATACAATTAGAGTACTGTAGGGAATGTGGCAGAGGCCACATAGGCCTTGATTATTGTAGCCCACGTGCAAGGCCTATTGTAATATCAAAATAGCCAATTCGGAAATGAGCCCTGAACTACGTGTATCTGGGCATATTTCTTGCCCATGCAGAGCTCCAGCTGCCCCCCCATTTCTCAAGTCTTTACCTAGATCACTCATTGCAGTAGATTGATTCCAGATTTCAGTATCGGATTTCTCAAGCCTAAGAATACTGCTAATCTATATTTAAAAAGATAGATTTCTTGCTGAGTCTCCCCAAACACTCTCTTTTCATCCTTTACCATTTGTTTCTAAAAAGGCTCAAAGAGAAGGGAGACTGTGAATACTAACCTTCTCCCCTTACCTACTTTAAGGAAGCAGGTTGTGACCTGCAAAGCTGAGACTGACCCAATGTTCACAAAAGTCAGAGACTCCAAAGCACCTTGGAACAGGGCCCTGTATTGTATGTGTGAACAATGCTGGACATGGGTACATGGCTGTGTGGCTTCAGTCCAAGCAGACACCTGTTCGTAGTTACTAAGCTGTTAAAGTTGTTTCTAGGTCCTTATGGAAAATACAGCATCATATCACTTAAAAGAAAAAAAAAAAAAAAAAAGGCATTTTTCTCAAGTTCTTGAGATCTTCAGAGTGTACCCAATGGAAAAATCATAAACACGTGTTTAACAACTAGCTAATAAGGGTCAAAAATAAATATATATGCATATAAATATAATACTGCAGTAGAAGTGAAGAAGTTGGATTTAATGGGTAGAGGATGAAGGATAAAGCTCTTTGTCATTTGCAGTTTGCAAAATAATTCATCTGCTGGCCCTGCTCAAAACACTTAACTGAAAATGAGAGAAAGCGCCGTGCTGTAAAGTTACACTGTCTGTTATATCCAAAGGATACACTATGTGATGACTGGGCTTTTAGTGCTGAAATAGTCTTTTTGCCAGAATGGTGCTTCCTTCCCCAGAGTACAAAGCAGGAAGAAATGCAGAGCAGTAGCTGCAGGACATAGCAAAAGCTACAGTGACCACCCAGAGATGCACTGACACTTTGCCTTGAGCAATTTAGTCCTTGAGAAGAATCCTTTTTAATAAAGCTTGAAAAGGAAGGTTCTTCTGTTTGCTTAGAGATGTTATTGGGGCCTTTGAGTAAGCCTCTGTCCTCTCTGTACCTTGTTCCTGCACTGTACACTGCCACATTGCTCACCCCTTGCTCTGTTGTCCCACTTTAAGGATCAGTTGCAGGCCCAGGATTTTAGCAAGTTCCAGCCCCTGAAGAGCAAACTGCTGGAGACAGTGGAAGACATGCTGGCCAACGACATCGCCCAGCTCATGGTGCTTGTGCGCCAGGAGGAGTCACAGCGGCCCACACAGATGGTGAAAGGAGGAGCCTTTGAGGGCACCCTGCACGGCCCATTCGGCCACGGCTACGGAGAAGGCGCTGGCGAAGGGATCGACGATGCCGAGTGGGTGGTGGCCCGGGACAAGCCCATGTACGATGAGATTTTCTACACGCTCTCGCCTGTTGACGGTAAAATAACTGGTGCCAATGCAAAGAAGGAGATGGTAAGGTCTAAGCTCCCCAACACTGTGCTGGGCAAGATATGGAAACTGGCTGACATCGACAAAGATGGCATGCTGGATGATGAGGAGTTTGCCTTGGCGAATCATCTCATTAAAGTGAAGCTGGAGGGTCACGAGCTGCCAAATGAGCTCCCTTCCCATCTCCTCCCACCATCCAAGAGGAAAGTAACAGAGTGAGAAAGAAAGGGTGCAGGGGAGAAGGAAGGGGTGGGGAGAAAGATCTAGAAAAAACATGTTTACTTAAGTTATACCTTTAGATGTGAGATCACCTTTGGATTTATACCTGTTTTACTGTATGAAGAAAAAGGCAAAACAAAGAAAAGTCCAATCCTTCATGGTAATATGCAATTAACTCTTCCTGTGTAATTTCCTTGCTTTCTAATGTTTAATCTATAAATACAAAGAATGTCATAGAAAAAGTTGACAAGTGGGAGTAGAAGAAATGCACAAGTGGGCTGCATCTTTTGAGAGCACTAATAGAAATCTGCTAACTGCCAGTATCACTCCTGAGCTTTGGCTGCACCTTGTGCCATTTAATTGGTCTCAAACCCCAGGAGGCTTCTGAGATCCTTGCTGGTGAAAGGGGAAGAAAAGAAAGCCACACACACAGAAAGGTCACCAAGCTGTTATCCAGACTACAAAGCACCTCCTAATTCATGATGAGCCTATACTAGATACAAAATTCTCAAGTTAAAAATAAATGCAGATACCTGCAGTTTCTTAGTTTTACAAGTGGTTCCACATCCTTAAAAACAGAAGAAATCTGAAATGGCTTGGCCCGAGTAGGGCAGCTGGAATTCCTTGTTAGCTACAAAGGGACAGGCCTTAAGAGCTGCCAAGCACTTCTACCTCCCCTCCCTTCCTTGGGGGAGATTTGCTCTCAGAGCATGGCCAAGAGAACAACCACCCCAAAGGAAGCGTCAGGAGGAGAGGTGCCGGAGGCAGAGGCTGGCCAGGAGGATGACCCAGGACTCGCCAGTCCCAGGCTCACTAACCATTTCACAAGTGGACGGCATTTTCTGCTTCAAAAGCCTTTGAGCAATGGTGGCGTTCATCATTCCTGTGAAGTGCTATGTTTACTCTCACTGTGTGCAGCGAAAGCTCCTAGGTCCCATTCTTACTGTAGAGACAAAAGCTCCACATTGTCAGGTAGAGTGTCCATCACGCGAGCCAAGAACACAGAGGGGCATCAGGCAGAGCTTGCTACACTGCCTGCAACCCTCCAAATACAGCCTGGGTGTTGACAACCTTCACCTATCCCCATCCTCCCCACATGGTAACACTTAATCCTCTCCAGAGCCTCCACCTTGAGCCAAGAGGCATTCCACTCTGTCATGCTCTATGAAATTTCTGTTTTCTTAGGACTTGATTTTGGTAGAAAACCCTAAATTTGCCATTTTGTTTCCCCAAGCGCACATGCTCTCACACACAGTCTTCTGGTTTTTGTTTGTTGCTTTAGAGCAGCATGTTGTTCCAATTCCTGTTGTCACTTTATATAAGCTGAGCTCCTACTGTGATGAAAAACCAAGACAAGTATAACTTATTTTATATCTCTGTGTTCATATTATATAGAGAAATATATTCTGTGTATGTAGGATGTGCTTATTGCAGTACATTTATCAGTTGTCTTAAGAATTAATGCATTAACCTTTTTTGTACCCTGGTCCTAAAACATTATTAAAAAAGAAAGGCCAGCTCTGTCTCTTTCTTTACATACCAAAGGAAAACAAGGCTGAATTCCAAAAGAAAGAAAAAGAAATAAAAAAAATAGCTCATTTCTATGTGCAGCCACCTAACTCCAGATTGAGGGAGAAGGTCAAGACCAAAGGGACCATCTTGAAACAGCCCCTAATGACCGTTCTGTGTCTCTGCAAAGTTTGACTTTCTGGTGGCTGCTCATATCATGTGTTGTTTGTGCCACGTATCAGGCCGTGGTGTGAGAATTTCCTTGAAGAGCAGAGGCACGCACGCTCTCAGTGGACGTGTGGTCTCCACTGGCAGTGGAGGTGGCAGCTTTTCAGTATACACAGACAGTGTGTTGAGGTAGTTCACAAACTCATGGAGTAGCTCTCAAAGCGCAAAGACTTTCAGCAGTAGGTTTAGCACCCTAGTTTGTAAAGCAAACCTGTCATTAAAAAAAACTTGGCCTGTTAACAAAAAAAATAGTTTTCATGGGGTTGACTGTGACCATGGGCAACGTGGCAAGAGCCTCAGCAATCTCGTTAAACAGAGGTGATATTTGTGTCACTTAAAGCAGCATTCACACCACAGCTAAGGCGTATTGGCATTTGCCACACGTGCCACAGGTCCCATCTGCTCTGTGCCTTGTGGGGAGACTCCTGCTCTTGCCTGTCTCCACAGCAGCCACACCACAGTGTTTCAGCTGCATCCACACACAAGTGCCAGGAGCCCTGCCAAGAGAGCTCAAGTGCACAGAACAGCACCCCAGCCCAGCAGCGTGGCCTTTGCTTTCAACACTTGCTGGAAAGCCACCTTGTTCTGCCAGAGTACAACTGCTTAGTCTCAAAGGAAGAGAAAACTAACAGGAGCATTTTAGCAACAGAAAGAGTTACTTAAGAGTGCATTAGGATTCAACAACAGAGCAGAGGAGGCAAAGCATCATCCTGCAGAGAGGAAGCGTGATAAAAACGTCTTTACTGTGAGGGTAACAGCACTGGATCGGTTGCCCAGAGAGGCTGTGGAGTCCCTTTCCGTGGAGCTATTCAAAATCTGTCTGGACACAATCCTTGGAAACATCCTCAGGGAGACCTTACTTGTGCAAAGGGGTGAGCTAGATGGTCTCCAGAGGTCCCTTCCAACCTCAGCCTTTCTGTGGTAGGTTTAATGAGCAGGAGTAAGATATGCTGTATAAAATATTTCCTAAAAAAAAACTCAAGCACCCTCAGAGTACATGCAGACCTACCTACAAAGAGACCCCTCACCTTTCCCTTCTGGGGAGTTATGACTATTTGGATAATCCCAGCCACCTTCCTTGTTTCCTGCATCTCTTACAAGGAGACCCTTTGCTAAATCCACTAGCACTTCAGCCCTTTTGCCTGCACGAGCCCTTCTGATCAGTCCAGAGCCAGTGCTTCCCATCTCTGCCCGATGGGAAGGGCTCTTGGCAAGAGGTGTTCCCAGGAAACTACAGCAGAACCCATTTACTCGCAGCAGAGGGAGGAGGTTATTCACAGCTCCTACACTGCTGGAGCTCGCTCTCCTGATCCTGCCATGCCCCTCAGGCAGGCCAGAGGAACAAAAAGCTTCCTTTCCCCAAGGGGCAGCCACTGCCTTTGGTCTTCTCGATTTCTGTCCCATTCCAGAGAAGATAACACACAGAGAGACTGCAAAACATGGGAACGTCACTCTCTTGCCACAGCAGAGCATTGCAAGCAGTCTGGAGCAACAGTGCCATACAGCCGCTTGAAGGAAATGACAGTAATCACACTGGATAAATTCCCAAATAAAAATTCAGGAGGCAAAATACGGCTCAGCAAAATGCAGTTGCTCCTGTGAGCTGGAATTTAGCCAACATGCTGAGTTCAGATGGGTTTTTAATCAAACAAGAGAGCGGAGAATCAGTTTTTCCACCACCTCAAGTTCTGATGTAAACTACATATAACAATGAAGTTCAAGTCTGGAAAACTGCTCCTTTAATTTACTCTTATTACTCCTTAAGGATTTATTTATGTAACAGTCTTTGGTTGGGGAACAGATTTATGGGCAGTTTGACCTTACACATCGGGTGACAATGTTTCTACAGGGGAACTGGGGACAAGCTCCAGAATTCATCCAGGAACACGCTACACCTCTTGCACTGTTTATAGCTTTCTCCTCCACTGCTGTTTATTCCAGCGTTTCTCTTAGGACGGGGGCAGCTGCAGGAAGAAGAGCTGGTTGACTCCACACTCAGGCTTTGACAAGTCAAGGGACACAATACACTATGTTTAAATTCTTCCTGCCCATGAGTCCATCAAAGAGTGACGGGGCATGTTTGGAAACACTCAGAGAATAACACTGAATTATTCTAGTAAAGAAGCTTGATTGTAACATCCAATTTTTTTTTTTTTTTTTTTTAATGTTGATCTCATAACAGATGTCATAATCTGCTATTTTTTGGTCTTTCCCTTTCCTTCCTTTTGCTTATGAGCCTTTCCCTCCTCTTCCTGATCAGGGCAAGGGGGAGAGAAAACAAGGCTTCTTGTTCCCTTCCCTTGTATGACGAGGGAACTTGTCATACGGGGAAGTTCAAGGCTAGTGCAGGCACGTCAGTCACCTGCTGCCTTGCGGCCCCTCCGGGCAGGAGCTGCTGTTTCACGTGCCAGGATGGTACTTCAGAAGGGTTGTGCTGGGCCCGCAGGGCAGCAGTTCACCGAGTGCAGCTCACCAGGGTTCCTCAGCCCCACCAGCTCCTCAGCTGCTCGGGAGCACAAACACGGTGCAAGTTGCTAGGGCTTTAGATGGGCCCTTTCCCAAGGAGTTATGCATCATGTAAACAAGCGTCAGCAAGGGCTCCATTAAGGTCTTCTAAAGACATGAACACAGGAGATATTTATAGGTCTGGGACTGCAGTGTCTTCCTTGCCTTTGCTGTCATGCAGACAAGTGCAGGACACACACATGGAATTCACAAGACTATTGCAAGCAAGTGCTAACCAAGAGCTTCCTCTAAACAGGCTGAGCCCACCACTCAGTCTACCGAGCTGCACGATTATCAGCCAGATGAGAGCACCAAGAGGTCCTATTAAGGAAATTCTAGTTCACATGCAAGCAGGAAGTGCTGCTCCCATGAGAAGCTGCCTGGCCAGTTTTCTTGCCACCTTCAGCTGCTACTTCTCAGGCAGCGTTTCAGCAGCTTCATTTCTACAATGCACCAAAAGGAATCAAAATAGAAGCCAGGCACCCAACTGCCTACCCCATATTTAAGCCATTCACAATAAGGACAGGGAAGTTATTTTGAACCAACCACACAGCACTAGTGTCTTTTATGTGACTAGACTCCCAAGTAGCAGATAACTGGTATGTTAAATTCTCAAGAGCATATTTGCCTCCTCCCAATGAGGATGGAAGGATTCACTCCTTCAGCAAAGAGTTCCTTCATCTGCCATTAAAAGGTTTTACTCCTGTAAATACCAAAAAGGCTGCAAGTAGCTTAAACATTCATTATAGCTAATTAACACACATCAACCCAGTTCTACCACAGAGACACTCTGACAAATCAGTTACCTTGCATCATTCTCCACAAGGAAAATTAGTTCTCTAACCAGTATCATGGCTTATGACTCATCCTGCTAAAGGAATGAAAGGAGATTGATGACCTATCTGGAAAAAAAAAAAAAAAAAAAAAAAAAAAATCACAGCTTGGGAATTAAACCATAAGAAGAAATGGTCTCATGTTTCCAATAGCTGTCAGCAGCACACCTTATAATTTCTCTTTCCAAACCAGAATATACTGTTTCTTCTTTAGGAACCTTCCAAATATATATATATATAGAGAGAGCATGTTAAAGGGGGAAGGAGAAAAGGTGATAATCTGGTTTTACAGAACTGGCGTCCAGCTGTAGAGCCTTGTAAGCTGCCTGCAGGTGATGAACGAGCCGGTGACTGTGGGAGACCGAGAAAGATGTTCTACATCCCAGACGTCTCACACACACAGGACTGGACAAAAACATTTATAGAACCCGATTTATGCAACCAGTGATGATGTCAATGGCAGTTCTCACAGGCAGCCAATAATAAAAAATAAATGTATGGCTCAAAGACTTAATACATTGGGGGGCCTTTTTTCCTCCATCTCAGCTCTGTTTTAGCCTGAGGCTGGTGACAGGCTATAACCAGAAACTGCTCCTCAACATTTAAACTTGCACTCTGCCCTGCCTGCTCCAGCCATCAGATTTGGCACTGCTTTGCAGCAAAAGCAGCTGAACGCCATATATACAGCCTGACCCTTGGTAGCAGGCAAAAGTGCACGGAGCACTGATGGTCTGCAGGGCCACAACAGGTGGCCTAGAGCTGCCTGGGCCACCATGGGGCCTTTTGGGAGTTTCTTCAGTAAGCGCCGCGCGGGAGCGGTGACTGACGAGGCAGCAGGGTCCTTTTGAAGGCCCTGCTCACTCAGTCGCTGTGCTCTTTTGCCTGCAGTGTTTGCCCAGCCTTGAAAGCTATGCTCAGTATGTGCCGAGACCGGAGGGTGTTTTGGAGAGGGCACTTTGCCACAAGCAGTGTGCAGAGTGGAACAGGAGTGCCACTTCGTAGTGGCACTGAACATCTTTCCTGTCCCCGTATAGCCTCTGAACAGCTCAAACCCCAGCAGCACCATGGTTCAGCCTCTGTAGCATTTTGACACAGACCCAAAGTTTCTCATCTCTTTTGAGAACCTCCAAGGAGAAACTAAGGGCTTCATTTCCTTTTCCCCTCTTTCCATACTGATCTCTTTGCAAATCATTTGGTACCCCTTCCCTTCCCATTGCGAGGGGGTGGAAATACAGCTGTCCGTCTGTGCTGTGCCAGGAGGAACCAGGGACACTCATACCAGCACTCCCATCGCAAAGACCATCTGAGATGGGCAGAAGAGATGTCTCTAGTAGCTGAGGCACTCTAGTCCCTCTAGTAGGAGGGACTATGGGACAATGTGAAAAGCCTGGCAGGACCCACAGGAACGTGGCCAAGTGGTTTCTTCACATCCTAACCCACATGAGAAGTGCTGAAGGCAGGAAAGGCGTTGAAGACCAGGGGGTCACTAGGGGAGGGGACAGGAGGCAATAATGGAGAGTTGGCCAAGGTACCATCTTGTTGGCAGTCAGGCCATCCCGGAGCAGCGCCTTCCTGGCCAGCAGGAAACCCAGGGGCCACCTCCTCCTCCAAGGAGGGGGACAAGCGCTGTGGAACAGGAGATGATAAACTGCTAATGTGACAACAAGGATGCGTTGCCCTTTCCGCCTCTCTCTATCCCAACCCTGCAGATCACATAAGGTCACGGATATTTCTAAGGATCCACTTCCGATAACTTGCCTCGCTCACCACGTAGCATAAGGAGGACCTTTAGCCATTGCCCTGAAAGAGGGCTTCAGAAGTAAGAGTCGACACATTCGTTTGTCAAAATTGGGTCTTTGCAGGCAAAAGCAGAAAAAAAAAGAGGAAAAGAAAAAATAATCCCTGCTTGCACTCCCTAGGCACACGACAGCTGTAATAATCTTTCCTCTTTCAGAAGTTTATTTATCCATCCAGCTCCTCCCTGCAGACACGAGTATCAGCACTGCAATATATAGGCAAAAGCTGCCAAAGCGGAGACAACGCCGAGCCCATGCGGAGCGACCTGGAGACCCGCAGAGGCAGGAGGACGTTCACAGCTGCCCTTGCTCGCTTGCCAGGGCCAGACTGGTTCACAGGCAGCCTTCCATGACCCAAGAGACAGCAGCCTCTCGAGGAGCTCCCACTTCACACAGGGGCTGAAGATGGAGCAGACACAGGCAGGCCTGCAGTCAATGAACTCAGAGCATTGCAGGCTATTTGGGGAGGCTCAAATGTCAGCACCAGAATATTAAAAGAAAACAAAAATGAATGAGTGTGAGTAGAGTCACGGTGCTGCACCGTTATAAAAATATAACTGTATTTGAGCAATGACTTTGAGGGAATAAATGACCCCATTTTCCCCTCAAAAGTATGCTCAGCTCTTCTCTCTGAACACTGAGGATTTACATCTGTCAGTTCAGAACAGCTTGCAAAAGAGTCTTTACATCTCTACTCAAGGATCTCCACTACTTCAGGGGGATCCAACTCAAAAGCCTATAGGCAGAGCCAGACTCGAGCTGCAGAGTTTGCATTGAAAGACCACGCTTAATGTTACCCACTAAGAAGTGAGAGCCCAGAGACCTCCCACTCCTCATTCGCTTCACTCCAAGCAGAAGAGAACCATGAAATGCAGCCAAGGTGAGGAGCCCAGAGCCCTTAAATCCTCAGGTAAGGCTAACACACGCTGCCACGTGTGCCCAAGCTCGAGGCCACAGCGCAGGCGCCCACAGGAACACCCTGGGCACCGCACGCCTGGCTGGCAGGTGCCTCTTCCCCGCTCCTCTACTCAACCCCACTTCACTGCAGACAATGCCCACCCAAGTAGTAGCTGCTATGTCGATAATACAATTATTTGGCAACTTGGGAGAAGAGTGCGTGTGGAAGAGGTACTGCCTCAAGAGAGGAAACACAAAGAAGTCTAGATGTAGTTCTTTTACCTTTCTTGTCCCACAGCTCAGATTTCCAGAAGATTTCTGTTTTTCTTAACTAAAATGGATCTATCAGCACAAAATAAGAGAGGAACAAGCACTTTAGACAGAGGTACAGAGGTCAGCGTTCGCCTTCCTTCCGCACGTTGCGCGTGCGGGACACCCAGCAGCTCTGCTGCAGGGACAGCCGGAGCCCTGCACGACGGCAGGGTGACAGCCGTGCACGGGCACTGGGACACTCACACCCGGAAAGTTCCCAGCAAACACCGAGCAAAGAGCCAGCGCTGTTCAACGCAACGATGTGACTGATCCGAATTGTAAGCTCCAAAGCTAAACACATAAACTATACACACACACAGAGTTTTCAGATGTTTTTAACTACATCACAGCCCATTTTTTATAATGGCCAAAGATACTTTAGAGGAAGCCCATTTACACCACCACTTCCCCAAGAAGCGTTATCTGCACATAAGCAAGTTCTCAGTCAAAAATAAGCATGACAAAGCTGAGGTGTCAAAATACAGCAAACCCAACACCTTTGACATGTTTTTAGGTATAATTTGTATTATATATATATGAGACTTTTTTCCCCACAGAAACACACGCATTCATTTGGAATATAAATGCACAATATCTTATAAGGGAAGAATTTGCAAGTTACCCTCCCAAGAAATTACACATCACTCTACGTCCCTCGATTACTTCTGCTGAGTAATGAAGTCAGCAAAGATTAAGCCTGTGCATTTTTCGAAGACATAGGTTTGTTGTTTCCTGATCCAAATGCAGAACAAAAACAGGATCATTACTTACCATGGAAGACAATGAAAAATCTTATCATTGTAAATATATGTAGTAAAGATAATACAAATCCTGTTCCCTGGTATTTCCCCTCCACCCTCCACTCCTACCACTGCCCGTCCCAGCATTAAGGCCTCTCCCCTGGTTGCATGGAAGATTTGACGCCCATCTTAAGCCCATAAATTACTCACAAACGGCTACTGAAAGTAGCTATGACCGCGCAGTAACACTTCCACAAAGCAATAGAGCTTCCTGTCAAGCTGATAAGAGTTTCCTGTTTTGAGTTTGGGGTTTTTTAAAATAATAATTGACTCTCTCAAACATCTCAAAAGAGGAAGTACCGTCAGGCTTTTTATTTTCTTCCCCCAAATATTTTGTGTTGCAAAATAGCCTGTTCCGTTTTGCTGAATCTGAAGCAAGAACTAAGACCAAAAACCAGAGAGCGCCAGCTCAGTTCAAGAAGCAGGTGAGAGGAGTACGTGGGAGTCCATCCCCACACAGCAAAGCCAGATTAACTTCTGCAAGCTCCTTTTGTGCCTACCCTGAGCTCTGATCCCACTGTTATACGCTACCTCTAGCGACACTTGTTAACCGAGTCCAGTGTAGGCAGAGAGCTGGGAGCTTTAGGGACACCAGTCTCTGTTCACCTCTACTTATGGGGGCAGCATGAGCTGTGTGCTCACGTCCAGCTGTGTGCAAAGGTTTGAGGAGAGCCACCAGATGGTTGAGTGTTTTCATGACTACTGACCTGGCCCACATTCAAATGAGTGGCTTCAGATACAGGTTTCTGTTTGAATCTCCAAATTCACTAGGACTTCTACTGCTTGGGTTGTCTTGGGTTTTTCCACAGCCTGGGGATCCCAGCAGTCTGTATCAGGAGCCTTTCCCTTCCCAATAGCACCTGAACCACCTAGACCAGCCAGTCGTAGTGACTGAGGAGAGACAGCAGACCCCCATCAAGCCTCAAGTACTTGAGGCACGATCCCTTCTCAGATGGATCTTTTAGGACAAGAGGAAGTGGCCTCCAATTGTGCCAGGGAGGGTTCAGGTTACACATTATTACTACATTAAAATAAGTGGTGAAGGATCGGAACAGGCTGCCCAGGGAAGTGGTAGAGTCACCATCCATGGCAGTCTTCAAGAAGTTGTAGATCAGGCACTTCAGGACAGGTTTAGCAGGTGTGGTGTTGAAGGGCTTACAGCTGGACTCTGTCTTGAAGGTCTTTTCCAGCCATAATGATTCTATGCAGTCCAGCTTCCACCTGCTCTCTAAGTACCTTCATCTCAGCAGCCCTCTCCTCTTCCAGCCAGTGCTGCTGCTGCAGCCAGTGTCACTGCTCTACATCCCACAGTCCTCGCAAGTGGCCTGGCACAGAAGGACAGCTAGGTGAACAGGGACAGGGGCAGAGCACAAGTTTTAATTGTCTCAGAGGTACTTTCAAGGAGACAAAACAACAAGGGAACATAGAGAAAGCAAGAGCTGCCGGTACATTCCCCGCTTACGCACAAGAGGAACAACTTCAAAGTACAAAGTAGACTACACCCCAAAGAGGGGGGACAATCTCGCAACAGCACTTTTTCATAACATACATGTACAGCACTCTGCACTACTTCCCCTTTAGACCAAGTTTCACCTCTTCATCTTACAGGAAGTCACAAAGGCTCAAAAAGCATTTTCACAACACCGCAGAAGACTCAGACTTTCTTTTGGGGGCCTTTCAGAGGCTCATTTTTCACTGCCCATGAGTCACATGCAGTTACTCATACACAGGCTTGCCCCAACAATTTAATCTCTTGCCTATATTAGCAAGAAAAGCCAACAGCAAGTTGCCCTATCACACACAGGGATAAGTGAAGCAAACATTGAATTGCAGAACACAACACTGAAAGGAGCCAAGCATAAATAGGAACCACCATAGAGATACAACTATGCCAGCTGCCCATAGGAGAGACCCATCTAAAATCAACCACACAACAAACATACCCACTAGTCAAGGACCAAACCAAAAACTCAGGCCGCCCCTTTCAGCCCTGAAGTTTAAAGCACATCCAAAAATAGCATCAAATGCTTTCATATCCCTAGATAGACATCCCACCTGCCCTTCACCAGCTTCCTTACCTGTTCCTCCAACAACCTCCTGCAGCTCATCCCCAGGTGCTCCAGGTCCTGTCAGCAACAGCCAAGGGAAAAGCCCAGTATTGCTGCTTTACTCTCCAGCTTTTCAAACCTGTTTGTAATTTGTGCTAACGAGGTTATGGCAGAGGGGTGGCACTAGCTCAGGTAAAGGAAATTGGGCTGTAGCAGTGCTTCACCATTGCAGGGGTGAGCATGATGCAGAGTGTTACCCACCTGCTAGCGAGGACAGATGCTGCTCACCTGCAATTCACATTGCCCGTTCCCTCTTCTCCGTGGTTCACACTGCCCCTTCCTAGCTGGGGCTGTGAATGCTCCCAAGGGATCCTTCAAGGGAGCAGGTTTCCTTGGGCAGCTTGGCCCAAGGTCTAAGAGCAAAGCTTTGCTGAGCTAACATGGAAAGCCTCTCGGTCACCATGCTCACTTGAGCTTTTCTGTTCCCTCTCTTAGCACTAGCAAAGATAGGAGCTTACAAGGCCCTGGAAACGCAGCCCAGGACCCCTGGGTGAGGGAGGGTGAGCTCCACAGCTGCTGCTGAGCCTCCAAACACAGTTTATCACCTATTCCTGTGCTGCTCCCACCCATGCCCGAAGGCTTATGTCCCTGGTTGCGTATGGGACCAGCGAGCCCACACGTTGGTTAGCACTCTGATCCCATGGCCCATTCCCCTGAACACTACCCCTGGCTCACACTGACACATCCCTCCAACAGCCAGGAGGCCACTCCTGTTGCAGTCACCCAAAACCGTCCTGCTTTCCACATGCATCACAAAGGGACTTTCCCGAGTGGGAGGTAGAGTGGAAATAGAAATGTATATGCCTATAAACACAAAAAAGTACAGGACAGGGCTGATCCTGCTGCCTCGTGAGAAGATAGCGAGGAGAAAAGTACTGGAGTGGAGCAAAAGGCCCCAGGATTCACAAGCAAGGGCACGATCCCTCCTGGAGCACATCCCGGCTCCCTCAGTCAGGAGGGCACCCACAGCCAGCCACGGGGGAGAAGCTCAAGGCTTAATTTTAGCCCAAAGCTCCTGTGTGTATTTCTCTCTTTTATTTTTAATCTGAACCTGGTGTAAAAATAGAATTTCCTGCCACCCGATAAGGGATTCCTGTTTTTGCGGGAGGCTGCCTTCTTGGGAAGCTGGTGCCTATGGGGCTATTGATGGGCTCTTCAAAGAAGGGCAGCGCGGAGGGGATGGGATGAGCAGGGCGCCACATTCACATTGTTCCCACTGCCTTAGGGGAAAAAAAATAAGGCACCTTGTGCTCCCCCAAATAAACCACTTCCAAACTTAGAACTTCCGGAATTCTGTTTTGGAAAATCTCTCTGTTTGCCTGCATATTTTTAGCAGTGGAGTTTGGGTCTGCATCCTTCCCAGGTAGGTGTTTGTGTAAAGTGGAGGCCTTCTCGGGCTCCGAGGAGGTGTATCCTGCCTTTGAGCTCAGTCCTTAGCAAGGAGATAAACACCAGCGCAGAGAACAGTCCTCCTTCCCACCCTTTCCGCTCCCGCACTCCCTAGTGACCCCGTACATCGGCAGCGCGGCCGCAGCCCTGCCCGCACCTGGCACGGGATGCCCTCGGCATGCCACTTTTGGGGCATGTCACCTGCAAGCAAAGCCTGAGCTTGGCCTTATTGACACCATCGTGCTGGAGGCACCGACAAATCCCCAGCCCCGCCACAGTCTGCAGCGCCTCCAAGCCGAGCGTTTGCAGCACTCTGCAGCGGCGCTGAGCTGGCCTTTGGAGCCAGCACCACAGTTTGGAGCCAAGGATGAATCCCAGAGGCAGGAATTTCACTCCCAAGCCTTATCTGAAATGTGATGCAATAGCCAGCCCCGGAAAGGTGCTGCCGAAACTGAGCCCTGCCGCACTCGCAACCTGACCAGGCGCTTGGCCGGAGGGAGCTTCCCCTCCGCTGTATCTTAAAACTGCTTTGGTACCTCTGCTCTGTTCAGCACCCCGAGATATACACAGCTGAGACTACTGCCTGCCTTTAGCACCGAGCACGGGACACATCTGCCCTGTTCAGCCTGCCACTAGTGCTGGGGAGCTTTAGGGCCCCCACACGTCCAAGCAACCCATGAACAGGGTGAGCTATAAGCCAGAGCAGCCTCCGCAGCCCATTTGCCCTCAGAAACAATTGCATTTTAAGATATTTAAGATATTTGCCTTTTTTCCCGCATTGCCAATACAGAACAGCCAGTGGTAGATGGCTAGTTATGCACCCAAAGCTCAAGGAAGGTGGCTCCAGGGCACAGCACTTACTGCTGCTCTGAGAAACACCCTGGAAAACACCCAAGCCTTGGCAAGCCTGCAGAAAGCTGCAGCTTGCAGCCTGACACAGCGTTGTATTTTTGAGATGTTCCTAGAGCAACCAGGAGGCACAGTAAAAATGGGGCTGTCCTGGGGTTTAGGTATCCTCCAGCCACCCTCCCAAAGGGCTGCTCTTTGCTTAGCCGTGCACGTGGGGCCAGCACTCCCCAACCTGAACCTACCGCAAGAACTTCCATAGAAGCAATGGGAGGAAAGGCTCTGCCACCCAGCACCTTGTTTTTTCTCTCTGCACCATTTCTTCTTGCCTCTATTTTCTGCCTCTGTGGAATAAATCTCAAAGTGCTGAAAGGAGATATGCCAAAAGGACCATAAAGAGAAATTCACACATATCTCTGTCTTGGAGAGAAACTTCTTTCAAGCCTCAGAAACCTGTTCCCCATGATAAGTATGTAAAAGTGACTGATAGTTTTTCCCAAAAAAGGAAAAGTGCATTTTTTTTTTTATTTTAAAAATAGAGCTCGATTCTCTCATGCGAAGCCAGCAGGAATGTGAACGCTCGGCGCCTGCGACCGAGCGCAGCTCCCGCCGCTGGCGCGCGCCAAGGTAGGGTTTCCTCCGCTCCTCCTCGCGCTGGGTTAAATCAGAGCAGGGCATTCGTGGTGACTCAGCCTCTCCCAGCGAAAAGGCCCAGAAAGGAAATATGTGCTGGAAGGAACACTGTGTCCCTTCTGGATAAGCGCATTGTAAAAACAAAACAAATCCAAACAAAAATGTCACTTTATATCAACCTAAAGACTACTGGGGCTGCTAGTCTCCGAGTTAACGAGAAGGCAGAGGGGATGCACAAGTGAGAGCTGCCTTTCTTCTGCTATCTCTGGGAAAATAGAGGCTTCAAAATAGCTTGTGGTAAAACAGGAAGGATCCTGCAATCTGGTGAAGTTTGGTGATGATGCAAACTAGCCACTTCTCTATGAAATGGCCATGAGAGCGAACTACCAAGACCCCAAGGCTGAGTCTGCTGTATCGATGTCCCACACAGCTGCCAGGCTCATCCACGGCCTCAGAGTGCGCCTGCCTCCTGAAGACCTAAGGTATTGCACTGAATCAAGCCCAAGTGAGCGGAGATGCTGGAGGAGCAACGAGTTGCCGTTGCCTTGCTTTTATTAATCAGTCGGCTATTGGAATGCAAGCCTTACCAAACCACGTTAACAACTTCCCCAGGGGTGGCAATCGCGTGCGGCCCAGCCTGGGGGCGTTCGTGGGCAGGCACGCGGTGCTCCTGCAGTGCGGCGGCACGGGGCAGAGCTACGCCTGCCCGCGCCCAAGTTCCAGGGATTTATAGCCCGAGTATTTATAGCTGCAGCTGGCATTGACAAATCTCCCGGGACGTCGACAAGGCATCCGCAGGGAAGGAGAAAGGGAGTGGAGATGGGCTGGATTAGCACGGGACTGACAGCCGAGGGGATTAAAACACCTCAGTGGGACCTGGGAGCCCATGGACAGGTCGGCAGGGGCATTTCAGGGCTTGGCACCAGATGAGGAGGCTGAGCAGGCTCCGAGCCCCAGGCTCCGATGTGGAGGCAGCAGGGGCCTTTCCTCCTGACCTTCTGTCCAGGCATGTTAATCCAGCATCTCTCAGCCCTCTGTTTTTATGCCTTTCTGGCCCTCTTAGGTAAAAATTTAACAGCCTGCTTTCGAATTCACTCCCCAGTGTAGGTCGGTCACCAGACCATTACTTTTAATGGCCACTGTATTTTATGCCCTGCATTAGAAGGCAAGGCTGCAACCCTTCAGGTTTTCTTTTGGACACTGAAATTACCTTGCAAATCCGCTACTTCTTTAGCCATGAGCACCTGGGAGAGGATGGTGGTTTGCTTGCTCCCACTATAATTCTTCTCAACTGATTTGGTGATTTCCAGTAATAATGTAATACTCCAAGCCCCTTCAAGCCTGAAAGAAAGCAACATGCTCTTCATGAGTAACACTCACAGCTATTTGAGAATCAAAATCTGTATTATTTACACCAGGGAAAAAAAAGGCAATGTTTAACATAAACCAGCCGTCCTGAGTGCCATGTCTGACAGCCACCCAAGCAGATACCCAGGAAAGAGCCCTGGACTAGGACAAGGGCATCCTGACACCTCCTGGGGCTGGGGAGCCCTAGGAAGCTGTGGCCTGAGGACTACCCCAGGCAGAGGTGGCACCTTGGCATTGAAAAGTCCTGGCTGGTTTTTCGCCCACAAATTTATCTGTTCGCTTTCTGAATCCACAAAAATTTTCCCCCTTGAACAGCCCTCTGTCTGGGAGGAATTTGCCATATCCCTGGTGTCTGAGGGCTACCATGCCTGGAGAAGCCACTGTGTCCCACCAAAAGTGGGTCTCCTGGAAGGCAGCTGCCATTATATATTGCACTAGCATGCAACATAGGGCAGAGTTGGCTGTCACGGAGTACCTCCTGGGTGGTTCAATCTTCAGAGTAGCCAAACGAGGGCACAAGGCCTGTTCTCCTTTGCTTCGAGCAGTCTGTATGTATCCACATCCATCCTGGAGGACCCATGGAGACAAGTGATGGCCTCTAAGAGCAGTCTTGCCTTGAGCAAGCACAGCGCAGAGGCCAGTGGAGAGGCCCTGGGAAACAGGAGAGGAATAGGAGTCCCTGCTGAGCCGAAAGTCTTGCATGAGAGGGTGAGGTGAAGCATCCAAAAGGGGACAGGAAGGCAAAAGCAGACGGAGACATGGAAATGATGGGTCCACAGAAGAACAACAGGGAAAAGCATGGCAAGAATGAGGGCATGAAGGGAGGAGGTTATGTGCCCTTTCCAGCAGCAAAGCCAAAGATCAAAAGCGACGTCCTCTGCAGAGCTACGGAGGTGGCCAGGAGCCCAGCAGTGAGGCAGCTCTGCCTGTGAATAAAGACAGATCTGAGACCCGCAGCAGTGACCAATGTCAGCGTGGCCCTCTTGGGTTCCAGCTCCCCAGGCATCCCTGGATGTGTCAACTGAAGTAGAGAGCAAGAGGACGGAGATCCTCATGACCCATAACTGACGTGAAGCCCCTCAGTGTGGAGAAGCAGAGGATGTTTTTGTGGATGTTTTGTGAAAATATCTACAGACACACCCAATTTACGGGCAATTGGGTAAGATTTACTATAAAACTTAAAAATAAAAAAGGGAGGCAGTAGAGGCAGCAAATTTCTGCTGCACTTGCCAGCTTTAAATGAGGGAGGAAGGTCACTTCCCCTCTTCCTCCCCCATCCAAAAATGTTGAAAAAGAACAATAAGAAGTTTCTCTTTTATTTTTTGATCAAAAATATCCACGAGGAAATTAAAAACAACCAAAAAAAGACTATTCTTGACCAGAGCTAGGCACCAACAGAAAGCCTGTCGGATCTGGCTGAAACTATAGCCTGCTGTGGCCCTGCAAGCTCCTGGCGCGCTATCAAAGCGCTTGCAACGGTGACCCCCGGCGGACGGGCCCCTGGGAGCCACTCAAGTTCCTCAGCTGCAGCCCCACAAAACTGCCCTTCGCCTCCTCCTTTCCAAGCGAATTCCTTTCCTCTGATGCACCTCAGCCCCGGTGCTGCCCAGGGCCTCTGGGTCGTGCATTTTTTTCCCCTGCCTAACCTTTCCCTGCCTGGAAAATGTCTCAGGCGCTCCACAAATGAGTAACTTTTAAAAGCAAAAAATAAAAAATAAAACAGAGTGCGTGGTTGGGGTTTGTTTTAACCTTGCTGCTGCACAACCAAGGGAAGGCATTTCAGGTATGCATCTGGTGTGCACGCGCGTGCCAGCGCAGAGGGCAGAGGGGAGTTGGGCGCTTCCAGCTTGCAGCCGCCGGCCCCAGGGGCTGTTTATCACCTTCTACCAGTGCCCGGGTGGCAGGGAGCGGGCAGGCACCGCGGGACCCCATCGTCTCTCCCGGCTGCACTTTCCCCCTGCCGGGCCTGTCCTGCTCGCGGCGGCGCGTCCGAGGAGAAGTAGATGTGTCATTTTCCTTTTACAGGACGCCGCGCAGCCTTATCCAAACATAAACAGCCTGGGAGTATTTAGCAGGTTATTGTCTGGTTAAAAAAAGTAAAACAAACAGACCTGAAATCCTTTTTCCCCTGCCATTTCTGGTGCAGTCAGAGGGGTGGGCTCGGGCTCGCCAGGGTCTCTGCGAGCCTCACGCACGGGCAGCAAAGCCACAAGCTCACTCCTTTCCCTCCAAAACTCGGAGGTGAGGCAGCGCCTTACTACACGCAGTAAGGCAGCACATACCCATCCACCGGCCTGGTTTGCCTGTCTGTGACAGCATCTGATGTCCCCCAGGCCCACGCGCTGTTTGGACAGGGTGGAAATCACCCCAGGTAAAACAGCACCAGGAGCTGTGATCCCTCTGGGAGGCTCCTCTGCCAGGCCAGGAGGGCTCTCACGTTGCGGGAGACAGAGGAAGATAGGAATTTGGTTAGATAAGTGCTCGGCATTACAGCTGGGGGAGGAACCAATGCTTTCCTCCTGGCCTGAGAAAATACCCAGCAATGCCAGCCGGCCTGGTGGCTGCCTTTGCCAGCCTATGGTGCAATCGGGCAAAACCCTCTCCACGCGGCACCGCTGATGAGACGAGCCTGCCGTGGACTGCCCCGATGCGACAGCCTCGGACACGTGCCCTGGCGGGAAGCCGGGCGGCCCGCGCGGCGAAGGCGAAGCGCCGTGGATGTTTACGGGCCTGCACAGAAAAAACAAGCATATTTCCCCCAATGACTCCGCTCCGGGGAGTATTAAAAGCAGTACCTTAACTTGGCTGGCCACATAAACATCCTGCTGCCCCAGCGCAGCCCGATACCGTCTTCCTCCCAGGATGAGGAGCTGAATAATAAGTGACAATCACGGCTCCTGCTGGGAGGAAAACAGGAAGCAATGGAGCCTGCGAGCAGGGCGAGCAGCGCCCTACCTGCGCCACGCCGTGCCGAGCCGTGCCGCCCGGGCTCTGCGGGCCAGGCAGAAGTGGGCAAAGCTCCTTCATTTCCCATCCGGCAACACTGCTGCACGAGCAGCACCCCCGGACAGGGATGCGGAGGAGCCAGGCAAGCACCCTGCACACCTCCCCATGGCCAGCAGGAGCGGGCACTACGCAGTCCCAAAGCCGCCTCCCCTTCCCTCTACAATGTCCAGAGCAGCCAAAAGAGGCCAATGGTGGCCAAAGCTCTTAAAGGACCAGCATATTAGCAGAAGGCCCTGGTTCACGCAGCCCTGCAGTGCTAAATCTCTGCTGAGTCCCTGCACAAGCTGCTGTCGTGAAGCTCCTGCTGGTCCCTCACGTGGAGCGGGGAGCCTTGTCCCGAGCTGTCTGCTGCGATGGCACCACCAAGCCTGCAGCGAGAAGTGTCGAAGAAAAGCGCATGGCCAGACTGCCCCCGCTGCCGCCGGAGCTGCAGGCGAGCGTGCAGGAACCAGCTCCACGAGTCAGCAGCTAACGCCAAGAAACGCCCTCCTCCTCAGCTTGCACCGTGTGTGGTTTATTCCCGAATACCCACGCTCTCCCAGACTGTTTTCTGCTGTATTTAGAGGAAGCCAGCTCCACGCAGCACAGTTTGCTGCCGACCCACGAGCAGCCCCCTAGCTTTGGCTGCCGGCCCAGCCGAGCAAGGTGTGGGAGATGCTGCTTCACACTTCCAGGGAGGCCCTGGGTGCAGGGAACGGGCTAGGCCAGGCTGCCTCCGTGCCGCTGCTCGGCCTCCGCACTGTTTACTCCTTCAGAGCAGTCAACATTTCAGCTTCACATCTAGGTTTCTACACTGCAGCCTCCCAAACGAGACTGGTAGAAAAAGCAGCCTTCCCATCTGTTCTTGCTCTGTGGCGAATGTAAAAATATCCACCGCGGGGCTAGGTGCTGTTTGCCACCGCTCAACAGAGTTCGCGTTCCCCCGCGGAGCCGCGTGCTCAGCCCTCCTCCGCGCGCTGGTGCCGTCGGCAGCGGGCGCGCGCGCAGGAACAATGGCTGGGGCTCGGGAGCCGCTCTCGTGGGTCACGGTCACACTAAACAATACTTTGCAAAATTCTGAAGTGTGGGAGGAACTCCCGAGCCTCAAGGCGAGGATGTTTATCGACACGTAAGAATATCTCCAAAGGGTTTGTATGCTACGAGGAAAACGCCGAGTGGGAGGCAATTCAGCTTAAGCCATCGCTGGGGCTAAATCTGGAAATCCTCCCGCAGGTGATTGTGTTGTTGATTTAAAGGAAAAGAGAAGGGAGTTTTCAAGGTCATGGCATGAAGAATTTTTGCAAGGATGTCCCCTGGTGCAGTTTCAAATGAAATTTTATCTCCAAGCGCGGCCCATAGTCCTACCCTTATACTACTGCACTAAAAAGCAGCTTCGAAGTGCACTTAGACGCCCAGCTCATCCTCACCGCTATTCCTGCAGACACGAGGTTGCGATCACAGGCATGCTGGTTACTCCTGAGCAGTCCATGAAAGACAAGAATTTATCACCGAATTTAACTGGTCCACAAGACACTTGGGAAAGCCTCGTGGGGAGGGAGGGCAGAAGCCTGCCTGATAAAGCCTCCCACTTTGCTGCAACGCGTGCAGAAGGTTTGGATGCTTTCTATTTCCCCAGACAGAGCCCATCTCTCTCCTTTTCCCTTAGAGCTGCATCCTTGGCAAGCCTGCTCAACGCCAAGCCGACGAGGGCTGTGTGTCAGTGCGCAGAGGCAGACGCTGCTGACTGCGCTTGTCTCGTCTGAGCATCGCCCCGTGGGGCCGTCATGCCGTAAAACACTATGGAACAGGGCACAGTCCCTCAGCACCTGCCTGGGGTCACATCGCCCGCATGGCGTGAAGGGGTCCTGGGGATGCGCACGGTGGCTGCACAGGGACAAGCAGGGCCATGGGGACAAGCAGGGCCGTGGGGACAAGCAGGGCCGTGCGCTGCACCAAGGCGACGCAGCCGCTGCTCCTCGAGGCCTGAGCACCCTCTGCTGGGAAGGACCTGGTTTCACGGCACACCGGGCACCCCCGCGGGCCAGGAGATCTCCCTGCACGGGTCCAGGGAGATACAGGTGGCCTCCCACTCTGGCACAGCGTCAGTGACCAGCACCTTGGATAGGGGAGGCCAATGGCCCCCGAGGCGATCGTACTTTAACCTGGGCCCCAGGCGTGCTTCTCCTTCCGCAAACACGGCAGGTTCCCTGGTGCTGCCTCCGGCTCCCCAGCCGCCAGACATGCGCTTCCTTCCCCGCCTGCTCCTGGCCACCGCACTGGCCACCGCCACCCTGCTGGGCTGCGGGTGGCTCCTCGGGGGCCGCACAGGTAACACGGGGCCTCTGGTGCCATTGCGCCTGGAGTAGCACAGAGCAAAATGCTGCTGGGGGCCGGGCTCGGCCCCGCGGTCATGGAGGGGCCGAGGGCCAGGCAGGCGAAACGGGTGTCTAGCGCAGCCCCGGGCGACAAGGCAGCGTCCCGGCGCGGAGCTGGCAGGGGAACTGCAGCTCTCAGTGTGCGTGAGAGCTTGGGCGGCCCAGGAGCAGCTTCAAGCAGCGCCACGCACGGCTCCTCTGCCGGAATCCCCTGCTTGTGTTCGCCTGTTTTCTCTCTCAATCGTAGAAAGTGTTGCTCCCGCCTGGGGGAAGGCTGCCCGAGGCAGCGGGGCAAGCGCCTAACTGCCCCGGTATCGGGAGCGACCCCCAAAGCCAGCTCTGCCCTCAAACGCCTGCATTAGGCACATGCGACACACAGGGGAGCGGGTAGAAAATACAGAAGGGAAAGCATTCACCCCCTCATCCACAGGAGCGCTAAGCTCACTGAGGCCTCATCCCGTCACGGGTGAGAGGAAAAAGTAAGGCACAAAGCTGAAATCTGGCAAATTAAAAGCGGCTGTCATGGATTCTTTTCATTTGCTTTAGCCTGTTTGTATTTGCTTTTTTCATTATGTTTGCTTTTTATCTTCATAAGAAAAAAATTACACAGGCTAGTAATGCCAGAAGCTGCATCGTTTGGGCTCCTCAAGCACCAGCAGCCTTTCAGAATAACCTCCCCGTTTGGCACAGCTTTGCGAGCAGCCAGTCGCACAGCGTGTTCCGGTGTTAAACCACCAGCGGTTCCAAACGTGTGCCTGGCTCTCCCCACACCCACGCTTGAACGCTGTTTTCCATTCCAGGTGAGCAGGCTCCCAGGGCCGAGGTGGCGCTGCCACTGACGCTGGACTCCTTCCTTCACGCCCAGCAGCTGCGCAAGAGGAGGCTGGGAGCTTTCTGCAGCCGCCCCACGGAAGGGGCCGCGCCGCTGCGGAGCCGCGCGGAGCCAGCCCACCTGCTCTCCAGCGTGAGGGTCAGCACCAAGCTGGACTTGCTCCACTGCCACGTGCCAGGCACAGGCACGGAGGAGTGGCAGCAGCTTGTGGAGAAGCTGGAGGGGCAGGAAAATGTGACGCTCCCCATGCCACTGCCCTACCCTCGGCAGCATGCGCTGCAGACCAAGCTGAGCGAGTTCAACCAGACCATGAGAGAGGCCGTGATGGGCTCCTACACCAAAGTCCTGTTTGTGAGGGACCCTTTCCAGAGGCTGATTGCAGCCTATATGCAAAGCGTGGGCGGCCATCGTCGTTCCTTCAGCACTTTTGTTCAGGGTGTTTTAGACAGGGGACAACACAAGGCCAGCATGGAAGCAAAGCCACTTGTCAGCCTGTGCCAGCCTTGTCTCATGCAGTACGACTACGTGTTGATGTTCGGCTCCCTCAGGCAGGAACTGGGTCACCTGATAGAGCGGGTCGGGTTGCCGAAGGACACCCACCTTCCTGAATTCGGGGACACCCAGGTGCAGTGGGCCTATGTGTGGTTATCAGAGCAGCTGTTCAGCGAGCTGTCCCTCAAGCAGAAGAAACAACTGGCTCACTTCTATCGCGAGGACCTTTCTGCTTTCCAGTTTTCTAACAGCTTGCTCTCAGACCTTCTCAGAACACCAGAGACCTGGTAAAAATACCCGGGCTGGCAGGACTGCCACACAGAACATCAGTTCAAATGCAAATACATCAGAAAACCAATGGATTGAGGGCAGTCCTTGACCAGTGACTGAGTGCAGGGAAAGTCCCTATTGCAGGGAACTGAGATTGAGCTCTTTACGTTGGTGATTTGTGTTTAAATACTGCCGGAACAGGTGCTAGAGAAACACGTGGCGTGGAGGTGGCACTCTGGGAGACTCACCTGCCACTTGGCCTGTTCTCGCCTGTTTGAGAAACTGCTGCCTTCCTCTTCCAGCTTTGGCCACGGAGGAGTCCTAGGTGTACCTGGAAGGGTCTGTCCTTGCCAAGGATGAGCTGAAATTCTGCAGCACTTAAATTGTAACAGATTTTGACAGTGGCACACCAGTTTTGAGAATACTCTTTAGCTTTATTTTGCAATGATGTGACATTCACAGAGAATTGTACACACATTTGTCTGACAGTGATTTGACATCAATGCTCATTGAAGAATGACAGTGAAAACTGTCATTTAGAGCTACCCGCAAAATTACTAAGACTTGGCCTCCCTCTCTCACAGAGGGGCCTGTAATTAATAGTGTTAAGACATCAGAGCAGATGATCTCCTTTCACCTTCCCATGAACATCAAGCTAGAGCAATTATTGCTTAAGTGCCATTATTGTGCGTAATACTTCATAGTCTAGTAAGACTATCGTGCAGCATAGCTCCCCTTCGGAAGGCACAGCCTTGGAAGGAGAGAAGTGGGGCAAATTTCCAGATTATACGTAACAGAGTCCTGCATTCCTACTTCACTGGAAAGGACTAGGAAAAGAACAGCTTATCTTCATCTGAAGCTTCCCCTTCAGCAAAGACAAGCTGAAATCTGGTGCACTTGACAGAGCATCTGGCAGAAGGCAGCACCGTACATTCACAACAGCAGAGTCCTCCTTTGACTGCTCTGCAGTGCACACCACATTACCTATGGCAGCACCATCTCCTTCTCCTCGTCCTTTACAACATGTCCCTTCCTTCTCTAGAGTATCTGGCATTTATTTTCATTGGAAAGCAATGTATGAAATGTTAAGAGTGTTAGAGAGGTAAAATAAAAGCTCAATTTAATGTTCTTTAGATCACTGTACCACATAGCTGGGCATTACATTGCATCTCTCCACAGACTGCTATGCATCCTCAAATTTTCCTTTTGCTATACTCCAAAAATCAGTTTCTCCAATTTAGCAACCTTAAATTTGTACCCTCCTGCTCCTCACTTCATGTGTTTGCTGTCATCTGTATTCAAATCCAATACCCCCCATAAGGATAAGCTGCACAGTGAACAAGCAAGCACCTTCATGAATCTAGTTCAAAAAAACTCAAGTGCCAGGCAGTAGTCATGGCTGTGTGAGACAGCAAACCCATGCAGAAACAATGGCAGAAGGTGCTTTCCAGAACCCCGGGAAGGGAACAGCAAGTACCCATCCTGCTAGATACCCCATAGTATCCAAGCCCTTTTCTGGGAGTAGGGCTCTTGCAAGTGCTGTGGCGTTTCCATAAGATGATGCTAGAACCTCACTGATCCTACTCACATCAGCACATATTACATTTATTTTGTATTTCTGTTCTGCCTGGTCTGAATGAGAGTGTCCAGCGATCACGTGAGCTGTGGTGCCACAGGGACGATGCAGTCACCACCTATGTTAGAGACCTCATATTTCACATCCCTTCTTGGGCATCAAAGAACACAAATACACAGAGGTAAGGCAGCTTGTTAGCACACAAATATTTACATTTTCTTCATTTTCTTCTGAGGCTCTTTATATATTGCCAGTTTTCATGAGGGAAAAGCAAAAAGAAAATGTTCTTGCCCAGTACCTCAGAGTTTAAGAAACACCAGTATCACATTTCAATTAATAAAACAATTACATAGCAAGCATAGCAGGCACAAAGTACTTCAGCTTATATATACACATGCCCTTTTCCAGATGGTAAAACTGTAATATTCTAAACTGAGACATAAATCTGCCCTTTCACAATTTTATGCCTTGGAGTGCTTAAAAAATGTTTCAGCCTGTGCTGCATTGGTAAGTCCTAAGATGGAGAGCAATTTCAAGCAAGAGGTAAGTGAGCAAAATTTTATTTAAGGCAATGGAGTCACATCCTTTTGCACCATAATGTTGATGGTCTTAGGAGTGCAAAAATAGTAAAAGGACATTTTCAATGAGCTGTGGGCCAGAGAAATAGATGAAAGTTTGCGCATGATGAGCAGGTTCAGTACATGGCTGGCAACAATCTAGAGACTACAGGATGCGGCAGTGTTAAAACTGACAGTGACCAGAACCGTGAAGAAGGATGCCCAACATTAAATCCAACATGCAAAATGCATTCACCCCAAAAGATATGAGGTCATCATTGAGTAAGGACATTTTTCAGACAAGCAGTCTCTTTAGCAAAATACATCCGTTCCTCACATTGAGCAGAGCTAAGAGCTGTCTTGAAATGAAAGCCAAGCCCTGACAGCAGGAAAGGGACTGACTCTAGAGGGCACTCAGACCCAGCTAGGACCTACCCCACATTGGCCTAAACTGCCTTGGGGACAGTGATCTGCAACTCTCTCTGCTACTCCAAAGACCTTTCTTTGCTATCCTGTCCTGAGATGAGCAAAAGTGAAAACTGAATGTATCATATGAATCAGCTGGATTTCTTGCTGGAAACCTCTTGGCATCTCTAGCTGCTGTCTCTATTTGGAGACAGCAAGGTAGCAGGTGGACTAAAAAAATCATTGAAGATCTAGTATAGATGAAGCAATCCTTGTTTAACTTAAGATAAATCAGCTATTGGTCACATTTTAAGGTTCACATCTGAACAACTGCCCTTACATACATAGAATGGACCTTCACCCATATTTAGCTAACTGCAAAACTCCTCCTCATCTTCACTAGTATATATCTGGCATTACACCCAGTGGGGCAGTCCAGCCTTCAGTATGTCTCATATCTCTTGTCTCCAGTAGAGGACTACTAGGACTGTTTATCTGGGTCCAATGCCAAGTCCTTCTTGGCATAACATCAGAAGGTGACAATTCTTTTCCCCACAGTAAACAAAACCAAACAAAATATTCTTTTTCAAGATGGTTGATAATAAGCTTGTCCCCTATCCTTGCAACAATTTTAAAGGAAATATGTAAGATTTTCAATACCCTGGATAACACCATCATTCACTTACTCTTCATTTAAATTTACGTCACAGCTATGATCTGGCAGTAATTCCCCCTCTTCGGGGAAACAATGATTGGACAATTAAACAAGAAAGCCCTATGAATCAGTGGATGAGCCACATGAACACAGATTTTTTGCCATTACAGTTCTACTGCCTTGTGGTCCCTCTGGTATAAGCCCAGTTTCCTGAGGAAAGTTTGATCCTCAGACTTTGCTTTTACACACGCACAGACCATGGCTTAAAGGTTCCCGGCTCTGCAGATGGACACTGTAAAGAGGAGAAAAAAATATAGTGAGCAACAGCAGCAACACCCAGAGGCCCTGCATTCAGCAGAAGTGAGCACTGTCCCTAGTACTTTCTTCTTTCCTTTCATGATGAGACCCATACATCATGTGGTGGACCTGCAAGATGTGTTATGAGCTGTCACCCCTAAGAGAATGACAGTCGGAAGCATTAGAGCAACAAGTCAACGCTTCTGCTCTACAGATAGCGCTAGAGGGATAAAGAGAAGTGTGACTCCAGTGATTCTGTGTGACAGCCCTTCTGGGAATGTGAACTCTAATGCTGCACTGTGGATTTGCTTCTCATCTGGTGGCATGTTAAGTAATGGACACCACACATGAACGGCCTCCACAGATTTGAACCACAGTGACCATCACAACACACTCAGTGTGGCGTGGGTTGGCCAGGGAGCAGACTATGAAACTGGAAGCAGTTACCATTTTGGTGAACATGTCCACACAAGCATTGCGGATCCTCTCCGGGGTGGCAGGGCTGTCCAGCCTGAAGGGTTCAGTCACACCGGAGTCCTTTCTCGCCGAGTAGATGGCATCTTTAATGGCATAAAAGACTGAGGCAGACAGGAACAGAGGAGGCTCCCCTACAGCCTAGACAGAGCACAGGCAAGTAGGAGGTTACAGATCAAAACAGGTCTGCTCAAGGAAAGACTAATGAGGCTAACAGAAAAAGAGCAAGTCTGAAGTGACAATTGGCCATTATTCTCATTCGTTTTTTGTGACTTCTCAGCCTCCCGGTTATTACCAAGGAAAGACTAAGCTCAAAAAGCCCCTAGTCCATTTAAAGGAAAGACAGTAGGAAAACATGGCTCTCTAACATACTTGGGCTATTACAAAGAAAAAAAAAAAAAAAAAAAAAAAAGGGCTAACCCTTTCCCACAGCCCTTTGGATCTTTAATTTAGTTGATTCTTTACTTAATTCTATATTCAGCATTTATCAGCCAAAGAGTTCTCCTCATTGCTGAAGATGTTTCTGTGGAGGAAAGGAAAAGGGAACAGATGCAGGAGCAGGCCAGGCATATACAGGTGTGGGAATGCTCCTTCGAACATGAAGCAAGCAAGCTCCTCAGTGCTGTGTATCCCACTCCATCCTGCACAGCCCTGTCTTGCTGCAGGGAGCAGTCTTGATTGCAGAGAAAACAGATGAAGGACACATGGATTAATTATGCATCTGCAAGGGTGAAGTGAGCACTGGGAAGCAGCTAGGAGAGCAAAACAAGCAAACTCAGAGGCAAAACTGCTGGAAATGTTGAGCCATAGGGTGGCCCTGATGCCGGGGATGGTCAAGCAGAGTTTTGGGGACAGACAGCAAGGAAACCGAGGTGCAGAAGGAGGCTGGCAGCCTCCAATAGGGTAGAGCCTCTGGCACAGCAAAGCCATTTCAGTTCTCTCTTAGGGAGAGTCAGGGTAGCGGTGCACAGGCTACTTTGGTATCTCCTTACTATAAGGAATAGTAATCATGTTTCTGGTAAGAAATGCAAAACCATCCTGTCGTCAAAATAAAGCCAAAAGGAGTATGTGTCAGTAAGAGGCCTACACATCTTGCATATATACCTTGGATGAATAAATTGCCTTGCTGTTCGGACAGTCACGGAGAAGAGACACATAGAATTCTGTTGGAATGTCTCCAAACGCTGGAATTTTGTACATCCCGGGCCCACGAGTATACAAGTTCCCTTCCGGAGAATAGCGCAGCTCCTCCATGGTGAAGAGCCCAAGGCCTTGGACAAACGCCCCTTCTATCTACAAACACAACAAAACAAGGTTACTTTTTTGTTGTCGTCGTTGTCCACTCCTGTTCAAAAACAAACAGTGATAATTTAAAGTGGACCTTTCAGCCCTTCCACCCTCCCTTCCTGGCTAATTTCCCACCATTCATTCCTAACCTTGTCCCTTTTGCCAAGTACAGCCTGCCACCTTTACGCAACTGTTGCATTCCCACAGAGATGTGGCTGCATTTCCCTGGTAGATGGAGCAATTCACACACACATACAAACAGATATGCTGTAAACGCAAGACAGGAATTTTGTTGATGAAGCAAGAAAAAAAAAAAAATCAATGCCAAAATATTGATTTACCTGTGGGCAAAATAACACTGAATGAGCTGTACTTCCTGATAACTCAAAGGACGACAAGATAGAACTCAAGACTACGCATCTGAACAAACAAATTATTTTACTTTTTCTATTTCAATATAAAATCACGTCATGCTGTCCTGAACACTAAGTATTCTCAGGTCGCCAGCACAGAAAACACTCCCATATCTAGCCAAGTGCCAAAGGCTTTCTTGGGTAGGTTAATCTACTTAAAGTTTTAGGAGAAACAAAAGGGGAGGGGGCAGAGAATGGATGTCAGAAGGAGATGGAGAAGGGGGTGCTCAAACCATTCTATAAGGAGCTCTGCTTGTGTTCACAAAGAGATTTAACAGACCCAAGTAGCCTAAAGATTTAATACAAATATTTACATATTGTTTATTATCCCAACAATATATACTTGTTATCCAGCAGTCATACAGTGTTCCTTCCTTCTTTTGCCCCTAGATCCTTTGTAGCAATAAATGGAGGGACACAATAAATCAAGATCTGTTGCTTGGGCTCCATATAGCTCTTATCTTTTCCCTAGCCAAAATCCAACACACTATGTAGGCAAAAAGACCCTCTGGACACTTGAACAGTCCTCAAATATATTTTTCAGGGGAGGAAAAAAAAAAAGAGAACTTTCAGAGAACTTTCATTTTATCTATAACAGAGCTCTGCACCTCATACCCTTCCACAAAGCCTGAATCCTACACAAGTGACAGTGGAGTTAAAGTAAGTCAATATCCAGAGTTAGCAGGGAAATTACCTTGTATTGGCTGGGTAGGTGAGCATGTGAAAATGCCTAATGATCGAGCCCTCAGTATATGAGACAACCCTGTGTCTAGTACCTTGATTTGCTGGGAGGTGTCACTGTGATTAGACAAAATATGGAAGAGAATAGGGAATTTTTAAGAGACTGGGAGTTTGCAAGCAACTCCCTAACTCTTTATTCACAGAAGAATTTTCACCAAATTACATGTGACTTTGACGTGGATTGTATAATAGCAAAATTCAGGTGTGGTTTTAGTCTACACACTCCACTTTGTAGAAACAGACCACCAGGCCCTGAGATGAGTTTATTCCATCATATTAGTATTCTCCAGATGCATTTCTTAGTGAAGGTTTCTCAGACACTAAGAGATTCATTGAGGTATTAACTGAAGAATACCTTGGATTCTTCCTTACAGCTCAAGCTAAAAAAAAAAAGGCAAAAAAAGCAGTGCATTTCCTCATTTCCTCACCCAATTCTGCACATATTGCATGATTAATTGGGGGTCAAACTGGTTTTACTAGCAAGCCTAAAACGCCTCAGCAAATGGTCCATTTAAGTACAGAATTCTGTTTGTAAAGACACATGCTAGAGATGGAGAATGATTCATCTAGAAAGCCTTGAATTGGTATAATCACTTTAATACGGAGAAATTAGCGACCCTTTTCCTTACCTGTCCTATATCTATGGCTGGGTTCAAACTGGTACCAACATCCATAACAATGTCTGTGCGAATGTTCTAAAAGGCAAAAGAAGAGAATAAATCAGCACAGAGCACTGACACTGGGACATGATAATCTTATACCAGGAGGAGTAATGTATTGAGGAGTACCCACATTTGGCCTTTATTCCTGCATTCTGTCTCAACTCAATTCTTCCTCCTGATTTTAAACTGAATTTCATCCATAAAGTGAAACAAAAGAAGTCAGTTCAGTTGTCCCCAAAGATCCACTGGACAGGTTTTACATTAGCTCTAAACTATCCCTGTCAGTGCTCTGTACCATGCACATCCAAACATCCAACTAGGTCAGATTCTAATTGTCTTTTTCTTCTCTAAAAGTCTTCCAGTGCTATTTTTAATGATTAACTCAATTCTGAAACATTGCTCTTCTTTTGTGCTAACACAGTGCTGTTATCTTTTACTTAAGCAAATCCAATAACTTTTGCAAGCATTCATTAAGCCTCATAATATCCCTGCAGGGTAGATAATTATCATTTTATTATCCTTTACGGATTGTGGCACAGTCAAACAGAGGAGTTAAGAAATTCACTGAAGGTCACAGCAAACCAATGACAGAGTGAGGAACACACTGACGCCCTGTATTTGTTCTAACGCCCTGTGAATGTTTCCTTCACCTCAACACAGAAGGCTCCTTTGCTGCTGGCCCCCTCACCTTATGGTCACCGGTTAGACAATCTATCTCAACCTCGGAACAAGCAACGCCGTAACTGAAGTAGCAGAATGGTCTCCCTTCATTCTTCTCAAAACTGTAGCCAAGATCAGGAATTCTTCATACATGGAGAGAGGAAAAGAAGAAATACATGTAATGACATGAGCAGTCAGTGAATGCAATCACATTGCCACTCACTGAAATCCTTATTTACTTATGTTTTATCCCTCTCATTGAGCTTGTGCAGAAATGAAAGTTATAAACAGCTATAAATAGGAATCTATTAAAGCTTTCCTGTACTCCAAAAACTCTCCTGAAATGAACTATTTTAGCTTTCTTTATTTTCCCATGAATCTTAAGGTTTGTGACAACTGTTAGGGGTTCATTCCCAGGGATGCAATAGCAAATCCCTTGTTGTTAGAGTACAGGTGAATATGTCCTAGAGGTCATTAAACTTTGGAGAATAATCAAGTTGCACTCAGTTGAAAAGCACTCAGTCGTTAAGCACAGCTGATGGTAAATGCTGTGCCTGGTTACTTATATTTTATTTGAAAAACATTTTATTGAAATACTGACAGCCACTTGGTTTAAAAAGTAATATATTTCAGAGATGCAACAGGAACACACAGAGCTGCATTTTAGCCCTGCAGAGTCTCTTCTCAGCACTGTGTTTACTTTTTATGTTGGCCCCTCTGCCTCAGAGATGACGGATCCCTGCTCGCCCGCGGGAGTCTGGGTTCTGCTCGTGCCACGACAGATGGGATGTGGCCTCAGTCCATTGCTGTAGGCAGCTCTCTCCTCAAGGGCGTTGCCTTGCCCCCTGGGAGGCACCAAGACCATCACAGCCAGGAGTCAGACACAGGGCAGGCCCCAGGCAAAGCTCCCTTCTCATGCCCCCCCACACACCTAGGCTGGCTTCACTGCAGATCAATATACTTCTGATTTACACAAGATCTGAATCTGGCCCAAGAGATGTGCTCCATAAGGATCTGTCCTCCCTTGCCAGGAGTCTGCGCAATGTTAACCCGAGTTTACCATTTTGGGTGGGAAAGGCAGTTAGGCAGAAAAGGGATGCAGGGCTTAGCTTAGAGCAGTGACAGGGGTGGGGGCCATAAATCCTCCCAGGAACTCCCTGGATACATACCATGCGTTTGAATAACAAGCATGCCTCTGCAGCACGGACTCACCTATAAAATCCCGTGGCCGACAGGCTCACACAGTCCACATAGGCTGCCTTAATCTGGCAAAGAAAGCAGATTTTAAAACAATTACTGTTCAAGCAGCCCCTGCAAACCAGGTGCCCCAAGCATTGCCAGGAGAGCCTGTACAGAAGGTGTGCAGTGACAGACAGCTGGCACAGCACCCAGAGCCAGCAGCACCAAGGGAAACACCATCGTGCAGCTGCTTCCCCAAATAACCTCCGCGGCAGCTGCTAAGGGCAGGGTTCACACACGGGCAGAGGGATGAGACCAGCACTTTGTGTCTTCTGGTGTCCAGGGACCTTCCCACCTCAGAGGCACAGGATAAAATGCCCATCACCTTGAGTCCAGCATGGCCAGGGGGAAATCCACCCTGTCTTTCAGATCACAAAGTCAAAGCTCCTCCCAGAAAGAGAAGAGCTTGGACTGAAAGCTGCTCAGAAGGCTGACAGTGCACCAGGGTCTTAATATTCAGGGTGGAAAGATATTGCTGTCACAAAGCACCACAGGATGCCGTGGATGGAGACTCAGCAAAGGGTCATCTTTGTCACAGATTTCCTTCATTACAAATGAGGTTTCTTCCAGTCCAGGGCGGTAATGTGACTCCAAGGGTTTTTGTAATCATTCAAGCTTTTTATCTGGTTTAGTTTGCCATAGGCAGGCCCCTAGAGCCTGGAGGAATCTCAGCATTAAATTCTTAACTGGTATTTTGGGAGCCGCCCCTTCAAGCTTTGGTTTCTTCCCTTGCCAGGTTTCTGCTTCACTGCCTTTCCTCAGCCCTTTCCTGGAGGAGGAGGAGGATACACCTATGCACTGGGTGGCCAGTGGAAACCATCTCTGACAAAGCCCACTTGTCCCCTGACAGATCCAGACAACTTACCCAGTCTTCCCAAGTCCCCTTGGGATTAGATTGCCTGATTGGCTCGAGTCTTTTTAGGATCGTCAGACAGGCATTCTAAGAGATCAAAACGAAACAACACTTTAATCAACGCTAAGATTTCAAAAGTCAACCTCTAGTATTAGGAGCAGCATAATTCCCCAAGAGGCTTCTGTTTAAACCAACACTCCCTTTAGGACTTCAGCACATCATAAAATGGAACAAAGTTCAGTAATTTGCTACATAGATAGAAATGTTGGCTGAAAAGGATTTTAACACACATTGGCTATGCTGTTAGCAGAAGGGAATTCCAAATATAGTGCAGAGCCTTCCAGACCATGACGCAAACTATCAGAAGTCCATTTATACTCCAGTTTTGTCTTTTTGTCTACACCAAGTAATAGGAGACCTTAGTATATCTAGCAAGATGGACCCATAAAAATAAATTAAATAAAAAGTGCCAAAACCAGCCCACTCAATCAAACTGCACAGAGTGCAAAAGCAGCCTCAAGTACTTTGGGAGCTCTAACTTTACAGGCCACCCATCCTCTTTTCTTCCAACTTGAGAATTTAGCTCATGTACCAAAAAGACCACACTAAATGCTACTGTTCAATGGAAGTTGCACGCATGCAAATAGATGCATTCACACTCCACCATGTCAGACACACCGAGGACAATGCCATTGCTACAGAGGGCTATTTGCTTTAAGCATATCAACATCTAAAAGTCTTTGGTTTAGAGGTCAGTCTCCAAACCAGCTGCAAGTAGTAAGTGCAGCACACTGTATTGCCTGGAACTCCTTTTGGAAGCAACAGATAAAGACACATCATTTATTTCACGCTGTGGAGTCCCAGCTTACGACCCAGTAGTTCCAAGCACTCGGTTTGCCTACATGGACGGCCATTCCGTTGATGTCTGCACTGACAGAGGCAGCCGTCGGGGAGGTGTTTGGGACCGTGTTTGTGCTCGTCTCACTGATGTAGATCTTGGAGGTGGGGATTCCCAGGGTCCTGCTAGCAACCTGGAGAGCAAGAGTTAAAAAACAAACAAATGGTGGTTCTTATGCATGAGCATGGTGATTCATTGCCCAGGTTGTTCAGTTCCGGAGTGCAAACTACTCTCGTCATCTTTCTTGGGAAGTCAGTTAGTTTAGTGGTTGAGAGCTAGGTAGGAAATTAGATTTGCCCTTGACAAACTGAGATTACATACACACACATATGTACATTTTTTCACAATAACAGACATTCATCAAGACTAAATTCTTATCTTAATAATTAAAGAAACCAGGGAATAAAGAGTCTTAATTAGATTTTCCTTTCATTTCTCTGTTAGAACAACACTGTTCCCCAAGTCCTTTTGATAAAAAGGGCAAATGCAATTAATGAATTGTTAACAAATTAAATTAAATATGTTTGCAATGTGACAAGTATTACTATAAAATATATGTATACTCTCTTTTGGGTGGATGAAAAGCAATTGCCATAGGAAGCTAGACTTTAAGCATAACCTGCACTATCTATATTTTCATTTTCATGTAGCAGATTTAAACTACACGTTAAAACCAAACCAAGATGCAGATGCACTCAGTTATAACGTCAGGCTATAAATCTGGCACTGCCTCTGAAACAGTAAGAAGAATTAAACAGGATTTGTTACTCTGTATATAGAGGAGATTTCAGGCTGTCTGAGGTGATTTTATACAGTGAGTGCGAGTTCCCTGAAAGGATGCCTTCTACAGATGAGTCCGAACACATTCTTACCTGGATCATTTTGGTGTGAAGTCCTTGACCCATCTCAGTCCCACCATGTGTGAGTAACACGGAGCCATCTGTATACACATGGACCAGAGCTCCAGCCTATAAAAGAGAATATTAATCTGGTAGTCACCAAAAATGAGCTAGTGAAATACCTGGCAGACTTGAGCTACAAATTAGAGAGACATAGAATTCAGAACTAGACTGAAGCAGCAAAACTGGATTACAGAATGGAAGAACACATTGCTTCTCAGTGTAACTAAAACCACTAGAGTACACCTGGGGTGGATTTGCTCTTGCCTCACCGACTCGAAAGCTTTCAATGACATGACAAACTTCAGGCAGCGTTTTCAGCCCAGAAATCAACTCGGACGGATCAACCAGAACCTGCCATTGTGCAAGAGAGGTCTCCTTCACCTGAACTTGCCAACAGGGACAGCTCAACAAGTGCAGGAATGCAGGCCATGCATTTGGCCAAAAACAGCCCTACTGCGGAGCCATGCGGCAGCTAATATTGAAGAATAGAGAACAAGCAGGGAAAGTAACAGAGTACCACAGAACACGGCAGTGTTGTGGTACCTTCTGGATCATATAAACCAGTAACTGCTGTTTTTCCTATTTTATTTTTGAAACTTTGTGCTTTTCTTAATTAATGCCTTCCCTGAAAAGAGGCACAGTTTGGTACAGAGGGAGGAAGGCCTGGCGGAAGCAGCACAAATTTAGCTCATCTACTGTAAAGGCACATGGCACTTACGGACCTGATTCAGAAACGGGATAGTGAAGCTGATGCCGAATTTGGTCGGAATAATGCACATCCCTCTCTTCTTCCAGCGATTCTGCCTGTAGAAAGAGAACAGTACTTTTCATTCACCAGGCTTTCAGCGCAACTCCATGTCATGCTTCTCTCTAAGCACTTGCGTATCAAAGCTGAAATCAAGTACTTGACTGCAATATAGACTGAGTTTGTCAGTAACTTTTTACAAAACATGGGCTTTGTCTATGTGTACCAACATGAAGAAATCTGAACTGGAGGTAATTCCCCAGATATTAGAAAAGTCATTGTCTGGATTATTACCAATATAAATACCAGTCAATTAAAAAGACAAAAGTTCAGTGGAAAGCCTGCACATATTGCTTTGACATCCTTCTGAAAAGTCAGGCAAAGACTGATTCAGGACACCCATTTCCTCTGCCTCACCTTCATCAATATTAATAATAAAAAAAAAGGCATGCCAACCAGATTTGAGCCTTATCTAAGCTACCAGGTCACAGAGATTTACTCTCACAGTGAAACAGAGTTTTAAAAAGATAAATTTTAAAAAGTCACTCTCCAAATATCTGATTTCCCATCATTTTAGCCACTAAGAGAACTTCAGAAGTATGTGGGTAACAGGTACATCCAGGTTCACTTTGGCTGCAGAGCACCTACCTGTTGAATTCGTCGATTTGCTTCTTCCTGGCATGATAGTTAGAGCTTGACAAACATTCATCCCAGCATCTCCGCAGAGTAAATCCCTCCAGCTTTTGGTTAAAGTGGGTTAGGTCTCCTTCATTGTAAAGATTGAGCTTCCGTACCTTCCCAAAGAAAGCAATACATGAAGGCCATGCCACATCCAATGCTTCAAACTACTACTTTTTTTTATTTATTCCTTCAAAAGGAAGTTGTTCCCAAATTTTACTCATATTCTCTCTCTACAGAACAGAGTTAACACACAAATCTCTGATCATGGGAAAATAAGGAAACAAGGATGCTAAAGCTGGGAATTTTTTAGGAGGATTAGGATTTAAGCACATTGGTAGTAAGATTAGGGTGTTCGGTTTTGAACTTTCTGAATCTAGCTATCATTAAAACTAGTGTTACACAATTGAGATTATTAAGGGAATTTAATGAAGTAGATGATAACACAGGTCACAAGGAAATGTTGAGATCCTGCTAAGGATTTAGCAAAATCCTTAATAATTTGCTGTAATTGAGCATTCTCTTGACAGAATCTGTTCAAACGCGGTACTGCCCTGAAATGCATTCATACCTCCTCAGGTGGCAGGCCACACTTCTGAGCAAGGTCACTCATCCAGCTTTCAGCAATCATCATTCCTTGAGGCCCTCCAAAGCCACGGAAGGCTGTGTTGGAAGACAGGTTGGTCTTGCAAATGATGCCCACACTGCTGACATTGGGGATGTTGTAGGAGTTATCCAAGTGAAACAGTGCCCTATCCATAACCTGATGTAGAAAAGATTATGGGGGGCAAAGTTAGCGACTCTGGCATTAAGCCTGTGTTATGTTTAGGCACTGCTCAGCCAGTTTGCTGATCTAGACACCCTGCCCTGATCAGCAAGCTGATTTGAATATCTGCTGTCACAAGGAACTAACTTTCCCAATATCTGCCTCACTGTACTAGCTATCAGCCATCTTGAATTGTTCAACAAGTCTCCTGTCACAGCCCTCTGCATACATCTACAATGCAAAATAAACTTTCCTGAGCCTTTTGCCCAATCTAAGTTATTACAGCATCAATAAGAATTGTGTAGCACTTGCCATGGCAGGTCAGTCGGCTCAGACAGCAGCAGCAGAAGCCCCCCAAACCCCTAAGGTCTAGTTTGGGGTATGCCAAAGAGCAGAATGTGCAAGCATTTCTACAGACAGCAGCTCTTCAAAATCCCAGCAAAGGGCTGCCCAGGGAAACACACGCCTTCCACCTAGTAATCTGTCAGAACATTTCTTCTACTTACACCATGAGAGAGGTCTACAGAGTTGCCACCATTGGAGTAGTATGATACCTCCAAGCTCTTGACCTTCCCATTCTTCATGAAGCCAATCTGTTGAGAGAGTCTCTTCAGTAATGTTTCTCCTAAAGAATTTTCTGTCTCCTACTTCCCACCCAAAACTCAGTGGACCTCACACAAACAAGCTGACTGGCTGTCCTCTGCTGTAGCACAGGACAAGCACTGGAAGGACACAGAACAACCTCAAGAAGTTTCGCTGTTAGAGGCCAGGTAAGCACCTCAATCTTGTCTCAGAGAACACTTCTGAAACCAGTGCAGCAGCCACTCCCTCCTTATTAGGATGTGGTTTTCTAAGCAGTTGAATGAGGATGAGAGAAGAAAGCAGGATAACAATTAGTAATGCAATGCTGCAAACAAGCTGGGGGCCATCTAAGAGGAATGTGATTTTCAATGTGATGATTTCAAAAGCGATTTTCCTTTGGCTTAAAGGAAGAGGGAAATGTTCACTCTGAGGTTAGAAGAAAGGACCAACCGGAGCCTACAAAACTTCTAGAAGACTCTAACAGATAAAACTCTATAACCCAGCTGACCAGGCTCATCTGCAGCAGGAGAGACCAGCAGTGAAACCAGGGCAACACGTTTATCCCAGTATCTCCCTGCTCTCTGATGCTCCAGATAGCAATCCCAAGAGGATATGCCTTCATTTTACGCGCACGCATACCTTGTACCTCCCCAGGAAAGGATGCCTTCCACCGCTTATCAGCATGTCCTCGTCTCGATCCAACATGCACCGTACTGGGCGGCCAGTTCTGTCAAAAGAAAAGATGTATTTATCAGGCAAAGCCTGAAATGTGCTATCCAGTTCTTATGGAGGAACTGTGGGAACCTTTATGTGTGCATTGTCTTTCCTGAGTGGCAATAGTTACATATGAGTCAGGAGTAAATTGCCTGGATATATCTTCCTCTTAAGAAAATGGTAAAATAAGGTAAAAAAGAAAAATATCTTAGAGACAGGGATACATTCTTTAAAACTCCTGGGGAGACTCCTGCATTAAAAAGGATGGTTTCTTATAGGCATAGATAACAAAAACTGAGTGATTACTGCTTCTGGACTATTTGTCAAGGCTCTCTTTTGGCTCTGCTAGAGAAAATACCCAATGAATTTCAAAATAATGCTAAGGAAGGTAATAACTAGATTTCAATTTGACTTTGTCTTCAGTTGATTATGTATTGCTCATGGAGGAGGAAAGCAGCTTTTCATTTTCAAGCAAGCACGACTTCCCAGTGCCTCTCTCCAGATTGCAAAAATATCTAGGGAATGCAACAGAGGTAATTTCACTACCTCTGCAATATGAAATCAGTAGTTTGGCTGATATAAAAAAAAACAATAAAAGATGAATGCAGGAGCACAGGAGCTTCATTATGGCTCCAAAGGGTTCTCCTCCAAAGATATCTGTCAAATTACTGGTATGTCCCAACACACAGCTTGCATTAACAATAGGGAGCATTCTAGCATACAAGAGCAGTATTGAAAAGGGTAGAGTTACATGCAGTGCACAAATGTCATCTCAGGCTATGTTCACTCGCAACCACAAAAATTTGCACAGTTAAAGATGAACCCACTCCAAACCTCCAAAAACCAGAAGCCCGCTTGCAATTTACACTTCACAAATGGTTACAACCCAGGCTGATTCTGAGAGCTTTTAGGGAGTTGAAAAGTGGGGTTCTCTACACTGTGGCTTGCCCCAGTTCCTAGGGAAAATCCAAAGTCATGAAGATTTATGGAAGAGCAGAGGAAGAGCAGTGCAAGACCCCTGTCAATAACAAATTTTTGTGTAGAAAAGGAGCTGTTATAGCTCTACTATACAGAGCATAATCCAAGTGAGACTACTGCTGGATTTTGAAAGGTTTCTGGGGTGAACTGGAAGGGCAGTGAATTTGATATAGAAGAATTTTAGAACATCAATGGAAAGGCCAAGTTTTTCCCTTTCTTATTTACATAGCAAAATGTGACATTCCTCATAAGCCCAACCCCTTCCAGAAGTTTTGAGTTCTCCGTTCAGCAAAGAGGCCATCAAACGCCCACAGGAACACAGAAGCTTGCTGCAACCTGTAGAGTCAGGAGACATAAATAGTATCCAAAGTGCCCCAGCACAAGCGGTGCTCCAAAATAAGCAGCCTAGGACAGGTGAAGGCTGCAAGGAAGATGCATAATTCCCAAACTTACTTAAAGGCAGCCACAGCCACCACAGTTGAGAAAATAGTATTTCTAGTCTCTTTTCCTCCAAATCCTCCTCCCATTCTTTTCACTCGAACCACAATCCGATTTGAAGGGACTCCTAAAGCATTAGCAACAAACTCCTAAGGAAAAACAGAAAAGCAGAGATGGTGGTAAATAACAGATACCAAAATAAGACTTGTCAAAGCTTTCTCCATTCTACAAACTTTGCAACTCTGCAAATATTCTGTTACTATAGCAGGTCCTATTGCTCCTGCGCATGAATTTGTTGCTTCGCTGCAAAAGTGCTTTAGCATGAGATTCAGGAAGATACTGACATGAAGTGGTCTTACCAAGGCATGCATCTCATTTAGCACAAAGTGTGATATCCCTTCCACACTCTCCACTCTCCTCACTCAACTATGAGACCTCTGGATAGTCTTGGTATCCACAACAGCACCACATTTCAAAAATAATGTAAATCACAAGGGAAAATTTATAGGGAATAGTGCTTTTCTTGCTGGAAGCTGGCAAACAGGGCAAAGACATCTCCTAGTGCCAGCAGCCTGTCCCACAAGGTGGCAGGTTTATACTGTCAGTGTCCGCAGCACCTGCCTTTCTGACACGTCATTCAGTGGCCAGGGCTATTGTCCAGCTAGCCACATCTCCAGGGAATGGTCAGAGATGTAATCCAGGCCCAGAGGCAGGTGCTGCCAGTAGAAACTTCTCCATCACCTGGAAGTGAATTCAGAGCACCCTGGGGGATGGACAAGGACTTACGATCCTACACCCATTTCTGAGGTAGCATGACTTTTTTATACAAGACAAGCTAAGACGAACTGCAAAACAACAGGTTACATAGGCTAAGCACTGAGAAGCAAGTTCCTTTCGGGCAACAGGCTAGAGAGAGGCAGTACCTGTGTCTTCGTCGGGTTTTGGGTTGACACGAAGAGTTCCATCTCACCATCTTCCCCCTTCGGCACAGCCACGGTACAGTGAGTTTCCAGATAAAAATGCTCTTGTCCACCAATGTACATCTCTCCTAGAAATTATATTTTAAAAAATGCCTCATAGATAGGCGGCCTCTGCAGTCATAAGAGATCTCCCAGGACCTGCTGTCTGTAAGCCCTTTTGACAGGTGTTAGTAAATTGAAATTCAAATCTGAAATTTAATCTGAAATTAAATCTTTCATAAGTTATTTGTATATAAACAATAGGTTAAAACTTACTACGGAATCAGTTCAACCCAGCAAGCTTTACTTGCATGAACACAGTATCATACGTGTGAAGAGCAGCCTTATAGTTTGACTTCTTTTATCAAACTATCATACTCGAAACCAACTATTCATACTTATTCTCACCTTCCAAAATATGATCCGATTCTTCAAATCCTTTCTTTACATCTCCCTTGTTAAGATTTCGTATAGGCTTAAAAAAGGATTGCTTTTCAATAGCTTCCTAGGAAACAAAATTACAAAGGGAGGTTTCTTATGAAAAAAATGTGACAACAATTCTCTCTTACTGAAAATAATTTCCAAGATAAAAAGCACAAGAACTTATCAGATATTAATTACAGTAATAGTCAAATGACTTAACCTAGGACAATAACAAACATTTTTTCTAAACATGGCAGTTTTACAGCAAGTAGACAATCTTAGGTACTTCCTTGTGATCCGTTTTATCTTACAGATGCAGAACCCCAGAGTTCGTAGCCAGAAGAGCTAAGACAGACAACCTACATGAACTGATAAACCAAGGCCATGGCTTGGAGTGAGAGGGGCAGGGGAGAAACAGAGAAAACACAAATGCCAAACTAAATCTCTCAGAAAGGAGGAGAACATCTGCAAAAATCATTTCCTTTGGAGCCAAACAGCTATAGTCTTTCTTGTTGAAGTTTTATAAAATTTTACATTTCATTTTTGCCAAAGTTGAAGCTTCCATAATGGAAAAAAAAAGGAATTGCAGTCCCTCAGAAAACAAAAAAAAAAAAAAAAAAAAAAAAAATCCTGCTAAATGTCTGAAGGGCTGTAGCCATGCTGTGAGTGGAAATGTTCATTGTGGAGACAACTCCTGAAAATTGATTTCATCAGCTTTAAAAAACAGACATTCTGAAAAGCTGTAAAGAAATAGAAAGAAGGATAGTGGCTACAGTGAGAAGGGACTTTTTCAAGCCTTCTTAAGGCTTGAAAATCACTGACTGGAGAACATATGAGCATTCACAGCAACAAAGCCAGCAGAACAGTGAAAGGAAGCATCTGTGGGTAAGAACGCAACTGAGAGCAATTTTGTTAAGCAAAGTTGTGTTGGGTGCAATGCATCCCCCAGAATCTGCCTGATCTGATGCAATGACAACACAGAACGAGTTAACACCCTGCCAACTGGTACACCCCAAAGGTGTAGCTCTCTTTATATTTAAATATATAAAGTATTCGTATCCTGCTGCATTCACATAACAAAGGCAACAAAACACATGGCTAAATAACCCCCTGTGTGAGAACAGAGATTAACCAGCCACTGGGTTGGCCACAGGTTAACCCAGGGAGCAGATCTGGGTCATCTTACCTGAATTGTGACAATAGGTTTCAGCTCTTCATACTTAATCTTTACAGCTTTAGCTGCTCTTCTGGAATGTTCTTGTGTGTCAGCAAGAACCGCACCAATGATGTGTCCAACACAAGTGACCTAGGGGTAAGAACAGGACCCATCACCCCTCGCTGTAGGTACCTGAAGGCACCATAAGGCTTGCAATGATCTCTCATCTTTTTCTTTAGTGCAATTTTTCATTTGTTTGGACCATTCTTTTTTAAATTAGCTTTGAGTAATATTCTAGTATTAGCTGAATGGCTAAAGTTGTGGTATTTTGCTAATCTGAGGGCCAGGTTCACTTCACTGTGTAGGAGCTATCTGAATTATATATTGCCAAAAATTACTCCTATCTGGTCAAGGGGGAAAAAAAAAAAAAAAAAAAAAAAAAAGAGGCAAATATCTTTGGAAAGTAAGTGAATGAATGAGCTTGTTCCCATTGCCTGCAGCTTAGAGGAAATCCTGATACAAATAAAAGTAGGCGAGGGGCACAAAGCAAGGAAATGCAGACCCTACTGAATTAGACAGAAGGATTTCTATTGATTCCAATGCAGCCAGGATTTCACTGTGTGTACAGTTGAGGACTTCCATGGATAAAATGAGAAACCCCATCTCCTATGCAGTGTGATTGAAAGAGGCTCTTTTTAATTACATACCATGCCATCTGCGAAAACAGTCTCATCGTTAGCAATGCCACTGATGTTACTCCCAGGAACATCTTTCACGGAGACAAAGGAAACAAACCCAGGGACAGTCTGGGCTTCAGATGCATCTACAGAACTAAATAGAGTAGGAGAAGCAGATTTATTCATTTTCATTGATCTAACTGTGTAAGTGCTTAAGCGTGAAATACCAAGGAGTCTACAGAGCTGATTCTCTGTGGTCTGGCTATGCAAAGCAGGATGAATATCACATGGAACCAAGGCAGAAAGGCAACATATGGTATTTAAATCATAATTCAGATCTTAACAGTCAGTCTGATGCCCAGTCTACTTTAAACTATACTGTAGCATACATCTTTTGGTTGAGACTCATCTGAAACTGACCTCCTGATCATTAAAGATCTCCTGGAACTTTGTATCTAAAGATAGTTTTGTGATAATGAGGGCCTGGCTTTTTTTCACTGTCCTCTTAGCTGTCATGGTCACGTAAAGGCAGAATTCCTTCCGCTGAACTGATAAGCATGAGATTTTACTGCCTACACATGACACCAATAGCGTGTTCGCCTCTACAGAAAAATGCAGCTGCGAGACTAAGAAGCTGGTAAGCAAGCTCCAGGAGACAGAAAGTGTCACAGATGCTCTTTGGTAGCCAGCAAAAGAGGTATCTAAACAAAATGCTTGCCTGCTCGAGTCACATGCTCATTTAAAACCAAGCGATAAATCAAAGGGAACATAACTATAAATATTTTACAGAAGACTTTCAAGCTCCCTTTGCAATACTTTATACACTGGCCATGCAATTGGCTGGCCGGACACTGGAGCTGTTGCAAACAGAAGGGCTGTGGGTTTGTTTCTCCTAACTGAATGATTTATTGTCTTCTGTAAATTGCTGCAATGCTTCCAGCATGCTTGTATAGATTCCTGAAACTCTGATACAAAATGTGCCTGAAAATAGTTGTTTATGCATCCCAATGAGTTGTGAATTTATAAATACATACATACACACACATATATATATATATATATGAACTTTCACACATGAGCTCTTAGACAGCAGGAGCTGAAGCCAATGATATTTTTCTTTGGAGAGTTTGCTTTCCTGTACTGCTGCAAAAAGACTCCTGATAAATCCAGTAACTGATTTCCTTAGTCAAAACAGAGAGGTAGATGATTTCTAATTTACACTTAGCGGTCAAACCTGACTCAGATGAAATGGAAGTTTTCTCATTAATGTCAACAGAGCCAATATTTTGGCTCTTTCCTCACAAGTGGAAATACCTGTCACTTGATAAAATATTCTACCACATCCTCTGCAGAATGACACAGACTTATGGCTTGAAACGTGTATGCACAGTGCAAGTACAAGAGTATCTGCTCATCAGCCACTAGAAAATACCGCGTATTGGGGTCACAAATATAGATCTGACGCTTTTCTCTGCTATCCCAGGTGCACGGGTAGTAGGAATGAGACTTATGTGTTTGTGGCACTGTCAATGACCAAGCTGCAACACCTCAGATTTAACTATGATGACGGAGCAGTTTCTTTCGTAACGTGGGAGTCAATTACGTCTGTGCATCCATGACATGGCTGCATGTCCTGTATTAAATCACTGTGGGAAACCTGAGCAGGAAGCCTAAATAGACAGGAAGTATTGCCTAAGGAATAAACAACACATCGTAATGCTACTGAAGATGACACGGGGCAGTGTAATGTAGAGTGTCCCACATCAAAGCACTTGAGAGCAGCTGGGAGCATGCCGGGCCACCGCAATGGAAGCGCAATTAGGGACTGTGTGCAGCAGCCAGTACCCACTGTAACAGCTTTAAGACTCACATGAGAATGTCTAAGACATCAGCTGCCAGCATAGGCTACTGAGAGTTGGTTAGTGAGCATGGTTATAAACTATGCACCAGCCATGCCCTTATGGACAAGATATATTTCAAACCAGCTGAACTTCCAGCTACTGACCTATCTACCTTACTACAGCCAAGCACAAATAGCTCTACATCTTACAGATGAGGCTAATTCATACAGGCTGTTATGCTTAAGGATTGACTGCAGTCCGATTGCTCAGCAAGGTAAAATAGAAGATGGTGCACGCTCGACTGACCACACACTGCTGGGAGGGAGGCAGCGGGACCCCCAAGCAGAGCTTGGAGGCAGGCGTGTCCAGCTGCACGCTCGGGTCGGGGGTTAAGATGACATCTCAGACATTGTGATACTCTCCTATCCTGGTCCTTTTCCGGCCTGCATATTTGCATATAAGAGATGGGTCATGCAAGAACATGCCTAGGAGCTAGGACTTTGCGCTACAGCAAAGCTGGGAGTACAATATGAATTCCCTCATAGTCCCATCAAGAGATTTGCAAGAAAGCTGTAACATACACGGATCACCTCTTTATAATGATGTGCAACAAACTGGAATTCTCACTAATGCAAGGACCTTCCCCTCAGGCCCTCCCTGACAGGTCAGTGTTTTCCAAGCCACCAGACACTTGCAACATGTGAAACTCACGAGCAGCACTTACAGGATCTTCGCGTGGGCTTTGGTGCTGGTGACCAGTGTTAGGTACAGTTCGTTCTCATAGTGAGGGATATCATCGCAGTAGACTGCCTCTCCACACGCTTGTTTGGCTGCTGAAAGGTGCATCAAAGGCCGGCCCACCATATCTTCAGCTGCCTGCCCTGGGGGCACCTCCTGGAGTAAAACACATGGCTAAGGGTTGCTGCTCCTTTGCAGGGGACACAAGCATTCACCAGAAAGCAAACAGCAGGAGATACTATCCACAGTGATTTTTGTGAGACTATACCCTTCAGGAACAAAGTCTTGGGCAATGACATGAAGGAATATTGTATTCTAAATCAAGCAAGGAACAGGGCCCCAAATACAAGCCTCAGGAATAGCATGACTGCAGTAAGTTCATGTGTGGTTTGTACTCAAGGAGGCAGCAAGACAATAAGCAGCATAGTTTGGGCTACAGAAAAGGCTGAGCATGGATCATGTAGGTACTGCTACTTACTTGAAAGAGCTGAACATTTGCAATGGGATCTTTGTGAAACAGCTCTGTGGCACTGATGTAGTTCGAAGGGATGGGCTCACACAGCTTATTCTGCCAGAGACACATTAAAGAACCATCATATCCCCTGCCAGCCCCTTTCTTGCCTTACCCAGCAGCTCCTGTTTCCCTCAAGGTGAAGTTTCCCTTCTGATGTACCAGAGTAACCTACAGACCCTTGAGGGGCAAACGCACTGACTGAAGCCTGGTCAACAGGGCCCATCTGTTAGCACCTAGTGGGAGAAGCTCATAGTTGCCACATAGATGGGGCGAGCACTCAGCTAGTTGTGAAGATAACCCATCTCTTAAAGGGTAAGATGAGAAGAATAAATACAGCCCACAAGAGCAGGTGTGTAGGAGAATTCCAGGAGGGCTCCCATATGCCCGCAGAGTGGTATCTTTCCACAGCAATGTGGGAATGACAGGGGTAAGTGGACAGAAACACTGGTCACTGTTACACAGAGAAGCAGCAAGGCAGCTCTTGCAGTAGCAAGTTTTCTGTAAGCAAATATTCCCCTCATGGCCTCTGCCGCTCCGTCTGTTTGTACGTGAAGTCTCCTGATGCCTTCCCCACCCGGAGAGCACACCCAGCGCATCTTCCCCAGCAGCACTCACAGGGCCATTGGGCTGCTTGCTCAGCTTCTGAAGCACTGTCAGGTAGAACTTGAAGAAGAAGCTAAGTGTGAGCGTACGTCGGAAGTCCACCATCCCTCCAGGTGCAGAAGGAGACAGGTCCATCTCATCTGCCAGCAAGCGGCATGCATCCTGCAGCAGCTTCTCATTCCAGGCTCTGCAAAGAAACAGTGATGCAATGCTTGCTTAACCTTAAATATCTCCAGGGCAAATTAACTCACAGCAACTCCAATGGATCTCGAGTGTCAGTCACCTGCTTTATTTCTATCTATAGTATTCACGTCATCTTTGCTCTCATATTGGGCATATGTCTTCTGTTCTAAAGATATGGCAATGCCATTAAGTGATGAGTGCAGGTTTCTAAGTCAAGCCTGAATGAAAGTGTTTTTCAGGCTATCCCTGTGTCTAACTTCTGCCCACCTCTAAAGATGAGTGCATTTATCAGGAATATGGCTGAGTGGGGGACTGACTTGGATCTCTGAGGGAAAGAAACACTAGAAGAAGCAAGAACACACAGAAAAACACAAGAGGCAAGTTCACACTGAAAACAGACTGCTGCAGAACTGCAGCTGTGCTTCTTTCCTCTTTCTCTTTCTGGGTGCTGTCAGAGAGGATTCAAGATAGTTAAATTTGTTACTGCAAAAGTCAACCTTGTTCCTACTAGAGAGCCTTTCTTATCACAGAAAAACTTCCTACCTCCCAGTGAGCTCTTGGCAAGTTTTTATTGCTAGCACAGTTGTAGGAGCCATTCCTCCATAGCTCAGTTTAATCTCTTCCACTTGGCTAGTGCCTTCTTGGAACTGGACTCTCATCCCACAGGTCACAATAGCAATGTCATCCTCCCGACGTGAAGCCTGCTTGAAAGCTGAGAAGTACTCACCCTAGGAGAAAGGAAGAGATTTCTTTATTCCCTATCTTGGCATGCTTTGGAAAGCAGAGAAGCTGCTGGCCTGTCCCTGCGTGGATGAGCTATTCCAGAGCACAGTATCTGATTGATTCACCTTGCAGTGCCAAGCAGAACACATTTGTTTGGGCAGCACTGTATTCAAAGATTAAACTTATCCAAGCTAGAACTGTGAGATGAACTTTGACAGAGATCTGCTGGTACCTGTCATACTTTTTTCCATGTCTTGGGAAGAGGAATCAAGACAAAATATTTATATATAAAAAAAAATTTAGTCTTCCATGTTAATTTTTAATTTCTCCCAGTCTGCAAACCTGTTGAGTTGGAGGCCTAATAAGTAACACTGAGATTCTCCTAAACCATTTGTCTTCTTGCTCTTTGAAAAGTTGTTGACCTCTGCAGAAACTGGTATCAGTAATCACAAATGGATCCCAGGATAGTGGATGTTAAACTTAATTTGAGGCTGTTCCAACAAATACATTTCTCAGCAACTACTCCGACTCCACACAGAAAGGATCTTCTTTTCAAAGCATCAGTTACTACTTCTCAGAAAGCTCAGAAGCTCTTTGTGAATGAGTGACACGCAACGTGAGATTAACATTCTGCCACTTTACACCAAATGATGGAATCACGTGGGATCCATAGCAAACTTTTCCTCTTCCCTATCCTGCAGGGTATTCTCTGCAAAATCCCACTCGGACATCCTGCAGATTAAGAGAAGAATCAGGTCTAATGACTTCGCATCGCCCTTCCGAAAAAGTTTGCTGTTAATTGTTTGCTATAATGGCTTAGCCAAGAAACTGCCCAGCACAATGCCCTGTTCCATTAATTATCTCTAATCAAAAGTGAGCAACGCTTTTTCCATTGCTGTAGAGAACAATTCCTCTATTGTTGGCATAGAGGAATTTCACAAGAGGCCCGTTTTGTACTTCAATATCTCATTACTGGATATCTAACTGGAGTGTGTGCTTAATTTCCTGAATTCAACTAATTAGTGGGCAACCTGCAGATAATAGCCAAGGAGGATCAACAGCATCCTCCCAACAAGGACATTATGCCACTCTGCTTGTTAAAGCAATTAGCCTTCAAAGAGAGGAAAAGCAGCTTCTTCCCTTAGTGCACATTTCAGAGAAGTTTTCCAATAATGTGATTATAATGAGAAGACAACACTTGCTGTCGTTCCTCACAAGAGACCATCGTTATCTTGGTGCAAAGTCCTGTGGGAGACAAGGCACCTGCTGTTCTTCTTCATTGCTAGATGGAAAGCTAGGTAAGGTCAACCAGTACAGCAGCTGTCTGCAATTGCCCTTGTCTGCCCTACTTCTCAGTAACAGAGCCAAGTGTGGGCCTGTTGTTTTTTAACAGTTAAGGCTTCTAGGAGTTAGTTATCCCACAGGAAAAACACACTTTCTTAGCAGAGGGGAAAAAAGAGGCAACTGAGTGCAGAGAGTTGTGCATGAATCTAATTTAGTGTCCTATCTTTCCTCCTGGAGAGCAGACAATGCCAACTAGGAGCACACCAAGAGCTCCACAGGTTCCAAAAGATTGGTAGGAAATATTCACAATTTCAAAAACATTGTTTCTATGTCAGTTTGTTCAGTCCACCGACATAGAAGGGAGAAGTCAATGTCAAGAAGGTTGTAGAAGAGTAATGTGAAGGATGAAGACATACTTGATCAGACATTTCTCCAGTGGGACAAAAGTTATGATACCATGAGCCTGTGATGACAACACTGGGCAGATATTCATTTAAGAAATAAATAGTGTTGACATTGTGTTGACATTGTGTTGACAAGTGTTTTCTACTGAAAAAATAGTAAACATTTACATGATAAAGAATAATGGTATTATAAGAGATTAAATAACAGTAACAAATATGAATAAGAAAATGCACACAATGAAAAGAATATTAAGGTCTCATGGACATTAAATAATAATGCAGGTGGTGGACAACACTTTTTTGATTGTTTTAACTTCATCTGGAATACAGGAAATATAGTCCAGAAGAGAAAGAGAGCTATTAAGCAGAGGACAGGTCTTGTTCTAGAAATGCCACCTTATACCTTAAAAAGTGTTGTTTTATCTTCTGGAATATGCTTATATGCATCTTTAATCCAGTCTGCTGTTTTCTTCCCTAAGCACTGTCCTTGCTCGGCTGCATTTAACCTTACAAACACAGAGTATAAAACCTTTTTCCCCGAACACTGACACACAAACTAGCAGGAGAAAGAGGCTGTTACCTCCTCTCCCTTAACATTCTCTCCTTGTAATAAAGCCTACCATGAATTAAATCCTTTTACACCAATACTAAGTAGTGAAAACTGCTGAACTTCTTTGGTCTAATTCATTATGTTGTTTGGCAGTCTTACACTTGCATAACAAGTCACACCAATGCAAGCGGTACCATCAGTTTTAAACAAACATAAACCAGAAAATCAGATCCTGCCGTATGCTGACACAACCCTGCTTCCTGCTGTGAGGAAACCCCCGTTCTAGAAGACTTTACCTGCCTCATCCCAGTACTTCCATACATCTCTTAAAGAACTTCGGTCACCCTGGCCTCATGTTTGTGAGCAAAGATCAGCAAGAATCCAGGAAGCGTAAAGTGCAAAAGTTATTTTAGTTATTCAGATCAATGAGCTGCATATAACTTAGAGATCAAGCCATTGCCCTTGTGGTAAAAGTTTGTTTTGTGAAATTTACCTAGAGTATAAGCTTTTTTTTTACCCGCACAGTCATACAGATGGTGGAACATGGTGTTGTCCATTGATTCCCTCAAGCATGTTTCTCATTTTGGCAACAAATGATGCTTCTTACAATTACCACAAGTTCAAAGCAGAATCACCCAAAGACAGATAGAAAAATAATCGCTTAATATTCACATACAAAAAGTAGTGGGGATAGACAAAGGATTTTTTGGTTGTGTCCCATAATATAATAACACTTCTGGAAAAATCTATGTTTTCCGTTTATAAAAAAGATATATTATGAAAGGATTCACATTGTAGTGACATAACTACTGGCCGCAAACTCTAAAAAGCTTCTTCATACCTTCAGTGGCATGAAATTACAGTATAATGTTCTTAGGTCTAAGAGAAAAAACAAGTTCTACTTCTTAGGCACTGAATCAGTTGTGACTCACACTGCTACAGAAAATGGTTGTTCATTGATCTGTGAGAAGGACATTGTGCAGGCTCAGTTGAAGTTGAAAGGCCACATGGGCAAAATGTCAAAACAACTGGCCCTTGTGGTTTCAGTCTTGAAAGAAAAGGACATGGAAATTGAACTTCCCTCTCATCCCTACTATTTTTTTCACAGCCATTTTCACATTTCTTTTCCCATTGCAGATCATAGAAATTAAACAGTTACATTACTTCATTTACTTTGGGAATTGCTAGCATCTTTTTTGCACTATATTATGAATAGAAAACTTATACTTTGGGGAACATTGTCACCTTTCATCATTACTGGATGTATTAAAAAAATCTGCAGAATGAGGTGAGGTTTATTTATTGCTCAACAATTCTTGGGTTTATAGCACTTCACTATGGAGTCCACCTCCTCTTGTTTAACAAAAAGAGAGATTTTTGCCAAAAAGAAAAAAAAAAAAAAAAATCTATGAGCTTGCTGATGCAAGGGATCACATAGGCATTTGGAAGTCATTCTTCAGGGAAGAGTGCCTAACATATTTAAACTAAGAGCCAATAACACTGCTTTAGCTCCACTGACACTGAAGTCTATTGCCAGCAGCTTACCTTCCTGCTGTAGGGTATCTCAACAGAGAGAAGTATTTCTTCAGGTTTCAGTATTGTCTTTCTGTATCCAGTGAAGAACTTCTCATCCATTGTGATAGTCCTTTTGCCCTCTGTAGAGCAAGGAGAGATCAGTGATGAACAAATAACTCAGATGAAGAATGACAAAAATGTGTATGAAATCCTTCAACCTGCAGAAATTAATCTTGATGGGGAATCAATTTTCATTTTTCAACCCTTCTTTACCAAATCAGGAAGGATTTTCCGAAATTTAATTAGTTTCTTATGGAACCTATGATAGTATCTGTCTATATATGATGTTTCTTCTGCCCAGGAACTGATCAAAGAAACTTCTCAAAGTCCTTACTCCTCCTTAAGCTAATTAAAGCTGAGTGTCTGGGTGAATTCAGTTCCCAGCATGCCAAAGTAGTTCCCTCTTTCACCTTACCTGAGCCTGCACACAAACTCATTGCAAGCGAAAATCACTGATCAAAGAGTTCCCTTAGTTCTCAAAGGGATCATATTTCAGGAGAAAAAAAAAAAAAAAGATAATCTTAAAAGTAAATACAAATTGAGACACCACTCCATAGACAAAACCAGGTATCAGTCTTTATCTGAAAAATCCACAAGACTCCAAGTATAATGGTAGCAGAAAGAACCTCATGCCTATAATGTTTGTTTTTCCAATGAATGGACACCTTCAACCAGGTCTTCACAAGGATGTGTTCGTGAGTGCATGCACAATACTAGAGATTCTTTTTATTAAAGAAGTTAAAAATACTTGAGAGAACCAAGCTTATGTCTAACACTAGGTCTTCAGCCTTAGAAAGGGCAAGCCCCAAAAGATTAAGCCTATGTTCTTTAATGTTAATGTGCACTTTCCTCAACATCTCAGCTGACCTAATAATATAGGAAAGGACTGATGACAACTCCACCTCCCTTAGTGCCACAAGGAAATGTAACTTACCACTTGATATCACAGTCAGTTTGCTTCCACTTGCCATTAACACAGGGTTTAAGTCAGAGATTGGGCTTGCTGTCATTATGTTTCCTCCAAGAGCCTAGCATGATAACACATGCATTAGATAAGCATTCAACTGCAATATAAACAGCACTCTGTAATCTTACATTACTTCATACACAATGCACTACAGTACAGCTACAGTCGAATTTATTTTGATAAACTCTTATCCTCACTCAGCAATTTTAGGTCGATAATGTAAAAAGAAAAAAATACAAAACCTATTGAACCAATTGCAGTCCCAGCCAATTGCAACATTAGACTCAAACAGTTTTAGGAATAGTTGAGTGATGTATCAGAACAATCTTCAAAGTATGTTCAAAGTATATATGCCCTGTGATGCCAAAATTCAAATACTGGAGCTGCAATTAAGATCTATTAAATATAGTGCACCTTTTCAATAACACTGGGGAACCCAAGCTTGTTGTTTACAGCACAAACGTGTAGCACAAAATCCTATAGAGCAAAATCTCGTGTTTGGCAGGTTAACTCATCTGTCTGCTAGACTCTTTTTAATTTAACACATGGAGTTTGAACTGTCCTAACCCATCCCCCGGTGCCTAGTTTTAGATAGCATAGAAAATACAAAGAAGAGGTCTCAGATCTTAAATTCTTTCATACTCTGAGGAAATTCCGCCTTTGCAGTTTCCAGGTACAATATCCCCATCTTATAAATCTGTTCAGATAAATATGTACTGCCTCTGCAGTGATTCTCCTCTCAGATGTTGCACTGAAGTACTATTGTTCTGCTTTACACAGACCTTCAAATGCAATATGACCTACATAGTCTCAGGACATCATAAAAATACTGGTACTCTGCTTTCAGCACCCAAAGCACCCCTGAGTTTCAAACAGCTCCTAATATCACCAGAGTCCCTTCCACAGCTTTGTTCTCCCCTATCTGTAGAAAATGAAAACGCACATGAAATGAAATCAACAGGAGAAACAGGAACAAATACAGAATGAAAATGCTTTGAAGCATTTCAGTGCCGTAAGTCAGCGAGAAGCACTGGCAGGGAACCGTCAATGGAATCCACATTCTGTGACCTGCTCCTATAAGAGACTGTTTTTTTCCCCAAGAGAGTTTCACTTCTAGATAATGAAGTTTATACCTTACAGAAAATCAGCAAGCCTCTGAAAATTTGATAGAGCTGATTCACTAACCTTCTGACCCTCTGTGCTGCCAAAAGCCTATATATCGGCTTCTTTCTATCTTTTCCATCCAAAAATGCTAAATGCATTTTTGTTAAATTGCAGTCAACCTCTGTAAGGTTTCCCACATTTATCCTGATGATAGTTACAGAAGATACAGAGAATGGATTTGTGGTATCAGTATATCAGACACCATCTGAGACTCATGTTGCTGTTCAGTTCCAGAGGTTGTTTTAGATGTACCAAATTCTTTGCCTGGGTTGCATGAGGAACACATAGGACACCAGTGTTGGATGAGACAGACCAACCCCTCAGACGGAGCTTTCAGTTCCAGTTCCCGGGGCTCCCAAGTCACTTACTGCAACATTTCTGATCTGTGGCCCTGCAAACCACCGCAGCTGTTCAAGGACAGCTTGAAACACTTCTGTTTTGTAGGGGGGAAGCTCTGTCACCGTTTTCCTCAGCACCTCCTCTATGGAGCTCAGAGTACAGGCAGCCCCAAAACTGATCCCTGAAAATGAACAAATAAGAGAAACTAATCTTCTTTTCCCAATAGCCAAAGTACAGGAAAACAGAGATATAACTGTATCGACAAGCAAAGCTTAGATGCCGCTGAATTTAAACTATACATCACTGTTTGGAGAAAAAATTCAGTTGTGCTCTTTTTTTTCTGCAGAAAAAGCACATGCTGTATGCAAATACCACATTCCCCAGAACAAAATTCACTTTTAAATCACAGCTTGTGGTGTTGCTGCTTCTCACATGACAATAATCCACCTACCCACCTTGTGCTTCAGTTCATGTAAAGGCTATTCCCTTCCTATAGGTGTTAGCTCGTCTTTGGGGAACTGAAATCCAAATCCCTCTCCACTTTCCATGTCTTAAACATATCCATAGGCTGTATATGAAGATGCCAGATAAGAACTGCATTGGACCACATGTACTGCACTGTTCCTGTTACTTCTAATTATTTCTAAGTTTGACCTGCTCCCATCACAAATATAAATGCAATACTTAACTTGGACTGTTGAATCCAGTGCCTTTCCCTAAAATTATACTGATTTTAAAACTTTTATAAATAAAAAGATTGCCCAGTTACACCACCCGCTCAGTTACTGTATATAAAACACCACACAAAGATAGGTAGATGTCTAATACATCTTCAAGTAAAAGTCTTCTCCGAGTCTCAAGCACATATCCCTAGCTTAATTCCCTCCATGGCAGTGTTACTAACAAATACAGACCGCAGTCTCTAATCTTGGGCTTTTCCTGTATACCCTGCTTATTATTTTCCTGGAGTCCTCGACTCACTTCATGCTCGTTTAGTCTCCCTTTTGCTCACCTGTTTCGGTGTGCTGAACAGCATTCATTTCAGAGATCCAGGCTGGTGCTATTATCACTGGATACAACAGGTTCTTCAGCCTCATCTCAATACCTTATGGAAAAGTGAGACTCCTTCAGTTAAACACAGGTTACAGACAGGCTAAGTTAGCTATTGCCCAACAAAATGGCAGGTCTACTAAAAAGTCAATGATGTTACATAAAATACCGTGAGATAGAGACAATAAACTGAAAGCTATTTTCTACCAATACTTAAAACATGACAAGGATGTTTTAAGGTACTTGAACCTAGACTAGGTTCTGGTAACATGGCTTAGCTGTACATGCTCCTTCAGGAAAGAATGAATACTATGAACCAAACAAAACTGGGGGGATGTGCCCTGAATTCTTTGTTCAGGATAACAGAATTACTAACCCACTTCATCATTCCATTTGCTTGCAGAAATATGTATTTTGGGAGAAATTCAGTAAAATTGAGTCCTGAGAGTTTTCGCAACTCCCTGAAAATCTTTCAATGTGCACATTTCAGTTTCACTCAGTTCACTTGAATACAAAGAGTTTTTATGGTCTGCCACTCCTCTCCCTGAAAAAAACGTGCCTCTGCCTCTCCTCAGCAAGCCACTAGCACAAAAGCTCAAAGGTCTGGATTACCGTATTTTGTTTAACTTAGCAAAGAACGAAGAAAAACATTTGCTGTGAGATTAATTCACTTGAGAAGCAACTTTTTCCCTTCACATGCCAGGCTGAGAGATATTCAACACCAGTGGCATGACCGAAGTTTAAACTTGTACCGTTCCCATGAAATACTACATGGAACATTTCCAGATACTGAAAACGAGCATTTGCCCTTCCTCTTACCCACTTCCGTGTTCCCTACAACAAGTTTGGCGTTGGGGTACTGGGATTTGAGGGCCACCAGTTCCTTGAGAGTTGTAGGCTGGATCCACATCACACGCTCGCCTTTGAAGCACAGCTGCTTCTGCTGCTTGTTGCTCTGCGTCTGCAAAAGCAAAATCAGATGGAGCTCAGAGCCTTCATCAAGCCGAGAATCCCTGCTTGCTTCCTGCCCTTGCCTGCTCCAGGCCCGGCTCCTACTCAGCTGGGTTACTGAGAGGCTCCTGTGAGCACCCACACCGTGGCTGGCAGTCAGCCCTCCTCTGTTGTTCATCTGGCATTGACAATACTCTCTCCTGCTGATAAAAAGCTTTTGCCTCCCGACGCTGTCAGGTGCCTCCTGCTGCCACATCTCCTTAGCAAGATCTCCTTTAGAAAGTCCCATCTGCCATGAGTTTTGGCAGGTGCTGTGGCTTCACCCATCCCAGAATTAATGGATTTTCCAATCTCATCTCACTGAAACTATGTAAGTCTTTACCACTGCTGAGTTTCAATTAGCAGCTGTAAGGCAAGAATCTGTTCCCTTTCTAATTCCCTTCGCCCAGTGATTGAAGATAAAAGACTAACATGGCTGCCTCACAGCGACAGCAGGTCAACCTGCAGCCTGGCAAATTTGGAAAAGCAACAGAGGGGCCCTTTATTTTGTGTTCTGTAAGACACCAGAAGAGCTAGAGCTTATGGCACTTTTGGACTGGAGGCTAAACCGGGTGCAATAACAGAGCTAACAGTTGGATTTGATTGTTAAATGCGAAGACATGCCATGTCCTAGACTAGACTCCTGGCTGGGAGACTTCTGTGCCATGCAGCAGTTCTGCTGAGAGGCAAGGAGGAGAATTACCTCCAAAAAGGTAAGAATGAAACAGCGAGAGAATCTGATCGCATATAACTTTTGGTGTCACCGTAATCTGGTTACTCCCTGTTCCTTTCATATAGAGTGGAGAGAAGCTGATCCTTCTAGGGAGTGGTTTATTTCAAACTTATTCTTAATTTCATCCCATAGTTTCTACTTTTCTCCCTTGATTCTAAAGGGAACAAAGGGCGATTAGCTCAGATATGTTTGTGTTTATTGCAGGTTCCCATCTGACCTAGTAAAGTTGAAATCCAGGTGTCAGCAATTATTCCATCCCCAGATAGGCAGGAACCAGAAAGGAAAGCAAACCTAGCACAGACATGTATGATGACAGACAGAGAGGGCAGGCAGCCAGCCGGGGCGGGCACTTGGCCTGCATGTCCTCTACGCCACCGCAGCTGGCAAGGGCCTCGTATAAAACATGGAGCCGTTCGTGCTCGTGTGTCTTGTTTCATCAGGATCCACCCTCTGCACTGCTGTGTCCTCAGGGCAAACCCAGTGCGGATCCTCAAACCCATCATGGAAGAATGAAGCCAATAAATCATATAATGTTTCCTTTTGAATTAACTTACCATTAATTCTGGCGGGAAAATTGGCTCCTGTGTAGGATCCAGAGGCTGGAACTCTGAAGGATTGAACAGGCTGGAGGACATCATTGCCTATGAAAACAAAAACACATGTGTTTGGGAGGCAGAGATAATTTCCACACACACGCAAGTAGCTAATTCTCTCTTCTTTCCTAGTCATGCTATCTTGTGGAGCAAAGAATGGCAAATATCATGAACAGATGTCACCTAGACAGCACTTCAGGTTTTCCAGTCAGACCTTTTGGGGCAGGGGGCGAGGGGAGGAATTGCAAGCCTACCTGAACGCACGTGTTTTTGCCAATCAAAAGCAGCATCACTTTCTTACTGATGTACTAAATGACGCCAAAATGGCCTCCTCTGAGATAAGATCATCATAAAAGTTACTCCAAACTGCTTTGCATATATACAATTAAGTGCACAATTAGATTTTGTCAAAGAGCAAGCAAGATAAACTTCAGAACAGATAAAACAGAGAAGAACAACCGGTCAGCAGGGCCTTACCACATTGTCTTCTTTCTCGTTCATACAGCAGCCTGGACCATTGGCTTTTCCTCCACAGCAACCCCCATTCTAAAGAAGAAACAAGCACACTTCAGCTATTCCGTCCATAGTCAGACAATTCCAACTTCTATATGATATCTTGCTCTCCTTTTAGCAAACTCCAAATGCTTTATTAATAAACTATTTTGATGAAAGCACTCTATATGGCTTTAATTGCTGGAGTATTCCACATGACATTGCATGCTTCCTAACAAAGAATTCACAGCACTTCACTGGAATTTCCTAACAAAGAAAGCTCCATTGTATTCTCTTTCTTAATTTCACTTTATATTTATACTACTTTATGCCCTAATTCTCTCTCTTTTCTTCTCTGTACATAAAACATAATTAAATTACTTCCAATTCATAACAGGACTGCAAAGTTTGGGAAAGAACATACTGCAGAATTAAATAATTTTGTGATCCGTTATCCTTATTTCACTGAAAAAAAAAAACTTCAACATCCCAGAAGGTGGTAACACGGTGCTTGTAGCTGTCCTGCACAATTTCACAGAAGCGTTGCACCTTGCAGTTTCAGAAGGAATGGATTTAGTTTGTTATTATTAAAGCTGCATTACAACTACTAGTCATGCTAATCAGGATATATTTAAGGACATCATGCTTTAAGACACAGATACTCAAAGCAGCTCAGATGTCTCTGAATAAAGTTACTACAGCAGGGACTGAGATGATTCGCATGCCAAAACTAAATTAGTATAATACTGAAAATTGTGATTAGAGCTTTTTTATTCAGCTTACCAAGCTATTTTCCTTCTCACTTCGACAGCATCTCGTGCCATTGGCAACTCTCCCACAGCAGCCTCCGTCCTGTGGAGACAAAGAGAGTTTTCTGAGAAAAATGTGCATATTCCAAGGAAATGAAACATAATTTACTCTGTTTGTCAGGGAAGATTATTTCTGAAGCAGAAATGGGAGATGGCACGTGCTAAGCAAACAGGTATTTCCCTTTGCCAATGTAAGACAGACTCCTGCAGACAGTTGGGTAGGAAATGCCCAGTTTACGCACAGATCTTGTTTTGACTTATAACTACCCAGACCTTTGAGTCAGTGCTCTGGGCCAGCTGCAGCTCTAAGAAAATACTCTGGAAACTGTAAGAGGGGCTAGAATATATAATAAAATACATAGTACTCTATCAGCTTCCAATTGTGTTCAGAGTGGAGGAATACCTTAGCCAAATGTGCTTTATACTAATAACCCTCAGTAGCTTTCCTTTCAATATGTAGCACTTGAAAGTACATAGTTTCTCCTGAGCCCTGTTCCCAAAGCATCCCTTGGTGAGCTCTGCAGGTCATCTACTTGAGGAATGGAAAATCATTATATTTCGTTTTGCCCCTGACTAGTTTAATGTCATGACACCTGTTTTTTTAATTGAACGAGGCAGAAAACAACTAGTATCTGTTCACCTTTCCCCAGACAATCATGATTTTGCAGGCCTCTATCAAAAATCTCTGTAAACTATGGGCTATGCAGAACACCCTCCACCTCCATCAGCTCTTTTCCAGGCTGAAGAGTCCCAGCCTACTCCATGTACGTTCCTGGTACAGAAGCCAGTTTTCCATTGCTGTGATGCTTGCTGCCCTTCCCTGAGCCTTTTTCATTTCCACTATACCCCGTGAGAGATAAGAGGACCAGAACTGCATGGAGCAGTCAAGGTGCAGGAGAGGTGTGATTTAGACGGCAGCATAAGTGTTTTCCGTTTTCTTCTCTACTCTTTGAAATGCTGTTTCGACTGCTTGTGAGAAGCTGATGCCTCCGTGCAACTGACTGCCACAGCCTCAAGGCCTTGTTCCTGCACAGTAACAGTCTGCTCAAAGCCCAGCATCTTGCCTGTGCAATGAGGACCACCTCTCCCTCTGGGGATCTCTTTGCACTTATTTTCCCTGAACTTCCTTTCCATGCTGTTCTCCAGTCCTTCATGTCTCCTGAAGTCCTTCTGACATTCTCCTTAATCAGTTTGTGTCTTCACTGTTCAGTGTAACTTGGTATCATCTGTGAACTTATTTCCTCACCTCATCACTCACTCTTTCCCAGCTCATATAGGGAGATCTCAAACAGCTCTGCTCCCAACTCAGGTCTCAGCAGAACTCCACCAGTGATCTCCTTCCATTGCAAGGACGTTTTCTGCCTTTCAAGCAATCTTTCATCCATACAAATATCTTTCTCCTTACCCAGGGCTGCCCACTTTCTTTAAAAGCCTTTGGTGAGACACTGTGATGAAATCCAAGTAAACTACTTGAACTGGTTTTATCAAATAATTATAATAGATCTCACTTCTGTTTGTATTTTCTCTTATTCATAAATCTGGATAATGAAATAAAATTAATGGACAGCATTTTGAAGTTCTCTATTTTTGATACTTACATAGTCCCATGGGTGACTAGTAATGACTGAAGTAACTAGCTATCTGCTTTCCTTCACAGCCTTCAGCAATCTTTCAGAAACAAAAATGCTAGAGAAAACCTATACTGAAGCTTCATACTCTACCCTAACTAGTAGCTGGGTGCCGAGCAAGAGCTACGCAGCAGTGACTTCAACCACTTTCCAGTGGTATTTCAGCTTGTCCTTCAGGAAAGCAACTGTTTGATCAGATTCCCCATCAGTGCCTGTTTGTGCACCGCACCTTCAACACTCTGCATGTTAGAGGTCATCTGCAAGCTGCACCTTGTGGAGATGCTGAGTTTTGCAGAGAAGAATTACAAAGAATCTGGGGACCATCAGGTGGATCTTATTAAAGGACTCTTCTTCCAGCAATTACAGTGAGTAAATGAGTTGGTCTCCCATTATCAATGCATGAAGAATACATGAGTGAATCCAGAGTTGGAGCTGGGTTTTAGCATATATATTTCCTTGCTCCTCTCTTCAGTTCCTGGTATATTTGAGTAAGAGAAAAGCATTCCAGACTTACTTTGGCAAATGTCCTGTACCCCTCCAGAATGGGTCTGTATCCTGTACACCGACACAGGTTCCCTGTATTGCAAGGGAGAATAAAAGACTAAATATTGAGTGTTATTTGGCTGAGCACGTCTCCTCTTTTAGACCATTTTATCATGTCTCACAATAACTAGCAAAAAATGTATAAAGAAAATTAAAAATTAAAGGAAATCTTCATGAATATTTTTGCAACAATCCTACCATGCTTTTTTTTTTTTTTGCAATTTATCTAAAATAATTTAAATGTTACATTTCAGTGATCTCTCCTATTCATTTACCTTGACTGTGTGAGTCTAATCAGCATGACAATTATCCAGTGCCCTGAATCACAGACAGACTGCTTTCTTCTGCTCCTGATTTCTTCTCAGGTCACTGCCAGAAGCCTGGGGACAGCTCTAACCTCAGTATTAACAGCAGCCACTCAGCTGCTTTACACAGTCAGATTCTGCCCCACTCCATCACATACTGCTATCTCACTCCTCTACCTGAGGCTGGCTGGCTGGCCCAAATGCTCTGTCACCTCTGAAAGTTCTTGTAACCAGTGGCAAACTGGCCCCCACAAGGAGATGTGGAGCCTGTAAGCACCTCCAGGGACAGCCAATCCTTTTTGGTCTGTGTCAAGTCTAGTGGAGTCCCAATCCAAGCCTGAGGACACTTGCAACTGCTACACTGCAACCAATGAGCAAATGCTTCACATCAGCTGTCCGGTCTGCTAGCAGGAAAGCTAGTTCTTAAACTCCTAACAATTGTCCGTCTTTAACAAAATACATCACAGACAAAATGTGTTCCTCCATCCCATTTGGAGGAGCAGATGTAATGAAAGCAGCACAGGTTGCACCTCTGCAGGGTTAAGGGCATTACCTTGGAAAGCATCTTCTATCTCCTCCATTTTGGGCTCAGGTTTGTTCCGAAGCAAGGTGTACATGGACATGACAATACCTGGAGTGCAAAAGCCACATTGGGACCCATGACTTTTTGCTATTCTCTCCTGGGAAGAAAATTAACAGCAACCATCAGCTCACAGTATCAAGGTAAGTTCATGGTTCTACATGTTTGTGTTCCCACAAAATCTCTGGTAGAATGACAGTCTCACCAAAAGTTAAGATATTTGCTGATAAAATGGTCACTTAGTCTTTGAAGTGTGCTTCAAAGAAGAGAACATGCTGAGAAACTTACATCTAGACTTCAAACTCCAAAAGTATCTGAAGATACCTAGAAGCCTCCAGTGAGACCAAGATTCCTCCATACAAGGATTTGCTAGCCTGGAAGTTTGTGGCTATCTGTATAGACCTGAGTTTCAATTTCAAAGTTTATCTGTTAGAGTCTTCAGAGGAGGTAGAAAAAAGAAAATAAGCAAATAAAGGTTAAATAGCTATGATCCATTCATGTATATCTAAACTATTTTTCTCTTTGCTGTTTCCTTTCTCAGACAGAAATTGATAGAAGTCATATCCTCTATCCAAGCCATGATTAATCAGTTTCCCTTAAAGGAGCAGTATCTCTGACAACATTGAAATAATTTGCACCCCAGAAGCAGCACGCTATAATATCTTGCTGAAAAAGTAGGTCTTAACTGCTGCTCCTTCCTGCCAAGAATGTTTGGGGTCTTGGCAAACACAGCTGAACCAAACCGTACTGCACCACTACAGGGAAGGACCCTAGGAATACAGGAGGAGAAACCAAGGTCATCCACTGTAGGCCACAGCAGAGTCAAAACTAACTCGGATATCCTGACTCCCAGTCATTATGTAGAGTTTCACATCAGTCTTTCTGGTTCCTGGTACAGGTCCTGGATCAAACACAGCTCAGGTGCCCAAGAACACAAGTGTTAGCAGCTCAGCTGGAACAGCATCAGTTAACTTGACGGGGCCTAACAGAGCTGCTGTGCTGAAGTGGGAGTTTGATTCCAACCCTGAGCTGGTCCTACAAGTACCGTCTGCTCCTACGGAAAGTCAAGTTCTCTGCTTTAATACTATGATGGAAGTCTCAATGTCTCAGAGCAGGCTTAGTTAACATAAAAAGAAAGCATGGATTAAAAAAAATAATTTCCAGTATTAATAACTTACCTGGGCTGGGTGCAGTCTGGACTTTGTGTCTCCTATGCCTTCAACAGTAGTCACAGCTACATGATGCAGGGCACAGATGGGGAAGAGGCAAGCATTGGCAGAATAGTGGCTAGAATAATAAATTAAGGTAATTCCACTTGATAGTGCTGCTCAGCAAAGGAAAAGAGAGTCCAAGAAAGCTGTAGGGTAGGTACTGTGACCCAAACAGTGGCCACAATTGAAAAATCTTGATTTGCTGCAGTAGATTTCCTGCACACATTGCTCACAAGGCAAATCCTACAGCATCTACTCAGCCAAAACTCCCATCAACTTAACTGGAAGTTCAAACTGAGTACACATCACAGGATTTGACATAGAAATAATAGCTTTAACCCTCCTCACTGCATGCACTACAGAACCCATGTAAGCAGGTTAAAGGAGTAGACAACAAATAACCAAGATGTTGAACAACTAGCCTGACCCACTCACAAAGAATGCTTGTGTAAGAGCAAGAAGCTCCCCGCCTTTTATCTAAGAAATCATCTAGACGGTACCCATGGAGAAGTCATCCAAAGTGATGGCGAAATGGAATAACGTTGCCAACGTTTTTATAGGAACAATTTTACTTCTTTTCTTATCAAGACAGAAAGAATAGCCTTAAAATATCCTATTTGAAAACGTATTGCTAAGGAGAGCAAAGAAGTCAGATGATCCCAAGTTAACGCATCTCCAAGTATTATTCTAAGTATGTATCAAGATCTGTTTTTCTATTCCCCACAGAGAAAAAAAGGAAAAAAAAATAGTTATACACTGCTATCACATCCTCCCTCTTCTTTCCCTCCTTTGATTCCATTGCTTCATTCCTCAATTATTTAAATGGAGAATAGGAAAAACTCATGCCTCACAAAAGAAAAGTCATTTTGAAAGTGACAATGAAAGTAAAGAAAGAGCAAGTATCTCCTGGCATACACGTCAGATTATTTTAGTCATCCAACAGCAATAAAGATTTACCACACTAATCATTATTTGAGTCATCACAGCAAAAAATTATATTACATCAAAAGAAAGGAACATAAGGATTTTCTGGAGTGGAAAAGGCGAACAAAAATGTGTGCTGGGGTCACTGCAGATATTTCAGGACAAGATGAAATAGCCCCCATCTGCATTGTGCAATGCTGATGGAAAAAGATACATTGTTCATAAATTCATCCTTCTGAATTTATGTTCTGAAAATTATAAATTATGTTTTTGTCATAAGCATATATTATATAACATTAAAAAAAAAAAAAAGCAGAACCCTGTCCAGAATGCCAAGAGCCTGGACCTGTCCCCATTTCATCTCACTCTCTGTAGAAGAGTTTGAATTGCAAAGGATACAGGATTTTCTTTCGATAGGGATCATATTTGGATATCATAACAGTGCAAGCACCACATCCACCTTCTCCACAGCCTAGTTTGGTTCCACATAGGCCCACTGAGCAAAGAGGAGTTAAGGAAAACATGAAGAATGTTGGCAGAGGTCCGCTCAGCACACAGTTGTGAGTCAGGGTTTAGCAACAAGTCTGGAAATGGAGCAATCAGTTCTCTAAATGTTCTCATCAAAAACAAGGACTTATGTTCTTCTTGCTTAATAAATTGATCTCAGCAAAGTCTCAAACGCTGGCATGGGAGCTATCAAATCAACACCCCACAGTCTAATAATAATGAGGAAGCCCAATATCCAAGAGACTCTTTAGAATAAGCTTTCTTCAAGACTTCTGATTTTCTGGAGTTGGACAAGGAAATGAGGTGAGAGACAAAGCTCCCAGTGACGGTGGGCAGAGCTTGCTCAGCTGTGCAGCCACAGCCCTGAGACACAGGGTGGCATCTGCTTCAGTGGCCTTCAGCAGGTGCCGCAGGTCACTCCCTCCAGCACTGTCCTAGGAGCTCCCCTTGAACTGCTCAAACTACCTGCAAGAGTCACAGAGTGGCCACTCCAGCTTATCTCTTGGCCCCATTTATAGTGACTTTGAGCAATGACTCCCAGAGACAGGATTTCCATAAAGCCACAGGAGGCTTTTCTTGAGGTCCAGAAGGAGCAGAGAAGCACAGCAGCACTGCACAAATCATCCCCGAGAACCCCAGTTTTCACACTAGCCTAAGCAGTTTCCTGCACAGGTTACAGAACACTTCTTTGAACTTCTCAATCAGATAACACTTGAAATACTCTGCAAAGGGATGTCAGGGGAAAATCCCTCACTTCATTCTGCTTTAGGTTCCTTCTCTTATTAGAAAGTAATTAGACCACTTATTTTTAAAGTGAGTTGCTCAATGCAGAGATATTTACAACAGCCGCTTTCAGTGGCAGTGGACACATGCCTGTGCATCTATGTGAAATTATTGATTTCGGCCTGGGAGAAGCATCAATAGTCATGATACAGATGACTCGATCTTCACCTCTATTACAATCATTCTGAACTGGATTGTTTCCATATGGTCATCTATCTACTATACCTTGCTTGTGCCATCCAAGGTTTCTCTTGACAGTAATGCTCTATAAAACATGTTTCCCAGCATGCTTTGTTTGACCCTAGCCATCACAAATATTCATGCAGAAGGATCAAATGGCTTTAAAGAGCTTGTCTTCATATGAAACCATTTTCATGCAACATTAGCAAGCTTATATATCTAAGGCCAACTAGTGAGATGTGCCTGAAAGAATAAGTGGTATGTCCTTTTTTCCCCCCTCGTGAACCTTGCGCACTCAAGAAGAGTCTGGCATAAAGAGACATATGGCTGCTGATAGTCCTCTTGGAAACCCCAGAGAGGAACATGATCTTATATCCTTCTGCATCTTTCAGATCCCAGACAAGAGCTGGAACACAGCAGCAAAGGTTAAACAAGTGGGCATGACTCATTAAGGGACACAGTGATACAGAAGTGAGTAGTCTCGCATGTGGCCCTTCACAGCTGGTCAGACCAGGAGTTGGAAAACATGGGACAAGACTACGTACCCCAGTTCCTACAGCAAAGCTGGCTTGTGGGTGATGCAGGAGTGGAATATTCATCCACTTGGACCCAGCATGCCCACACTATGTGGTGGAACTCCTGTCTCCTTTTGCATGCCTGGATCACCCAACATTGTCTTATGCCCTGCTTATCACAGGCAATCAAAGTATTGGATAATATTCAGTAATATCCAAACTACAGGATGACAGAAGCTGCTCAAATGGCTGTAATGTTTTGGCCCATGCAGAACATTCCTTCCTATGCTCTGCACATAAGCACTCGCATAAGCACTCAAGTGACATGCAGAACAGGAAACCAATAAGAAATGCTGCAGGCATTTAAATCCTCCTGCAGTTTCTTCTGACACTGGATACATTTTCTTCGTAGATAGGACAGTAGAGTTGTTTCTGGGTCCACATCTTGTTCCACCACCTGCAAGAAGGTAAAGCAACTGTTACACATAGAAAGGTTCACAACACACAGGTCAACTTGGAAGAGGAAGTTCAGACTTCTACCTCTTTTACAAAGCAGAGCGCAGAAACACTCATTATGTCCCCCTATTAGATTCAGAAATATTGGTCATATGCATCCAGACACAGTTTTGGAATTGTTGTGACAGGTTAAAATATGCACAGCATCCTTTAGGTTAGAACTTTTCAGCCATTGCAAAATGAGGCAAAAGGCACTTCATCATAGACACGAAGCAGAATTAGCAGCTACTAGAGAGGAATCATATTCTGGACTTAGTTTTTGAATTTGTGGCAGGTAAAAGAAGATAAACATCAAAATACAAAGATATAAATAACAAAAACTACAGACTTTGCAGAATAAGCTGCAGAAACCCTAACATGACCAGTATACGTGCTGCAAGACAGAAAAACAAATAGCAGTCTGACTTAAACTTGTCTTTCTTCCCTGGGTAATGTTATACTGATTAATGTTGCATTAGTAGCTGTTCTCAATCTGAAATGTCAAATTCTGGGTAAGGAGAAAAAAAATCTGCCTGTTTTGAGTCAGTCCTATTCTATTAATGGACAACACTATTAACAATTATATATTACATATAACATTGGATTTTACTTCAACCTTTACCCCATGGTCAGAAATCCAAGTTATATCCAGTGGTTCTAAGTGGCTGCAGAGTTTGTTTTCTTCTTTTGCTGTTATTAATAGGGTGTCAAGAAACATTTCCAAATTTACTGTGTGCAGGAATGTAAACATCTGCTCTTGGCTTTTACAATATGAGAGTCCTAAGTACAGTAGTCACTGTTTATTTAAATTAATCTTCCAGTTTTGAAGGGCAAATTGAAACAGAGGGCATTTGTGTAAGCCCGCTTTCCTGGCGATAAGGCGCCTTCACGCCCTCCCTGCTTTCTGCTTCAGTTTTACGCCTTTGACATATGACAGGGCTATTCTAAAGAGACAAAGTTCATACTTCCTATTTGAGTCCACATTTCTAAAACCACCTGATAAAACTTGCTGCCATAAAGCACAGCTGGTTTTTGGACGTTTCATTCCTGCACTGGGGGAGCCTACAGGGCAAGAGAATCCCTCCTAACTTCCTATAAACCACGCAGCTCTCACGTTGCTGCTCTCCATTCCCGTGCCTCCCAGGCACACAGAAATCAGGGAGAACCCTCTCCTAACTAGACAGTGCTAAACAAGCACAGAGATCCCTCTGCATTAGTTTGGTAAACACACACCCTCGAATGGACAATTCCCAAGCCACCTGTAACTGCTAGTCTCCCACAGGCAAAGCCAAGAGCCTTGCCCAGTAGCTCATATCTTCTCTATCCATCTGAGATTCTTCCTCAGGACTGTGCAACAGCCGTTGCAGACCATTTCAAGCAGTACCCAAAAGTCAGGCACAGAGAAAAAGCTTTCTGGACAATGAATACTGAGATTATTCTGTGCTGTGATCAATGGAAATGTCCAAGTTTTCCTGAAAGCATCCAAAAGCACTATATTATGTACCCAAGCTGAGCAATGAAAGGTTTAACCACTGAATGGGTATGTTTCAGAAAGTTTTAAGTAAATAAGACAACACAGGCCTTACTCTTCATTCAGCAAAGCACTCGAACACTCATCTCCACACACTCTTAATGAAGTACTCAAGCACGTGCTAAGTCCCAAATTCAACCTTTTGCTCAACTTTCTCAATGAAGTGGCTTTCCCTATGCAGCAGAATGTGTCATGAACAGCACAGGCTACTGCCCCATGCAAATCAATGCCTGGCTCCCCACATCTGCCAAGTTACTCCATTTAGCTACAAATGTGTAATCCTGGCAGGACTTGGGATCAGAGGAACATAAGGTTGAGTATGGAGGACATTCTGGATTAAATCAAATCTCACTCAGGAGACAGCAAGGAGCCAGACTCCTGGTGGGGTAGTGCTTGCTTATGAGTTGCTCAAGTTGACCCCAGACTAAGACCTTTTTAATGCTCTTGCCTTTTGTCCCTTTTTGTTGATACTAGTTTTGTCATCCAATATATTATTCTTGTTGTTTGTTACACTCACCTACTGTGATTTGTTCTTAAAATATTTTAAAACTCTGTGGGTGGGGACATCTTCTCTTGGAACAATATGATTCACAGCTCAGTATCTAACCCATCAAAACAATTCCTGCACACTTATCCAGTGTCCATTTAGAGATGGAAATTATATTATACCCACTGGCTTCAGTGGGAGTAAGATCAGTGTACCTTGATATTACAACTACAAAAAAATGCTTTTTACAAAATCACTTAAAAAACACAAAGGTCATATTGACAAGTATATATTATTGACAGCTTCATTTCTTCAGCTTCAAAATTGGGGATTTTACTGCATGTGATAGCTTAAATATTAATCTAATGCATGAAGAAACTGTTGGAAATGTTATAAGAACACTGACAGTGAAATGACTCCAAAAACGTGCTCTGTCCTTCTGTGTTTGCACTGCACATGTACTCGCCTCTTACTTCGGGGACTCTCTAACGCTCAGACCTGCCGAGCAGGAGTCCAGCCTAACCACGCCGTTCTCCAAGCGCTGCGGGAGCAAGTTCCTAACGAGTGCTCCTCGCTTACAGCCTGCGGGCTCATCAAGAAAGGCGTTGAGCTGACTGCCCCATGGTTTCAGAATCTGATTTAATTGGTTTGACTTGGTCTGATCATCTAACACACAACGTAGCAAACTAAAAATATTTGCAGAGATCCAGGATTTTTATCTTTTCTGTCTGCCTTTCATCAATTCAAATGACTTTGCATTTGCCACATAAAACTCCGTATCTTAATTATTAAATGATTTCCAGAAAGTTAAATAACTTCCAGTGTAAAATAAAAGCAGCTGAGCAAAGCCTGTAGATGAAAAACTCAGACACTTTCCTACTTTATTCTACAGGCTTTAGAAGTGGTCTAATATGGCTCCCAGCAGAGATTCCCTCCTAATAGTGAGCATAGTTATGGAAACATTGACTGTAGATGTTTGAATTAAAATTATATGCTACATATGGATGAGACAGCCTTGCCAGCTGAGGAAAACAAGAATTGCTACTATTAGCTGCAAGTTGTGTACGTCGCTTTCTTGTCTGGCAGGGCTATCAAGATAACTTTGTGCTGCATGTGTGCCAAGCTTCATGCCCAGTGGAGTAAACAAGTGCTTAAAATAAACAATTCTGAATGTGAAGTATGCTCAGCTGTTCTGAAGGGACATTTTCTGGACAACGCTACAGACTGGGCTAATGCAAGGGAGCAGGAGTCATTGCCATGAACGTCCCTATCTTATCAGCCATCTCTTATCATGCATTTCTGTATCGGCAGCCCGTTGGCAATGTCAAGCTGTCATAGACTCGTACAGCACTAACCTTTCCCACTGACCGGCTACCACAACCCCACCAGCAAATTTACCGGAATCTTAAGGTGGGATTGCAGATGGATGAAGCCAGGGCCTCTCTACCAGCTGTGCCAACAGCATTATCAGGCACTTCCCACCACCTCTGCCACCATGAAATCTTTCATGGGCAGAAATGTCCACACAAACCTCACATTTGTGGCCACAGATGGGATTGCCCTGCGAGTGCAACTGCTCTCTTGAACCTGCATTTAGTGGGGACATAACACTTGAGCAACAAACCCTAAAAGGAAATAAAAAAGAAATGCTAGGGTGGCTCTTGGCAGTGCCCATCTAGGAAGCCTCTTCCTTCCCGGTCGGATGGAGCCTCCTTCTCTGCCAGCATTGCTGGTTCTGGCAGGGAACGAGGTTGATACAGCCCTGCCACATATAATTGGCAGGTTCTGCTGGTGGCGTTAACGATTCCCCATGGCTTTTTAACAAAGTAGTGCCAAGAGGATATTGTGATAAGGCCTTTTCACATACACAAGGCCAGCTCCAAGGCGAGGCTGTTGTAAACAAGGAACAAGGTTGTAATAACAAGGTTGTAAACAAGGTTCCATAAAAAGCAGTGAAATGCAGCAAGAGAGCGGCCATTCCCAGCACGTGCTTTAACTCCAGGACACAGTAAGGACAGGGGTGAATGGTCCTGCTGAGTGTGGCATACTGAAAGGAGTCACCTTCCGCTCCCAGCCTTTGTGGGTCAACATGGTGCTTTCAGCCCTCACTGCCCACCCCACAGCCCTAAAGGGAACAGCCCTGCGGAACAGCCTCTGTGCAACTCAGTCCCTTTTCTTCTGCTGTATCACTAATATATAGATTCAGATGCTAAGCAAACAGTCTCCACCGGGAATAAGGGTTTTCTACTGATTTACAGAGCAACATGCCTGTAATATTTGACCACCAAGCGATGCCAAAGCAATCAAAATTTAAGAGATTTATTTATACAGTCTTCACAACTGCAATGAGAAAATACTGCTTTTGAACCTAAGCTAATTTGACACTGGAATTACAACTGTCTTGCATTAGAGTATGCCAGAAAAACAAAACAAGAGAGAATACCTGGTCTGTGGTGAGACCTGAACTGCCCAACATGCTTGCGGCCCCCTCACTGCAAGTATCCAAAAGCTCCCAGTTTGCCCTCTCAGAATTAGAGTATTCAAGGAGGGACCTGCAGTCACTAAGAATCCCACAGAAGGGTAGCAGAAGGGCTTACGGATATCACCTGTGCCGCTGCCACAGCAGGAAACCCATCACATGAAATGCACGGCCCTCCGTCTGCCACTGCCTCACCAGCACAATGATCAGACCTGATTAGCTAGGTATGATTAACCTGGACCTGCGGGTTTTCATCTCTCTTTAGAAAACATGAACAGCCAATCTGGGAGTTAATGTTGACATGCGAGCCATTACTCACACCTGTAAGCAAAGCTTCAGGACTTGCCCTTTAGGAAAGCTCAGAACCAGGGCTGGCTTCTCCGTGAGCACTACACGTGAGCTGCCTTTGGATCATTTGCAGCCTGTATTCTCCAGCCCACTACTGATACTTAAATAAAACAGATCTTTGACATTAAGTGCGCTAGCACCTTGGAAAGTTCAAATTCCAACCCAATTTGAGATGCACATTTGTAACAGAAACACCTTGTCTGTTTAATACAGGATCAATCCTATTCACATTTATACATGATTTAATTTAGCATCAAAGGCTCACAAAAGCAAAAATGGCAAGAGTCCTATACCAGGCTGCAGGGCAATGTACAGAACTTTTGCATCAAATAAGAGCTTTTTATGATTCCCCAAGGGACTGAAGTACTAATTCTCTAGACCAAACAATTCCACACAAGATTCATCCCTGAGCAGTGCATGGAAAGGTCTGCACACTCCTGGCTCCACAGTACACAGCAAATACACAGTCCTCCCCCTTTCCAAATTTCCCAGCTGGCAGCTGCTATGGCACAAATTTCCATATCTCATATCTAAAGGAGGAGAGAGAGGCAGGGCAAGATTCACATTGAGCCAAGTGCAGAAACAGAACCAGTCTGTAGTCTGAAAGAGCAGCAACCTTGACTTGAAATTTCAAGTTGTTGCAGAACAGAGGCTGAAATGCTGCTCAGTTCAAAAAAAGGGGAGGCATCCTTGACTTGTTACAAGTCGCAGCAGATGAGAGGCTGAAAGGCTGGTTAGGGAAACCAAAGCAGAGAAAGGGCGTTCTGGAGAAACTGGACAAAGCCCCCCAAAGCCAATGCAAGAATCACAGTCACTTCTTACACAGAAGTGACTCCTTGTACACGGGCTTGGGACGTCTTAGCACCAACTGTCAGCAGCTGATCCATGTGACGCTTTCATTTTTAGTATATGCAAAGCTATTGGTTGTCAGGTTTTGATTTGTGGAAATAGAATGAATGTTACTTGAATCCTTTTTAAAAATCAGAAGTCAGAATTATTTACTGAATGTGTGGATGCTTACATTTGAGTTACATTTTTCAGGTCTGCTCTAATTATTTCAATGACTTACGGTAGAAATGTCTGCATTAAGTCAGTGCAACTTTATTTAAAATAAGTTACCTCAGAACTGCAGTTGTTACAAACAAAAGGCAAGCATCAAGTTACATAGTTATGTTACTTTCTAATTTATTTTGCAAATACTCCAAGAAGGGGGAAAAAAATCACTTAGCAGAGCAATAAATAGTGTTCATGATCTAATATTTCAAAGTCATCGTGGCAAGTATGCTGCTACTAGAAAGCTTCAGAGGAAGAAGAGATGACTAAACAAAATAATCAATCAATGCACAGCTTGGAAGAAGCACAAGAGAAAGCTGGAAGCTCCCTTACCTTTTTACCATTCACAAAGAAGACGAGCTCATCCCCTGCCCTTTCGGGAGCCATCCTGCACGCTTCCCAAGATTTACTCAGGCAGGGTCACAAATGAGCCCTCCAAGAGCAGCCCTATGGAAGGTGAGTGCCAGCAACACAAGGACAAGTAACACGAGCCCGTCTTAAAGCTTGACTTTATTTCCACACCGGTACCCTGTGAAACCCCATATTATATAAGAGCCACCACAGAGGCGTGCCAGCTGCCTTTGGTTGGTGCTCGTGCCTGCGGCGGCCGGGACAGAAAAGGAGTGGGACCGAGCAAAGTGACCCGCCTCCTTGTATATAGCGCGGATCCACTGGAATCACCGTGGAGCGGCGCTCCCTCGGAGGCGCCCGCCCCACGGGCACGGGCCCTCGGAACGTGCCGCTGCCGCGGCGGCCAGGAGCGCCGGCGCTGCGCGACACCGCGCGCCACGAGCGCCACGCAGGGCGACGCTTCCCTGCCTGTCCGCGGGCTCTCCCCTTCTCCGCTGCCATCCACCACCGCGCAGCCCCTTCTCCTGGGAGCACCTTCCCCTTTCAAGGGCTCCTCCACCTGGGCACCTTAGCTACTGGAGCACCTGCACGCCCGTTTCCCCGTTTCTCCTAGTTTTAAAGCTAGGAAGTTTTTCATCTGGGAGGAGATAATTTAAACACATTCTTCCAGATACAAGCAGTTCCAAAGACCTGACACTCTGATCCAGCACCTCAGAAGAGGTTCTGTGCTTAGACCATGTTTCCACCAGGCTTTTAAAGCCTTTGGGCTTACCTTTTTGGGCTGAATGCTCACATCCTCAATCTCACATGCCAGTGAAACACAGGGGGAAAAACGTTTCTCTGAAGCATTTGTCTTCTTTCCTTGCTGGCAGTTCCTTCTGGCTTCCCCATTACGCAACCCTACACCTCACACGGTTTAAATCTTTCTCCTTGGTAGTCCAAAACTGTTGCAGAATTGTCCACAGACCATATTCCTGACATGCACTATTTTCACAAGACATCCAAGTTCTTAGTTAAAATTCCTCCACAATATTCCATGATTCCAAAGGGTCACGGAAGCTCCCTAGGGCTGTAGGGAGCTCCTGCCAGCTCCACGTTTGACTTCTTTTCTCCAGCATATCAGGTTTACTAGTTTTGATTAGTTATAGGCTTTCCTTGAAATATGCCTGGAAAGGCACCACATCTGACTTTTCCCTGCTAACATCTCCAACCAACTTACAAAGCAACAAAACCTAATGAAATTACTATTTCCAGGAGCAGACCTTCCTTCAGCAGTGTGGCAAACCATCACTGCAAACACAATATGTAAATTATTTTTAACAAGCTTTCATCTTCAGGATCTGTATCGCAATAAACTCTTTTATAAGAAACTGTCAGTCATTCTCAGCACTGATTTATGGGCATTCAGTTTGCTGGAAATATAGCCCAAAGCAAACTTGTGCCTAAGATCGTTTCCAGGAACTGCAGGTAAAATCTGCTCCGGCAGGTCTTTGTAAACTAACCATAAGCACAGGCTGTCTTGCTCTACCCATTTGCAGTGAGGCTTGCGTAGCTGGACCAGTGCTGACACCTATTGTCTGGCACCTCCCACTTCGTTGCATAATAACATTAGAGAAAAACACAGAGAGAATTTTCTCCAGGAAATATTCGACTCAGTTGCATTATATCTGCGTGCAAATCTACACGTCCACTACCCTCACGTAGCAAGCATCAATCTCAGAATCAGTGTACACAAGCCTAATGCTTGTAAATAGTTTTGCAACATTTTAATTAACAATTATTAGTCATAACCACAGGTAACGTTACAGCAATCTTTAAACTAGTTAGCCATTATTGTATTAACATCAAAATCAAACATGGTTGGTTTCCTAATCCATATTTTTCAAAATACAAGATGCTCTTCGTAGGTTTAAGGAACACTTGTAATCATATATAGTATCTTGTTTAAGTAATTCCTCTACTTCTAAACTAACAACCAATATCTTATAATGGTCTACAGTGAGGTTTGCTTTCAACCACCAATCTAATACACGTGTAATATAAATAATGGAGAGGAATATATGTGCAATAGTGATCTATTTACAGGATAGAGAACGTAGTGTAATATCAAACTTCAGACCTCATTTCAAGTGCCACTGGTCACACAAGAACTTATTCATTTTTCACAGTGCTGATGAGATAGTCCAGCGTTTTTATACCTATTTCACAGGCAGAGAAATGGGACACTTGAAACAAACCAAAATTTTCTAAATGCTCTAGATAATTCTGCAGCACATGAAACTTGTGCTGTTGGAATCTTAGACGTTTTCTGAAGAACCCACTCCAAACAGCACAACGCCCAGAAATAACACTGCAAAAACGGTGGGGAGAGAGAGAGGAAGTGGAAAAAAATTTCATTCATCGAGGACGAATTGGTTACAAGCTAAGGTATTCTGGACTTACCAGTCAGTGAAAATCTAACAGGCTGCTTCAGATTGTTGAAGTTATCCCTTTGACCATCCATAGTGCAGATGCAGAGATGAGTTTATTTTAGAAGGTCGAATTTTTCTGCAGTCTCCCTCACTTAAGGACCTCAGAAAGCAGTTAACGTGTTAGTCAAGAAAAATTAACTTGGCTTTTCTCATTCTGACTGGTTAATCCTGCAGATCTAGCTGTTGCAGTCACAATGATAATCTGTCCTGCAGCTGACTGCTCTGACCGATCATATGTGTAGCTCAACAAATACACCAAAATTTACGGAAACACTGTTCCTGCCCCAAGGAGTTCACCGCCTGAATTAGGCAAATGTATTAAAGTGCAACAAAGAACAGAAGCCGGAGGTAATGAAGAAAAAGGATTAAAACAAATACAGGTGAGGTGATCTCACATTCCTCCTGTGGAAGATAGGAGAAGGAAGTACAGGCAGGTTGGAAGTGGATTCTGAGGGGAGGAGATTCAAGAAACCCAGTTTGGAGAGGGTCATAAAGAAGAGGGCAAAGTCCCCAGCAGTGCTTTAGCAGAATACCCCACGTATCCAGCTTCCAGTATTTTCACATTGCCTCAGTGTGCCTCCTCATCCTTTCTCATAGCTCGTCTGCCTGCAGAAGTTTATTAGTTAGCCACTGCTGCTAAAATATGGGACTAGTATCTTGAACTAGAACAGGCTGGTTGCACTGGATCTGGAGATCTCTCTTCAGCTGGTGTAGGTACCCCTTCTATGAGCACGACTGCACTGGCAGTCAGTTTTTGGGAATCTTAGGAGGTCTTAAGTCCAACCTCCTGTTCAACGCAGGGTCAGCTATGAAAGCAGACCAGGCTGCTCAGGGCTTTATGTTACCACACCTCTTGCTGTATGAAGACTCCTTTTCAGTGCATGAACTGTCAGTGGTCCTGTTACTTTGTCATGAATGTTCTTTGTATAAGTGAAAACCCCCCAATGTACCATTTGCGGACTGCGAAGGTGAAGGCAGAGGATGCCGGCTGAGGAAGTCTGCTCTTTTCCCTTGGCATCTCCACTGCTGGCAACTGTTGGAGACAAGATCCTGAATTAGATGGATCTTTGATCTGACCCAACAGTGCTATTCTCACATTATTAGTAAAGCCCCCAAAACATGTCAGCGTAACCTTTTCAGAGCCATAATACAGACACAAGGCTAATTTTCCTTTGGAACAGCAACAAATCCATAAAACTTCTCTAGCAGCATGAGAGTAATGCATTGCTTATTTTTTAAATGGTATTTCCCAGGGTAAAAAGTTCATACACGTCATGTGCTCTGCAATGAGATGACAAAATTCCTTTATAGTTACAAATTCAGGTTTCTAAAAAAAATTTAGTCACAAAACAAATGAACAGGAGATACTCACTAAGGATTGTGAATAGACATCAGCTCGTTTTTAATGAGTCAGTAATAGTTTTGTGCCCAGGTTGTTACTGTGTGGATATTAACCTTTCATGATTTACAATCTCTGCAGCTGCGTTTGAAGATGGGTGGAGTTTAATGATAGCTCTCTTACTAGTCCCAGCATATTGCTTCCTCCGACAGGAAGAAAAGGCAGAATTAGCCAACTTAGTGCTCCTCTTGTTGAGGAGTATTGGTTGTTACTAGTCTTCAGAATGATTAGCAGCCAACTTTTGTTTTAATTGATTTCTAGTTTTCTGGTAACCTAGTTCCAGCACATCAGACGAAAGACATTTCAGATACTTAGCCTGAAAAACATTTTAACTCAAGCAGACTTTTCCATCTGTGCTCCATGTCCTCATTAGTAGGCTCTTCACCAGCAACTAACCCTACCCCTATCAGTTTTTTGGTACTTACTTCCAGGGTATCTCAAGGGAGACATTTCAGACAAAAAAAACCTAACTTGGTGAAGCCAAATGTTTTAATCTGCCTTCACTGTCTCTCCTTCATCTGCACATACCCTGATAGTATCTCTTGTCTTCATTCCATATAAGCGTGTCCCAAGGTAAACCAAAATATAGAGCCACATTCCAACAAAACAAATAAGTAAAAATAAGAGCTAGTTTCCATGCCTAGTTTCATAACACATGGTTCATTTTCACTAGTTTTCTTCCTCACATGAAAGTCTCCACACAGAAGTGTAAGGCTTGCATGTGCCTTTTCTGTCGGTCCACAGTGCACTTTCAGGCAGAGATCAGCTGCACATTTATTTTAGAATGTAGTATTATAATACATAATTCATTCAAAACCCTGAAATCCTCCACAGCTGCTTCTGCTAACAGACAAGGCCTCTAAAATCAAACTAGCATCCCCTTCAGATTCCTTATAAGTCATATCACACGTGTAACTGCTCTGTTGAGGAAAGACTGGCATGCCAAAAGCTTGCACACAGTGCACCCTCTATATAAATGTGCCTAAAGAAAAGATGGCCTCTCTTCACAAACCTGCCTAATCAGACTTCGACATCCTAGTGCAAGTTACTGATGATTTCCTTCTAGTTCCAAACTAGCCATTTCAGTCATTAAGATGACTGAAAGCTGCCAAAAATAGACACATCTAGAACAGGTAAGTCTGGCAGGAGTCCCCTAACAGAATTTCAGGAGATGTTTGATTTCCGTGCAACAGAGGATGACGGACATGCTCACCACTCAACAGGCTACTTTTCCCAAATTGCAGCCACCAGAGTCATCTTGGAACCCCCACGCTGTCTTGACTTCTCTCCAAAACAAACTTTTGCTAAATCGTTTTCTAGTGCATAATAGTAACAGACAATAAACAGTCAGAAAAAACCCTACTGAAAATTCATAGACTGTGTTGGCTCAAAAAACAAACATCATAAACTGAGCATGAAATGGAGTGTAAAGTAGAAAGGCCATAAAAATGTTCAAAAACATCCTCCTAACCAAAGCAATGAATGAAAGAATTAAACCTTGTAGTGAATGAAAAATTAACTGCATTCAAGATGAACCTTGATCAGTTTGCAAAGTGCATAATAAAATGTCATGCCTACATTACAAGAGTTGAAATTTTAATCACCAATTAAAGTCCTGTGTTTCCATTCCAATCTTAACTCACATCCAAAAGCCTCATTTTCTTTTTTTCATCTTCCTGGTGTCCTGCAGTCTCATTTAAAAATAAGAAAACTCCTTTGCATTCTTAAAATTCCTTTATTAAAATTTTGGTAGGGAAGAGATTTGACTGTATTTAAAAAGCAAAGGAAGGATGTGATTCTCAGCCTACGAGTTCCCAAGCTCTCATAAAATAAATTCTTAACTTCACTCATTTTCAACGTAAGAAAAAGCACTCTTAAGGCTGTGATAAATTTTATGCCCTATTAAAGATAAATATAGAAGGCACTGAGCAGAAGACTCTCCTAATCTTTTAGGATTAGGAAGGGCACATGTTCTCCCATTTTTGAGGATTTACTTGGAAGCAGTTTAAAAAAAAAAAAAAAATGAAAGATTCATGCATTTCCTTCATTACTTCTTTTTAAGGGTCTTGCAAGTGTTGCATGTACAGACCCAAATATTTCTAATCACTCTGAATGACCCCAGTATCATTTGATGACAAACTGGACAAGCATTTTTCATTCTCCATTTCATTACTAGAGAGGTTTCCATCTTTACAAAGAACGTGATGCTCCCTGCTGTTTTTTGGCATCTTCCTTTGTTTTATATTTGAATACAAAAAAGAAAAAACAAGCTTTCACGGGTTCAAGCTTTCAGGACCAAACAAATACAAGGCTGTTGCAATAAAGTGACGGCATTAGCCATATTGGACACGAAAGTACAGATGTCCTTGTAGCTGATGTATCTTCTATGTAAACATGATTAACAATTTGGTTAATTAAGATGGGCTCTAATCAAACACAACTTCAAAATGCTAAAGTAGAATAAACACATTGTATAAAGAAGCATATAAGAATTTTCAAAGATACTTCCCCAAGATAAGAGCAACATTCACCCTGATGGCCAACAAAGGATGAGGAAACACGATAACATATTACTAGCTGTTTTTGTGCTGTCTGCCATCTGTTATTAGCAATATCAGAATATCTAATCACATCTCTGTCTGGGTAACTTGTGGTTTCTTTGCAATGATTTTTCATGATTCTGCTGGAAGGTAAATTGATCTCGATAAAGCACCTAAAGATTTAGTGGTCACAGCAGCCAACCTTCCCTACTTTGTTTAAATACAAGACGAAAGCTTTTATTATAAAATACCACTAAGTTGAATTCAGAATTCTGAAACTCTCTCCCTTGAAGATTATGATATTTCCAATTCTAAGTTGGATTCCATACATAAAGGACCTTACATTTCTGTCCCAGGAGGGCTGCAGCATTGGCTTTGACTCGTTATTGGTTTTGTTTCTAGAGTAAAATACTTCACTGTGTAGAAGAGGAAGAGATTTCAATTTCTGTTCTACAGTCTGACATTTAAAATAAAATCCTCCAAAGAAAAAATAGGCTAAAAAAATGTTTATTTTAAGAATCAGCCAAAAAAGATGGGGGAAGGCAGACAAGATTTCCCTATAATCTATTGTTACATTTTATTCCTCAACAGAGAAGATTCATTCCTCATATTTGACCTCCTTTAATGAAAAGTGGGCCATAATCAAACTGATTCCAACCCTCAGTTTGGCCCACCTACTGTAGTGGATCCACTCATGGAAGCGCAGAGACTGTTCAATACATCACTTGTACTAAAGGGGCATTTTCAGTTATCCTAGTTGTTTAAAACTGCCATTTAGAATATTTGAGATTTATTAAAACATCCTTTAGAAAGAAAACTCTTGGAAAAAATAACTTTTTTACACATAGTACTTTATCTATGGGGAATGAGAAGTTAGTTTTCTTAGAGAAGAAATGATTGCAGAATAGAAGAGCTAAATGACTTGGCCAAACAGCAAGACTAAACAGTGATGACACCGAGGGTGAAGTTTTTGAAGTTACTCAATGCTGAATTCTTTTCCCACTACACTCAGAGAGAGGTTAAATAAACACTGAGCACGTGTGAAAAATTCCACCTAGTGGAAAACCACCTGACCTTATCGGCCACAGACTGAAACATGTATGTATCTACTTTGTTTACAGTTCACAGCATTGATGCCTTAGCTAGAGGATGCGAAGTCAACACCAAGATCAATTAGAACAAGAGCAAACACATAGGCTGTTTCCCATGCTGACCTGCAAGGCGCAAATATAACAAACACGACAGACAATGTAAATACAGGGTGTTTTCCTAGAAGAGTTTTGAGGTTTTTTTTCTGGAATAGGAAAACACACTACAGCGTAACTAAATTTCCAAGAGTTCAAATCATCCTCTTAGAGTTCCTAGATGCCCTATTACTATATCTTATACAGATAAAGATTTATAGTTAATAAAGCCACTCAGATGAAGTAATATTGCTATCTCCTAAGCTACAAACAGAATGGTTTAAATTATAGTTCTTTATGTCTCTTTGCTGGAGTTCATGGAAAAGTATTTAGTGCAAGACGTAATTCTATTTTACACTAAAAGCACTATAAATATATACATTCATATATAGACTGCAAGGGCATTGCGTCCTCTCCAATTTTCCATCATGAGGCATAGTTCTGCTAACAGCCCCTTTTAATTTACCGGGGTTCCTTTAGGTTTCAGGGACCTCAAAAATCTGCCTAGGGTTCAAAGTAGCCTTCCTGCAGCACGAAGAACCCGGCCCGCTCTGTTGGGAAGCGGCAGATGCTGGCGCTCGTCCCCGGCTCCTCGCCGCGCTGACGTCGGGGGAAGCTTGCGTGTGGAAACGTGACGCACGGTCCGGGGTGAAGCGCGGCGAGGGCGGGAGGGGATCGCGGAGCGCCCGGGGCGAGCGGCAGGACCTGACTCAGCAGAGGCGCAGCCAGGACCGGCCTCCATTGGAGGAGGAGAGGGAGCGGGGCCGGGAGCCGCTGGCCTTGGAGGTGGGACAGAGGACAGGGTCAAGGCCCGCGTGGACAGCGCCTGGGCCAGGGCACCGCAGCCAGCAAGGCTCTTCTCACGCACCGTTCCAGCCACCCCACGGCCTGTGCCAGCGTTACTGGCACTATCCTGGGCACAAGTGTCATCCCCTGCCCACACGTGAGCCCACCTTGTGCCACCCAGCAGCCATGTGGGCTGCCCCAGTGAGGAGGTGTCAGAGCTGGACAGCCTGGGAGCACCAGCTCTCCCACGGAGCACGCAGAGGAACACGGGTACATAGGGTATCGGCCAAAAGCTGAGAGTACCAATAGCTGTGAGAGAAGAAATGATACGCTTCCAAAGCCAGGTTAAAAAGCCGTGACCGTGGCAAAAAATGTCTGAAGGGACGTGTAGGAAAGCAACACATTTCTTTCTCTGAAAAGATCTAAACAATTCTATCTGCCAGTTAAGCAGCACCCCCAGCCCCAGCATTCCTGACCAGGAAGAGCAGGATGCCTGCTGGACAGATTCAGCTTCTCCTGCATTGCCCAGGACACTTCCACAGCTGCCCCGACAAGCTATAAATAATTAACTTAATCAACATTGCACAAGCAATAGGGCAAAAAGATTACAAAATCTGTTTATGCAATTGCAGTGTGTTACATTGGCACACGCAGAATATACCTTAGCAACCTGATAATCCTTTCTCCACTCCTCCCTCCAATTTTTTACACTAAAAATGCACAACAGACAAATACACTTGCAACTAGCAATGCCTCAGAAAAAATATAAAATTAGAAACACTGATGTTGTCACATAGGATTACTAACGCTGAACAAAAAAGGAAAAGTAATTCTTTGTTCCAATTATTCCACTGCAAAAGCTGGACAGGATCTGAAACCTGTCAAGAAGACATAAACCATAGTAAATCTATGTAGAATGTTTCCTTTTTCTTATTTCATTTTATGATCTGAAAAGATGACAATTTTTAATGCTTGTTTTTAAAAGATTTTATCAATACATCAAGAAGGATCTGCAAACTTACGCAAACCACTCCAAATGTTCTCACCCATGCAGGAATCTTCCAAACAATTGTGACAGACAAATCACAATTATTTATACTATTCTGTTATTTAAGTATAAGTACGCAACCAATAGCATTCCTTTCCCTGCCTGGAGAAGTCAAACTTGTGTCACTGTTACTTGATAAAACTTCACCACTCTCTTCATTATCTCTCAATGAAAAGAGAACAAATTCAGCGTTCGTGTTCTAATCTTTCCATATAAAAAAAAGTCTCATGATCTTTGTACACTACTGAACTACAAACTGCTGACCTAGTTATTCCTCACCTCAATGCACTATTTTAAATAAGCATCTTTAAGTTAGAAGAATAAAGGTCATCAGGAAAAGAGCTGACTCTTGGTTATTGAGCTACAGTGAGATTTTGAACTCCCTTTCCTAAAGGGAAAGGGCTGCAGATGTCACCAGCTTTAATGTTTAATAGGGCAAACCTTGTGCTTGGAAACACAGTCAAGGCAGCATGCATCGCAGAGCACCAATGCTTTCTGAGAAGAACTGTCAAGTCAGCGACATCGTGGAGAGGTCTAGAGCTTTTTTCCTTTGAGAAATCAGTGGAAACTTTTGCAATGTCATATCTTATATTTTGAAAGTCTACCATCACCCAAGCAGTATGCCATTGAGACCAGGCTGATCACCTCTACAAGGGGAAGAGCCATATTTCCTGGCTCTGGATCCCACACAGCCTTGCACTGTGTTGGACGTACTCAAGTTCAACAAGGACTGCCTGTACTTGGCCATGCAAGTATGTCCACAGATTAATCCCAATAGGGGTCACAGGGTTCATGCAGTCAGATATCTCATCTGGAAAGACCATAAATCCACACACATGGCTCCCAGGTCCCTTGATTCTTAAAGACATAATATTGCACCTTGTTTCAAGACTGAATTTGTCCAAGCTCCAGCAACAGAATCTTCTTAGATATTCACTGCAAGATTAATTTCTATTTTTCCAATACAAATCTCTTCTTTGCATAAACTCTTAATAAATGGGGATGAACTCGCCTCCCACACTTACTTCCCTTTCCATGTTCACACTGAAGTCCTGAATGACTGTTTCATTCGTTTGGCTGCAGACTAACTTTCCTATGGTTTCCCTTTTTTTTCCTCCTGCCTTTTTAAAATATGATTTTCTAGAAGTCCTTCATTCTTTAAGATTTTTGGGGAAAATCAAAGATTATGCTAAGCTTTTGAAGTTTTTCTTCCTGTGCCCTAGAATCTCTGGGTTAAAGTCCCACACTACTAGATTCTAATGCTTCCTCATTGTCACTTATTTCCTTCAGCTTTCGGTCCTTCTCCTCCAGATTTACTGTACAAAAGCCATGACCCTTACTACTTTGAGAGCTTCACTCTGAGAATCCACTCCCTCCTACTCCTGATTCATCGAGAACACTGACCCTAAAAGTTCCACCCAAACTAAGTTTCCAAAAAGACATCAGACAGTGATTCCCCTAAAGAAGTTTCTTGAATGGATCCTGCTACAACATCCCATTACTAAATCTTGTGGAATTCCATTGATGATCATGGATTTCTGAAAACTCAGGTAAGGACAGAGAGCTCCCCAAAGCATTTTGTTACCAACCAGCCTGCAGAATCACACCTTCAGAGCCTCAGCAGATCACTACTGCCTGAAATGCTGAGTGTGCTGTTGGAAGAAGTTAATTACCTTTTCCATATTCTTAGAAACGTGGCAATGCCCTTCCTCATGCCTGTGTCCCACTCAGTTGACTGCTTTTGCTCTCCACCTTCCCAACTAAAGGCTGTCTTACTTCGCCTTTAGGAGAAAGGCAGCCTTCCTGATGCTCTGATGACTTCCCCCTCCCCTGTTTCTTTTTCTTATCTTTGGCTGTGTCTCATAAAGACCATGCTAAGAATAGGAAAGTGTTTTATCTGATTTTTTTAAAAAAGTTACTCTCATTAAGAAACTTTTTGGCTATGCATCTCATTGTCTTCAACAGAAAGCTCCTTTTCTTGAGGATGCTTAAGAAAATTTAAAGGAAGCTAAAGCCTGTCCAGAGGACCTAAAAAACACATAATGTGCAAGCATACGTCAGGCCCTTCAGGCCTGCTGTGGAGAGACAGGATGTGTATATCATTCAAAAAATCAGCTATGTCTGTAGTCATTCTATTAAACAGCACATTGAAAAACCAGGTCCTTAGACATCTGAGTATCAATACTCGAGTAATCAAATATATGGATTTAATATCCAGACATAAGATTCTGCTGTTCTCTCTCTCTCTCTCTCCTTTTCCTGTAAGGCAAAACTCTGTTCATGGAGTGTTTCATGATTACATTCTCTAAAATTACCTTCCATTCTTCTATTATCAGTTGGTTCCTCTTCCACAGAAGAAAATAAATCTAAATAGTTGCTCTACAACAGCCTCACCTTCTTTAGAAAGAAATCAGCCAGCTTCTCCGATATAGCGAGGCATTCTCTTCTATGCTCATCTTGAAAGATTTACTCGATCACCTCTACCCTCATTTGCACAGCCCAGTGGTATTTCCTAAGTTGCCTCGGCATGCAGGAAGCAGGCCAACACCACAATGGTCAGGATGAAGAACCCACAGGTATGTCTGTCTGGATGAAGAATACCCTTGGTCCCATGATGACAAAGTCTTAAATCATTATCATTCTTAGCTTCTTTGATGGTGAGGGAAATGAACCTCTATCCTGGAATATCTCCTGGTTAGGGCTCCTCTGCCCTAGCCTCTCATTTCTGACCTTAGCCGAGAGGAGATTCGGGTGCAGAAAGGATCACTGCCTGTTCAGTGATGTGGTTGGTCTCTGGTTCCTTCATGGAGAAGAAAGATGTCCTGCCCATGGCAGTCCAGGATCAAGTCAGCTATCTTCCGCAAGCCTGAGTGTCCAGGACTGCATCTTGCAGATGAAAACCAGGTATTCCCAGTTTGCAATTGAGCCCCTACCTGCAGCAATTGTATTTCACCCAGCAAGTGGCATGTGTCAGTTTGGGCTTTTACCTGGCATGCTATTGAAACTGTATTTCCAACAAGTCAGGACCAGGACCTAGGTGGAGACCTCCAAGTAGAAAGACAGAAACAGATAATAAGGTTGGCAGTGTGCCCTTTTATCCTTACCAAATAGAAAATAGGCCACTGCTCCTCTTCACTTCTCTGCAAAGTTGCATGGTTTCTGCCAAAGAACTCTGCCACCTCTAGCCTCAGACAAATTCCTCTTAGAAAGAGATCCTTAGGCAGTAACAACTCCCCTCTCTTTTCCACGTCATTTATAATGTGATTTACTAATTACAGAAGTGGATTGGGAATACCAAGACTATAACAATCTCTTCTTGCTAGAGCTCTGACACCAAGACACCTCTTTTGTATGTCCCTGCTTTGGCATCTTTTAGTCTACCTTATCCACCTCAGCTCCTCCAGACAAGGTCCCTACGTTACCGAGGAGTTCAGCAGCAGGAAGCCACAGATCCCGGTTAAAAGTTCTAGGTGATACCAGAACAAGCGAATCTCAGCACAGTGGGCTGCCCCATGGTTTGACAACTAGTACTTCCATACAGTTGGGTCATCGACTTTACAAAATGTTAATGCAGAACTTAATGAATACCCAGCTAACTACTTGGTAGTTTAGCAGATATTAGTATTAGCTGAATCCTGAAATCCAAGCTACGCTTGCGGAAAGGCAAGCTCTTCCCAGCTAACTCCACTGGACGTAATGAATGCACATGTGAAGTGCCAGCATGGCTAGAGTGGCCCAAGTGCAGTACTGCTGCAGAGAAAGGATCTACACGCACAAAGCTAGGTACACCAGAGCTGTAGAGTACTAGAGCATCACATCATCTACTGCAATAGTATGAAAAATACTCCAGAGCCCAAAGGACAAAGGACAAATTTACATTTGAAAAATACCACAATCGTCTTCCGAACTGTCTTACACAATCACACGGTGTGAAAAGCCACCTAGGCAGCAGGCATGGCAGAGGAACTGAAATCAGACATGGCACTCTGCACATGAGCCCGCTGAGCTTTCAGAGGATATCTCAGAAAAAAAGGGGGATTTCTGCTCTGACTCCTTCATATTAAAGGATGCCTCAATGATGTCATTCTGGAAACTTATGCGACTGTTTAATTACCACTAACATATAGCCTTGTATCTGGAATTAGCAGGATACAAACATTTTTTTAAAAAGTCTAGGATCTGATCTGAAAATCTTCACCTTACAGATAGAGTAAGGCACATCATACAAACATACTTAGATTTTGCCAGAGAAAGCAAGAAAAGAAAATACAGTGCACAGAGCTTGACAAATAAGAGAATTGTTAAATACACAGGAAAAAAAAAAAAAAAGAATGACAGAATCTTATTTTTATAGGGCTGCTTTCCTGAAATGTTCAGCTTGCTGATGCACATAAGCCACTTTAGACAGCAACTCAAATGACGTTAATGTTCACTGCTCCAGAGAGGAATCATCACAGAAGCAGCAGTTATCGGAGTGCTCAAAGGAGCAGTTAGGGGCTACTCAACTGTTTAATAAACAAACAAAAAAATCCTAAAATCCCATGCACCTAAAATATTTTAAGACCATCAACTGTTATTTCCATTCATGTGCTGGGGTATGCCACCTCAAGAAAGTTATAAAGCTTGTATTACACATCACCTATCTTTCCAATTAAGCTCCCACCACAAGACAAATACTAGAGGATTGGAATTAAAGCTGTAATTCAAATCTGAAAGTTACTTTTCTAAGATATATGTTGAATATAGAATGTCATAACTAGTGATTTGAGGAGACCCTGTAGAAAATACCAGAATTCCTTTAACTCTACTTCATCTGTTTTTCACGTTGATTTGATTGGACCTATGTTTTAAGAACATTAGCAGATACATTTGTTCATTTTCACACATTCCTAGTACTGTGTCTAGTACTGTTATTATTTTTCCATGCAACAGCTTTGCATTACTGCCTTAGTTAAAAGAAACACTAAACAAACATTAACTAAACACTTACAAAACACCCTGTAAGGAGTTTTCTGCCATTTTACAGATGACAAAAGCTGAGACATTAAAAGAGATTCTTGGATTGTATTGCAATGCAATAGTAGCACTGGTACAGAACCAAGAAATCCTCATTTCTCCTATTGCAATATCTGGTCCAGATCCTTTTGGAGATTTTTTTTAAGTGGTTAAAACATCTACCAAATCCCCTATTTTGAAATACCAATTAGATTTGTTAGAACTGATACAGAAGAAATTTACCCAAAATCGGTGAGTTTGACCTTCATTAATTATAAGTTCTTAGAAGGAAAATAAAATCAAGCTCCCTTCTTGAATTATTAGAAAGCAGTTACTGAAACAAAGCAGGGGTAAACCCCATTTCAAGGTTTTCACAATATGACTTGCAGCTCCCAGACACTTTTGCAGCCGAGTGGGCAGGGAACAACAGGAGTTTTCCAGTGCCGAGGCATCCGTAGCTCCATACACAGACACTTCCACCAGAATCTCAATTAACCCAGCAAGAGATCATAGGAAAGATCAAGTTATACCTAGAGCTCTTCACTCTGTTTACCTGCCAAGTCCTCACCTCCACTAATGGAATTGTCCAGATGTTACTTGAGATCATCTAATACTTTGGAGTGTGCCTACCTTCCCACATATCGGTAAGGCAGTTTAGCCCAGCCTTTTTAGAAGACATCATCAATGCCAGCTTTGGTGCATCTAGCATGCACAGGCTCAACAGAAAGCGAGTTCCTAATCCCCCTCTCTGCCACTTCCTTTCTACACACGAGCATCACTCCCCTGAGATACGGTCACTCCCTTGAGATAAGGAGAGCAGTATAGGAGGAACCATCTTACACAGCAAATGCAGCTTACACATCACCAGCTCAAAAATTCCCATCAGGAGCTACAAATCACTTCCAGATGTGTTTACATCCATTTTCAAGGCTCGATTTAAACTATTAAGCAATTATCCAATCAAGGAAATTGCAAAAATTTAGTGTCCTTCACATGGGGACATGAAACCAAGCAGTTATGCAGATTGCTCCAGAGACTGGCAATTGTGCAAGCTTTGCAGAACCTTATTTGTGATTTTTACCTTGCCAGTTTGTTTGCACAATAGCTGAAGGTGGCACTGATGAAATTCTGCCTGCAGTTTTAGGACAAGTGCTAACTTGTCCTGGTTGAACGCCAAAACCCTAGAATAAAATGAAACTAAAGCATTTGCAAAGTCAGTATTTTGCCTTTTTTTCCTGCTGAATTAATCTGCAATGTTTCTCTCCAATGAGTAACTTTCCAATTTAGTAACTATTTTCAGCTGGTATATGACAAATTTCTCTAAGACATCCACAGCATTTAGCAACAGTTACATGGGCTCTATTAAAGTTAAATCTTATATTTTATTTCTCCGATCTTCAGCAATTCTGTCTCACAGTTCATTCCTTTTAAACAGAATAACCTAACCCAAGAGACTTCTATTGACTCTGAAGTCCAGTTGACAAGAGTGATTTAAACCGTTAAGAATCTGGTAACATTTGCTGTTGCTGCAAGATAGTGTGTGCTCTTACCACTCTTTTTCTACCAGGGATGGAGTTTTCATTGGTATCTAGCTCAGCACTGATATAATCAGCAAGATTATGCAATCAGTGAGATTTCCAAAATATTTTGAAGTTTATTAAATTTTACATAAAGCTTTATGCTGCTCTAGTTGTCCAATTAATATAACTTTGGTCATAGCATTCAAGCTCTAAATTCCTTCTCTGCATGGCTGTAGCAGGTTAGACGTGCCAAAGGTCTCTAATCCTGGTAAGGGTGTAATCAACAAGGGACTCATGTTTATTCAAGAAATAGCACCGTGAAATTTTGTGCCTGGAAGTACAGCCTAGAGGAAACACTTGTTTCTCTGGTTATAATGAGAACAATTACAAGTATCATCAAATCTACAGCAAGGATTTTTGCAGGTTGCTGCGTCCATTCTTCTCTTCCATTTCCCTCCTAGATGGTGAAGCAGCCTACAAAGGCGTGTTTACAGATACTTAGTGAGAACGTAGCAAGCTGAAGCAATTCAAACTAGTCCTACCTTTTCTCTTGCATTAAGAAACAATGTCATGAGATGCCCATTTACGGTATTTATATATTACGAGTTTTTTAGATTACAAATTTGCACTAATTATTGATGCTAACACTCTAATAAGCATTCATTACTACCTGACTTGCTTCCGCTTGTGCGTAACCACAGTAGAAGGACGTTACTCTCGCCCCTCCGTTTGACTGACACACCTCAGCAAGGCCGGCGTCACTGTTACAAGGTCACTCTTACAGACCGTCTGTGTGCTTTCCCAGGGCAATCACAAAAGAGCAAACATGGATGAGTTTAAGTAACCCGTTGTTCTGAGATGAGTGTGAGAAGAATAATCATAACCTTGATCCATCCTGGTGTAGCAAATGTCTGCATGACCTATCAGGTGTAGCTTGCAACACCTCTCCCAGCCTCTTCCCTGCCCAAGAGGAATGGCGCAACCCTGAGCGCAGCCAATGCACCTCAGTACAATCACCAACTATTTTACTCTTCCCAATTCCCACAGCACACGACCAATTTAAAGATTATTCATGACAGGAATATCCATACCATTAATCCTCTTGGCAAAAGGCAGACACAGAAAATGCCCAAACTTGAGCTTTTCAACAGTGCTCCTAAAGGTAAAGATGTTACCCAAACACAGTGACAGCACCTCCCATACTCTAACAACATAGAGAAAACTTAGCTACAATTAAAGCAGAATTAACAGAATTGCCCTAGCTTTTATCTTCAGATAAGAGGTTTTGTTAGGAACAGTACTATAGTTTGGTCCCTCCCTAGTATTCCTCACAGAAGTATTAATTTAATCACATCAGGGGAAATACACATCTGTTCTCCTCTTCTGGAAATAATTATACATGTTATGTGTGTGGTGAGCAGTTAGGGATGGGGGGCAGACAGCAGATGGGAGAGAACAAGCCACACAATGCCTTTCTAAAGAGCACAAAGCTGGCAGCACCTATTTCCTTAGTCCAGGTTGCCTTCGATTCTCTCCCGGAGGAAGTGTGCTCACACATGCACGACCTGTTGGAGCCTCCTAGGTCACACCCTCCTGCAAAGGAAGAGCTCCAGTGCCAGCACTAGAGTTTCCTGGGCTCACTGTAATCTCTACCGTTAAAACACAGGCACTCCCTGGAAAATAACTCTACAGTACGACAGGCACTCCCTTCAGACAGGTATGACAGCAGCTGTGGGAAGCAGCGTGCACGAGGATATACCCTGGCTGATGCTGCACGAGTTAACTCTTGAGCCATTTAATCTCTTGTCTCCAGAGGTAACTGTGCTATATTTCAAGAGGCATTTATCTCTTATTTCTATCCCACTCTTCTGCTTTTATTGTTTTTGCAACATCAAACATGTGCAGGCATATGTTTGTCATTAGCACTCCAGAGCTTATTTTCTAGATTCCTTCACCTCCCTGCCATAACACATCAGGAAGGCACTTCCTGCAGGCTGTACCCATCCATTTTGACTACATAGGTTGCCTTCCCTGCAAAAAAGACCACATGCAATTCCTCCCCAATTAAGTCCAAACTTTCCTGAACTCCCAAGCTACTTTGCTCTTAAGCTAAAGCTTCAGCTCAATCCAACACAAGGACATGTCTCAGAAGTATTTATCTACATGATTCAAAAACACTTTCCCACTCTGTATCTAGAACAGTGGCAGTGCTGCCACTTTTCAGCTGATGGGAATACCAACAAATCTGAAGGAGGTTCATTTGTGTGCATGCATTTAATGCAGAGACAGCTGAAGAGAATGCTATAATAAACAAAAAGAATATAGGAAGCTCATTATGAAGTTAATTACAAATGCAAACATTTAGTTGCTTAGACTGAAAAACAGGAAAATAGATTATCTCTAAAAGGATCTTATAACTTTCACCCAGACACTCCTACTTGATTTTAGTCCGAGTTGCCTTATGACCATCTCTGCAAGCTGGGGAGCAGCCAGCAAAAATGTCTGCTGAGGAAAACTGCAAACACACAAACACATATGAGTAATATGTTTAGCCTAAATTTAAAAAAAAGTGATAACACCTAACACATTCAGTCACACAACAAGTAGGAAATAAATTGGATTAAAAACAAAAACAGGTCTTGCTGCATCTGCGCCACGGAGACCTTTATCCAGCAAGACTAACCAATGGGTTTAACAACATATTTTCCAACTGTTTTGCTCTAGCTGAACACTTTTTGTACCTTGGGGAATGTTTGCACTTTGTTGCTAATACTAGCCCACCATAGAAAGATGCTCTGCAGCTGCATTTCTATAGGTGAGTTGGAGCCTGACATTAGAATTGGAGATAGTAGCTTAAAATTAAAGAGCCCTACTCAGCCTTGCAAAGCACCCACACAATTTGTTTACGGAATGTACCAAGACATCAAGAAGATTTGTTAAAAAGATGCAGGCAGGTTTCTCCTAATGCAGGGAAAATAGGCTGAAATACACAAGCAGAGGTCAAAAAAAAGGACTATTCATCCAGAGTTACAGAAGGAACAAGGCTCCTTCTACTCTTCACTCACTGAGCAGTCTTCCTTTACAGTATGCCCTAGACACTGTCTTCTGTTCCTGCAGAAACCAAAGATAACTTTTTGAAGGATCTCTTTAGTTTACAGTCTAGGAATTTATCTTTGTTGGGAATGTAGTGATTCAGAACAGCTGTATAAGACCATGCAATTGCAGTTGTTCCCTCTCTTAAAATGATCTATTTTCTTCTCAGCTTGGGGAAGACACACATACTTTCTAGCTGTCCTTTGATGACAGTGAATATCATATGTTAAATAAGAGTTAAAAGAACAAGGCAAACAGATCAATTCAAGAAAAACAGAAATGTCTTGGTTAAGCACAGCGCCAGGTCTACCAGCATTAGCAGACCTGTGCTGATATGCCAGCTTAGTTCAGTCTCCCTCCCTTCTTGCTACAGCACATCTGTTCTTTGCACCTTACTTCTGTTCCCTCCTGATGGGGGGTTGTATCGCCTTCAGCAGCTCAGCCATTTCCTGCATGTTCTGCATACACTATCACTTGCTTCTGTAACCCAGCAGCTACCAATCCGTTAAGAAGAGCTGAGCTACCCAGCCTCTACCTGCCACTCACTGCCCCTATGCCTCTTTAGGGTGGTGTATCACCACCCTACTCAACATTTCAGGGAAACTCGGAACACTACTATATAAGCCTGAAATAACATTGTTTTATGTTTTTCTTTTAAAATACTAAGCATTGGAATCTATTAACCACTCACGGACAAAAAACACACGTAACAATCCTCAAATGCAGCAAAGCATCAGCTGGATGCTTAGCACTTTCACAAGAATATTACTTCACTAGTTTCCCAAATCAAGCCTATTCCACTGCCTAGGTAACCTCTCCATCTAAACTACACTACAGAATATTTTACAAGAGAGTCAAATTCTCATGCCAATAATGTCTTCTTCCCATACTGCATCTCAAAGATCAACCTTCACAAAAATAAATTTCCTACAATATTACTCTAACATCAACCAATGCCCACATGAAAATTTCATAGAAATATTCCACCATCAATAAATTCCTGTATAGAAATTTTCACATTATTACTGAGGTTTCACACAAAACTAGCTAGGCGGAAAAAAAAAAGACACTATCCCCACCACAGCCAAAACACTCCGGTGTTCAAAGCAAAGATAAAACTGAATTCACAGTGCAGTTTTCTCAGTAGGCAGGTATTAAAGCAGAGTTGGTGAAACCCACCACAGTGCAGGATCCTGGAGATGCCTTCCCAGCCCCACAAACCCTCCCTGGGGAACCTCTCCCTGGGCTCACCAGCAGCTGCCACAGAGCTGCCTACCTCAGGGCACAAGGGAGCTTAGTTATATAAAGAGCAGAGAGCTATCCAACCTAAAGGCTTCAGCTGGGTAATTGCATGCTGATAATCAGTCACCGCAGCTGAATGAACTGAAATTAATTAATTAATGCTGAGCCTTACAGTTTTATCACTATATCTACAATTGTGCCCACAGTAGTCACCAGTAAGTCAGATTCTGTAAAGGACCCAGTAATTATTCCTGACCCATCATGGCTTAAATTAGAAGAGTTTGGTGCTACAGAGCCTGAGGTGGAAAAGAAGGGGTGGAAACCTTCAGTCCTTTGACTCTGAAGGCACAACCACCCTTTGCCCAGCCCTTTAAGTTTTCTGGTGGGTTTTAAAGGCCTGAGCCAAAGCACACTGAAGAAAATTGCACCCTTTTCATTTGGCCTGTTCCCTTCATGTTCTCCCTCATGAGACTGCCAAGTCCTGCCTCCAAAAGAAAGTTTTTTCTTGCTGTTTCCAAGGTCCTAAGCAAACAAGGGCCAAGACAGTTGTGTTAATGTGGGTCCTACCTTGTACACAGGGGGCTCAAATTTGAAAGGCTCCAACTTCCCATGTCCTCCTGGGTCACAGAGCAGCACAGTGCCAAAGCTACTTAGCAAATTACATCATTCTCTTTGGATTGAAAGCAAGACCTTGGAGGTGGGGGGGGGAAGCCATCATAAGTGCTGGATTGGGAGATAAAAGTAAATTCTGTCTTCAGAAAAAAAATGTGCGGTGCCTAAATGATGTACTAGAAATGAAGGGCAGAAGGATAAAAATTAGAAGAGAGACAGAAGAGAAAAAAGTGGTTTCCTTATTCTAACTTTTTCACCCCTTTTCATTTCATATGCTATATCGTGCAATATACAGGATCATATATAGGCAGTGCGTTACTTGGAGAGGACAGACATTAAATTCTAGATTTTCAAATAAAGTATCCAGACACACTGAATTCTTACATGAATCATACTGAGAGAAAAAAAACTAGTATAACAGAAATTCATCAGCTCTCTACTTTTCTATATTAAGAAGTACATTACTATGACATGCAATTAAGCACACAAGCTTCCAATGAGTTACTTATGCCTTTTCTATGTGTCACCTTAGCTAATTTGCCCTAGGAACCACCCATGTGACCCTGCAAGCTTCTGACTATACTCCCCTCATAAACAGGGTGAGCAGCATTATGTGCAATACTGCAATTGAAAAGAACCACCACTGCCACAGAGACTATTAACCCTTCCCTACAGGGAGAAGGGAACCTATGTAAACTGTCATTAGCACAATGCATCATTAAATGTATTATTTGTATCATAGTACAATCAGTAAGTTCCAATAAGGTCATAGGCTCCTCTATTCTATAAATACCCCACCCCAAATGCCCAAAATTTAGAGAGGTGAGACAGACAAAGGGTTTGGAAAGGAGGAAGGTTTTCCCAAGGTCACACCAGAGACCTATAGCACACTAAAGAACAAAACCCAGCTCTTCTGAGTCTTCATCTAGTCATTAACCACAGAGTCCTCTTTCCCTCATCAATATACCTGAAATACTGTTTACTTCCTGCCTACCTCACCCTTCTTGTTTACAAGTTACTTCTTTTCCACAGTTGAGTTTCTGATCATCAGAAATACCTCCTTTAGCACACACTACCTGTATCTCACAGCCTGTAGAACTATTATGTTACAGCTTTTCATTCTAACAACATTATATTTTCCTACAAACCCCCCTACAAAACCCCTACAAACTACAGTCACTCCCAGCCACAGAGCCTTATATACGGGTCCTGCTGCTGGCAGCTGGCTGAAATCACACACAGGTGCCCTCAATCACCTCCACCGGCAGGAAAGGGGAGGAAACCTCCTTAAAGAGCCTCTAAAGACCAGAGTAACTGTTTTGGAAACCAAAAAGGTTCAAACTATCTATGTGTCACAGATGCAGCCAATGGCAGTTTTTATTAGCTATGACAACCTTACAGAGAGCTACTTGATAAAAATGCTTATAAAATACATAAGTAAAGAAATGAAGGGATAATGTATTTGCACCAAGACTAAATTCTCAAAATATCTGTTCCTCAACATATGTGAACTATTGTCAATATTTTCCTTACATACATACAGAGTACTTGATTAGTACAGTATTCCTCTAAGGGATCTTCACAGATTAAATATTCTTTCTTCAGTTTCCTGCTTTTCTCACTACCTTACATATTTCATATTCATTTAGGAGATAGTCTTTATAACCTAACCAAGGAAGTGATATATACATTAATCAACAACAGACAAAGAGAAGAAAATTACTCTTTGGTCTTCCTTAGTGTCTCCATTTTAGTTTGAAGCCTATCCATCGCTGGACTGTGTACATGATATCAAATTGTCCATAAAACCATATATGTTACACGCATGTAAGCAAAATTAAATTATTAAACGCATAACCAGTTCTTCTTCAATACTAGATAAAAAAATAGCTATCCATTTTAAAGATACTGTTCCATCACCATACTCACAGGTTTTCATTATTTTAGCCATGATTTCACAACCAAATTTGCTCTGCTTGCAAAGCTAGAAAACCTTAATATGACACATGGACAGTTTCTCTCTAAAGAGCAAAAAAGACAAGCCACTGCTTACCATCGGGTGACTGGGAAGAGTTCTGCGTATGTCTAGACCCACGAATTATCTTGATGTGGTAATAATACTGCAATTTTATTCTGTAACACTTTTCATTTTCTCAGCACAGAGCAAACTGAGAGATATAAGTCTTAAGATTACTCATAGAATTCATGCAGCCTTGGGATTCAATTCCCTTCTCCTTTAATCCTCTTCTGTGCTGCACTCAAATACATCAGACTTTTTGGACTATTTTCAGTATTGCTTATGTCACCTTGGTCTTCAGCAATAGGCTCCTGTGTGCTAAGGAGAGCGAGTCACTAGGGTGTTGCATGCTACCAAAACCTTGATTCCAGAAAATCAGGCTTGTACTGTCCCAAGCGACACAGTGATGGTAGAGTCAAGTACAATGCACAAAAGTGAGAAATTTACATCTGGTTCAGAGAGAGAACCTAGGCACTGTCCAACTCCGTAAGTATTTCCAGTATCTGTCAGCATCTGGAATGAAAATGGAGCAACACATGCCACAAGGCACTGCAGTGAAGGATATTCCAATAAGGATCACCTTTGGCTACAAGAGGACAATTCCTCCATGTAGTCTCACAAAACTTGTTAGTAATTTTAATCTAATACAGACTAATTGTGAAGCAATCAGTCTGCACCCAAATCCTCATATCTGGCAAGTACTGGGCACAAGGTGACAATTTCATCTGGAGGAGTTACAGACTTAGCTCAGCAGGACACTAAATCTGTGCTCTGAGAGAGTTAGAAAAAAAATTGAATAAGTAGGTGTAATAGCACCTCCTGATTTTAAAGATACCTGATACATCCCCTTGCAGAGCTCAGCTCTCAGTTAATCATGCATTGGTCAGATAGACCTATACAGCTACACTTTCCCACATGCACATACACACAGTGTGTATGTTTGTTTGTTTGTTTTTTTTTTCTTGGTGTTTTAGTAATTTTTATTTACATTGAAAGAAGCTAGAGAAGCACAGAGAAAGAGTTGAAATTTGCCCTAGACCTGGTGCTCCCAGGGAAAGCGAGGTGACAGTCTGGCCCTCCTGCCTACACAGGTGTTGAAACCAAGGTGGTATGGAGAAGGAAAGTGTCTTGCTCCAAAGACGGACCTAGACCTGGAACATGGCAGAGAACATCTAGGAAATAAATTGGGATAAAGTGTCTGGCAAATAGAGCCTGTGATGGAGATGGCAAGAAAAGATGCTCGTAGCCTTAGAAGTCAAACAAAGGACTGTGGGGAGGGAGGAATGCAGATTAAGAACACAGAGCCAGATAGGAACGGAGATAGCAAGGATATTAGGTCTGGGAAAAACGGGCAGTGAAGGTAATGGATGGGAGGATGAATGGATAAATGTATAGTGACCACCAGTCAGCCTGGAAGGGCATCCAGGACCTCAAGACTTGGTCAGAAGACCAATGAAACCACTTTTATGATTCCTGTGGCTGTCTAGCACTGATCTACCAGAGCCAGGAGAACCTCTTCCTGCTGTCTGTTACTGTATTGCCGTATTGCTGAGGAAATCCCTTCTGAGGCTGAGTATGTTCTTAAATAGAAGGAAAAAAATAATAAAAAAATTGTAAGTATGAAAGGAGCATTTTTCACTCTGCAAAACCAATCACCCAAAAGTCTGGAAATGAATGAAAGCCTGTCTATGAATCAAAGCAGTTTGAAACAAACAGCAGCTCACACTAATTTCAGCTGGTGGTGCCTAGCAAGACCTTAAAAGAAAAGAAGACACCAAACTGATGGTGTGCATGGGTGTAAATACAAATTTGTCACGTCCAAGACATTGCTGCCCTCTGCTCCGGAGTCACACCAAGCTGCAGTGGCTTTGTCAGCCGCCCGCTGTCAATGACGACCCGGGAGCGCTCGCCTGGACCTCCGCAATTCCCGTCACGCCGAGCTGTAACGATTGCTCAAGGAGCAGCTCTGCAGGACAGGGTGGCTAATGTCCTGGCAGTTGCTCTTGATTTATTTACACAGAGCAAATCTGTTACTAGCCGCGGTGGGAAGTTTCCTAATTGGACAAACACGGCATTATCACCGTGGGAGAGGTTTCTCTCTCCGTGCTGGGAGCCTGCTCCGAGGCCACCCATGCAGCACGACGGGGTCAGCTGGGGTTGCCCACTGCAGCCCTGGTTTTCCGAGCCCAGGCTCAACCGCTCGGCCTCTGTGCAGCTCCCCGGGATAGGAAAGCAATACTTCTGCGGGCTGGGCACCCGCACCCCCAACACGACCTGATCCTTTCCATCCCTCCCTCTGAAAACACACACCGGTGGCCAAGCCGCCCGCGGGCGCAGCCGTGCGGTGCCGGGAGGGCTTCTCCAGGCTATCCCCGCAGGCTCCGTGTTTGTTTCCGTGCCCGGGCGGGCGGGGTTGGAGGGAAGCGCCCCCCTCTCGCACCACGCCGAGCAGGGCGAGTTCTGCGCAGTCCCGCCAGGTGGCAGCAGACGCTCACGCATCGCGGCGCGGGGCCCCGCTCGCGAGTCCGCGCCCTGCGGGCAGCGAAGCGGAGCCGCGTTCGCTCGTGGGAGCGGAGAAGCGCCGCGAAGGCTCCCGGATCCCCCGGGAGAGCTGGGACGCTGTGTCGGGGACTCGGCAGCGCCGATGGGCGCATGTGGGGAAATGCTTTGGGTGAGGGCGGTCTCCAGAGCCTGCTTCCTGATGAAGGAAAAGGGTGGGAGGAAAAGAAAAAAGGAATAAGCAAAATAAAACGGGACAGAGAAAGCCACAAGTGGCTTGTATAAAGATCTTTTTAATATGAGAGCCTGAAGACACACTGCCTGCAGCATTCCTTACATTACTTGCAGCATGAAGACATGAGAAAGCCATGAAAACTCAGACAGTTTGTCAAGAAAGGTCAAATTTTATTCCCTTATGTTTACAGCTTACTTCTCCCCCTGTTAAGCACTGTTTTTTCCAAGGATTCAATTAAAGCAAGCTTCTCTACCAAGGGAGAACCCCTAGGACAACAGCAATCAAAAATGAACGAATGAAATACTAATTAATAACCTCATCAGTGGATTTGATACTTTGTGAAACACCTATAAAGAAAAGATGGGCGAGAAGGGGCCGAGATGCCTGTAGCGGTGTGTCTGGTGCAGGACGCTCTGAGGACACTCCTCGTGTGTCCAGCTTCAGACGCAAAAGACAAACACCCCAGAGTCCCCTGAGCTTCCTCTGTGGGCGAGTGTCCCCGTCACGGCACACAGCAACTGTCTGCGGGTCAGACCTGCCCTCCTTTGACCGCGGCAGGAGGCTCTGCCCTGACCTGCCGTGACCGCTTGCGCTTCGGGCTGGACGCGGCTCCTGGCAGCAGCTGAGCGAGCCCACAGCGGTGCCAGGCCGTGAGCGCGTGGGGATGTCGGCCCCAGGCGCCGGGACGGAGGCCGCTGTTTGTCACTCCGCAGTGCTGCAAGCAACGTGTCTGCAAAACATGGTGCTAAAGAGGAAGGCGTTTGCACACTCAGGGCAGTGCCGGACTGCCACCGAGCCTGCAGGGATCTGAACCTGTGAGCATGAGATGAGAGGCTCTGAAGTTATAGTATTCATCCCTGATGTATCAAGTCTTGCCTTAGTGATTTTTCTGCAAGTATTATTATGAGGCTGAGGTCCCTGACTGGTACCGTATAATACTCCGTATTGCGCTTTAGTCTCCTGAAACGTGAAGTGAATTTTTCCACTCCACACACTAAAATGCTCATGGTACTTTTTCCTAGGTTGCATCTGGTGTATATACATGCTTTATTTTCATTTATCTCCTCTAGACTACTTCAGTCGATATATTTCAATACATTTTCCTATCTGTTTTGTTCTGAGTAGCATACATTTGGGGTTTGTTTTGGCTTTTCTTAGACCTTCCAGAGCTAATTAATATTGTGGCACTGTCTTCAATTAACTTATTTCACATAGGGATATACGGTACTCCTATTTGAGTCTTACTGTCCATCCCCTTGTGGCCAGAAACAAGACTGAATTCAGCCTGCAAATCTGAACCAATTCAGTCGTTCACCTTGAGGAAGAAGCAATCGCTTATCTTGCTGGAGAAGGAAGCTCCTCTGCAGATAGCGTACTAGTCCCTGGAAAGCTAGATCTAAACGTTACAGAAGCAATTTTCACCCCAAAACTCAGATCGTCTTTTGAAGATTCTGAAATCTGGTAAAAAGATTTAATGTCAATGAGAACTTTTGGTTCTATTATCTGCTTGTAAGCAAAATCTGGATCCAGGCATGAGTTTCAAATACCTTGGGCAGTCATGTCATTATAAAGGCACAAGCAAATCCAGAAATAAAGGCTCTCTGTTGCAGAGTCTAACTCAGAGAGAAACACACACAATGTCTTGTGTGTGCAGGGCTTTGAACATAAAACAGCAATTGCCCTTCACACAGAGAACACAAAATAATCTTAGATTCTGTCCCAAAGACTTTAAGCCCCAAACCAAAGATGCATACCTGCTTTACAGAGACTAGTACAATTAAGCATTTTCTCCAAGTAGTTAAAGCTGCAAATCCAATCAACATTTTCTAAACGTCAAGCTGAGCAGCAACAACAGGACAAGCACGAAGGTCTGGGGAGAGCGAGGAGCTCCTCAAAGAAGTGCCAAGCACAGAAGGATGCCTGGGCGGGAGCTGCCATGGACTGTCAGGAGGGAGCTGTGGGAGGAGGCTTAGGCTGCTCTAGGGGAAGAGGAGTTAGGGAGCTGCTCGCTGCTGAAGAGTCAAAGTGAAAGAGGTTGGACATTAGAGTGCCAAGAACAGAAGGGAAGGGTCCTGGGTGCAAGATTATGGAGAGGGCAAGGATCTGGGGGACTCTGATTTACATGCCGAGGTCTCTTGGCAAACCTTTGCCACTTTGTTTTATGCCTTCTGGGCTTTTAATTTCCTACGATTAAAAAGACGGGTTTCTCAGGAGTACACCACCTCCTGTTATGGATGTTCCATACGCACAGGGGCTTCCTCCCTCCTGATGCGTTTCCCGAAAGCTGTTCCTGGCAGCCCTGACTCGAATCCGTCTCAGTGATAGGGTTTCATCAGGCACCAAGCACACTCTTGGCAGGCAAGTGGTTTGTGCATCTGGATGCAATCAGGAGCTAGACTCTAGCTCATGGGGTGGCTCAGCACACTAAACCACCCGGCGCAGGATGGTCAGGGTTTTCCTGCTGCTCACGTTCAAATGGGAGCTTGGAAGCTGGGTAGGGAACAAGGTTCTCCATAAAAATGGCCAGGCCAGAAAGGGGAGGGAAGGTTGTTGGAAGTTGATCTGACAGCAGGTTTCTCTGCAGAAAGCTCTGAAGACCATGAGAGATCTCCCACAAATGGGAGTAACCAAGAGTCCCACCTTCAGTCTGGGAAGCACCCCAATCCCAAGGGGATAAGGAGGGAGGAAGGAATCACCCTCCTGGAGGGTATGAGAGGAAACATGGGCCCTGCTGCTCTCCAGCAAACCTAAGCAGCTGCAGACGGAGGGTTTTGGATGGAGATGGAAGTACCTTCAGGCTGCTCTGCAATGAACCACGCTCCAAACAGCCCGTATCCTCGGCACGGCTTTCGCTCTCCTCTCCAGTCTTGTACCAACTCAAGGCACATCCCAACAACTCCACATCTTTACTGCACACACATGGAAACAGAGAGCAAAACCCATCCTTCAGTTAGCAGACATGCTGGAAAAGAACTAGTTCCCTTTCCTACAGTGGAATTGGCTCCGCAGGGCTCACAGATGTTTTTTTAGAAAAATCAATAAAACCTTCATTTAAATGTTATTTAAGCAGATCTGACTCTCAGGATACATGCAAGAAACAGATGTGCAAAATGGGGAAGTGCCATTTTTGTAGAGTGATTCTTCAGCATTTGAGCCACACTAGTTTACATTTGGAGTGTAGGCTCCTTAGCTACACCATGTAATATTTATAATAGTTTATAAAGTGCAGCCAAATCTTTCTGCCAGCGAAGACACGAGCTTCTTTATCAACCTCAGCATAAGATGGCGATAAACCAAAATAACCAGGATATTAATACCTTGTTGCCCTGCGCTTTCCAGACAACCTACACTTCACCCTACATTAAAGTTACCTTTCTACTGCTCCTTATGCAAGGATCCCTTAGGTCTGCGTCCCGGGACGCGAGTTCAGGGAACAAAAATCAGTGCAAGTTGTTTACCAGGCAGGAGCGGAGCCCATCGCACTGTCAAGTCCCGGAATCCCTCATGTTAGAGCTGTTCCCTGACACGCTCTCCCATATTTGGGCTTCGGGTAAGCTGACAAGAATGTGATTTCTATTTAAAGATACACAGGCAGTTACTTTTATACTTACTAATAAACGTGGGATTTCAAGAACAAGCACCAGGAAAAAAAAAAAAACAGAAAGAAAAAAAAGAAAAAAGAAAAGTTGGACAATTTATACACTGAGTCACCTCTAATAAAAAAACTACCACTTTACAAAAAGCTGTTCTTATGTACTTCTTCATAATTTAAAAGGAAAAAAAAAAAAAGCTTTGGCCCCAAATTTCCCATGTTTGCTTTCCTTCCAAATGTGAGTATTTAGGTTCCTGCCAATTGTTTTCAGTCAGTTTTGAATTACATGAGAATGAAAAATAGACATTCCTTCCTATTCCTAGGACTAGAGTTAGATTTTCCCATAACTGTGTTGAAACAATTTGAACACTGGAATTCTAGGTTCACTTACAAATAGCTATGAACAGAGCACAATGACTTCTGTGAGTTGGGGGAATCCTTTTTAATTTTTTACAAATGCATTTTTGCCAAGGAAAAGACTGTGTTTCACTGGCACCTTCTTCCACATATGTGCTGCATGTGTATTTTCAGTAATAGCTACTTACTTATTGTTGAAAATAAATGTATTCCTTCTTAGCCCAACTGCCTTTCCTAAAGAAGTTTTTGGGAGAAGAAAAAAAAGGATTCTGTTATCTCCTTTTCTGCAATGTCTTTTCAAAGTATTTACGAGTAGATAATAACCTGGCTTGCAGCGATTTTTAGCCAGCACTTATTTATCTCTATGTAGTCCTCATTCTAAATTTCAGTTGAAGACGATATTAATACTGAGGAATAAGTGAGAAGAGAGATGTTTAGGGTGCAGACAGTGCTGAAGCAATGAACTAAACTCAGCAGATTTGATCTAGAAAATTCTGGAAAATTACTGTGGAAGTTAAACTCATCAGTCAGAAAAGCCACAGTAGCATCTCTGCTAAACTGATCAGAAACTTGTTTAAGGCTAACATTTTCTCTTTTTAAGCATCCACTTAAGACATGGATGCAAAAGATGAGGATCTTCCTTCATATTGACAAACTAACACAGTTATGTGTTACTAACACTTTTAAGTTTCCCAGCTGCTGAAGCCCAACACTGATCCTTAAAAATTTATTAAACACTTAACTCACCCAACAGGAATATGTGTGCAGTAAAACACTATCTACAGCAACTCAGCATGACAGAAGCAGCATCCTGTCTGTAAACGAGTTCCATCAAAATCCGAGGCCAAATGAAATATTTCTAGGTGCACATGAGAAAAAAAGGGCACAATGGAAAAAAAATGTTTATAATCAATAAGCTCTCCTTCACTGTTTTTACAATCCTGACACTGTGGCTTTGAGTGATGACATGAAGTGGATATCAATTATTGACAAATAAAACAGTCACCTTGTCATCTCTGAAAGGTAAATACACTCAGGTCGCCTTCAGAATTCCCAGATCTTTAGTTGTGGCTTATGATTATTATAGAAACTAAATAATACCCTCTCTTATTCTGTGTAACTGCCTTTTTTTTTGCAAGTAGCTCCACAATTTGATTAATGCTACTCCTGCAGCAAAAGGAAACAGTCGGGTTAAAATTTCATTTCTTTTCAGATAAGTTTCTCCTAACCATGTATAGAATTTCAGGATCCAGACCAAGAAATAGGGAAGACAGTTTTAGCATGAATAAACTCCCAGAGAGAAAAGAAAAATGAGAGAGGGAGCACAAGAGAAACGAACAAAAGAGATAAAGCCAGAAAAAAAAAGGAGAATTTATCTGACATAAGCAGAATTTGTGTTGGCCCATCTGTCCATGACACAAGCACTAATGAGGCTGCAGATTCATGGAGCCTCCGATAAACCTACAGATGGCCATTTAAACCATCACAATGGAGCGTCTGTATTACGTGAGCCAGAGTTTTCACTTGGACGGGGTAAAGAGGAAAAGACACAGGCCTGGAGATGATGAAGATAACAGGCCAGGATTATTAGTCTTTTCCTATGCCTCAGCCTTCATAAGTTCTTCTATGAAAACACTCATAAAGAGCTTGACTATAAAAATTCCAGACTTTACTGTTAGCATAATTGATCTCAGATATGTCACCACAGAAGGAGACAGAGGAGTATTCATGTAAGACATACAAATCTTGGAGAGCAACCAAGGGTAATATATAATCTTTCCTTCCCAGAAAAGCATTCATAGTCTTTCTGGAATAGGCTCGGGCTTTTAAAACCTGTTCTCCAACCTACAGCATGTTTCAGGCAAAAAGCCCTCAAGACCATAGTAAAGAACACTTGAATTTGATAGTGTGTTATTCATCTAGTTCAGAAATGGTAATTTTATGATGATGCTTTCTCATTTCACAGCAAGCAGACTGAGGAACCTCCTCTGAAAAAGATTCTTTCAAAAGTCTGAACTGATTACAAAAGACAAAGAACAAAAACACAGTTGATACAAGCGGGCACTGCAAATATTTTTGCTTTACTTGTCTACGAACACCTTGTTTTATTACAGTTCAACTGCAAGTCTTTTTAGAAGCCTCTCTTGTTTATGCACTGTGTTTTATGTCCTTTTATTAGTATTATTGTTGTTGTCATTATTATTATTATTATTATTATTATTATTATTATTATTATTATTATTATTATTATTATTATTATTATTGGCATTTTACCTCTGGAGAGGGAAAATCTGGTTCTTGCTTCCAAACAATTTTCTCCCTTGTGGCTTCCTCACATTCCTCTTCACTTCTCTGTGCAAATACCAACCTTCGGTCCTCCTGTCCCTTCTTTTTCAATGTCCTATTGTTTCTCCATCTTCTCTCCCTACTGCCTTCTTCCCTTCAAAGCTGTTACACCTCTTCAGCAGTGACTCTGTGCTAAACCTAGAAACCGCAGCTGAAATCAGAAGCCATCGTCCTGCATCCTACACAGACCCTCAGGCCCACTTTGTGCCTGCTCTTCTGGTTTACACCATCACCATCTACCTTCCAGTCAACACATGCAACCCAAATTGATCACTATGGGCCTGATAAATGCTATATTGATTGAAAACCAAAGACTCACAGTAGGTTCAGTGGTCTGCAAATTAGACACTAGCAGAGCAGGGGAAATAGATCATTAAAGGACCAGCTGAGGGCTGAGAGCAAAACCGACTTTCCCAAGGAAATCAAACTCTGTGCCTGTGCCCAAGCTGCTTATGAGTGAGCAGAGGATGGAACTGCTTGTCTGAATTCTGCATGTGTGAGTGTGTGTGAGCAAGAGACATCCTGTGGGACTTCTATAGCTGGTTACATTCAGCTGCTTTGTGGCTGGTGCCAAATGTTTAGCTGTGACTCATTGACCAACTAGCTGCCTAAACATCTTGCCTCATTGTCCTTTTCTCTATAAAGGTTTCCCCTCACCACCATCAAGAACAGTCAGTGATTCCAGATGTAAGCAAAAAGTTTTCCACTGCAGAGCGTCACAGGACCTCCGGGCACGTCCTGAGTGAAGATCCCAAGATCAAATGGATGCTGTTAGATTGCTGGACACCCTGAGAGCAAAGCTGATGGATGAAAGGGAGTGCTCAAGGCAGCCTCCCTTGTTATACGGCCTTCAGGCAAGTGAAAGGTTAGTTGGTGAGATATTTGGAGATATGCCTGTGCATGGCTCAGAAGGAAAAAAAATTATCAGAACACATACCAGTCCCTTGAAAAGTTTTAAAGTAAAAAAATCAAGTAGCTTCTGGAGAACAACAACAAAACATTAATAATTGTGTTCCTAAGGAGATTTCCACAGCAGGCAACAGCCATACTCCACACGAGAAGCAGCACATGGTACTGGGGAACAACAGGTATGTTGCACCAGGACACATGAATTAGGGCTCCAGCTCCGCAGGTCTTCCAAGAGGGGTGATGCTCTCATTGCTTATCTTTCCTTGGTGAGTTGAGACTCTACAGCTCTTTCCCTGAGGTGTTCAGCACTAGGCTTCCAGCTAGGGAATATTAGAGGGCTGACTAGGGAACCAAAATGCTCAGTGCCACAGAGGCAGTGACAGGCAGATCTTGGGCAGGGAATAACAGGGCAGTATTTCATGCTCTGGATATTCAGGGCTTTTGAGCTCATCAGCCTTTGTTTGACTGCCCTGGCAGGAACTTGCTAATTACCTTTGCATGTCAGGAGAGCAGTGCAGCTCCTCCTGGGCAGAGGAGTGGGACGGGGCCCTGACTGGGGCAGGGGCGCCCGGACCCCGCTCGCCTGCCCGGCCCACCGAGGCCCCGAGCTGCAGCCAGCACTTTCAAGCTGATTAATATAACTGCTTGCACTCAATTTGTACAGCCACTTCTCAATTGCTCTTATCCTGGGAAAAACAAGATGCTGTCAGCATAAAGACAAGAACAACAGAAATCAAGTGATGTGTTTTCTTTTGATATTAAATCAATCACAATTTAAACAATTGCATTAACAATAAGATTTTTTTTTTATCGTCCTCCAGTGCTCTCTTTGATTTTCCCCACAACTCATGGTTTGGAAAATTTGGTTTCAGAAAGTGAGCTGTACATGCATTTAATAACCATTTGAATGGGGGTGAGGGGCATTGTTCCTAAAAAGAGCTGTGTGAATATTTTAAGTTGGCGAGTAGGAGGGGTGGTAACAAGAACAATAGGAGAACTAAATTATTGTTATTTTGTCTTTTCTAGAGCTCTCTGCTGTCATACATTGCCCTTTCCCCGCCGTGAGGCAGGGTTTGTTTCCCTGATGGGCTCTTCCAGGAGGCTGTCTGAGCAAACGTGATTATTGTGTCAAGCTCTTATCTCAGGGACTGAATAATGACTTTGAGTGACTGTCTACGCCAATTGCCAATTGTTAATGAACTGTTCATTACAATTAGGACGTGTGTTCTTTCAGCGAGGTCTGCTGGAGAAGTGTGGCTAGAAAGCTCTCAGTGGAAAAAAAGGAGAAAAAGATTAGTAAGATAAGCAAATGGAGGGAAAAAAAGGAAAAATAAGCAGCAAACAAAGAAAATAGAGAAGGGGAGAAGGGGAGGGGGAAAGAAAGACTGTTGTTAGAGACAAAAATAAAAATCGTGGGAAAAAAAAAGAAATATTAAGAAATAGAAACTTGTGAGGATAAGATGGCTACCACTAGGAGATCTGCATGGCGCACTATCCATCAAAAAACTGACAAAAGCACTGGGAAAACACGGACCCTTTTCTCTGGCTAGTGTTTAGGCATAAGACGTTCAAGAACATGGTTACGAGTCAAACCTAAGTGAGTAATCTTGCCTTGGTCCTGCAGGTCTTGCTTCGAACCAGATCATTCAGCAGAAGAGGGCAGCATAGCTTTAAATTACAGCAAGAGCTAGAAATGAGTTGAACAGTTGGAGAAATTACAAATGGACGAAACAATCGCCATGGGTCCCCGGCACTATATTGATGAAGGGAGGCTGGCAGTAGGGGCCTCACAGGAAGAGAAGTCTTCATGGGAAGAAAAAAAAGAGGGAAAAGGTTTTAAAAAAAAAAAAAAAAAATTTGGTTATATCTGGTTGTATAAACATATGAGAATATCTTAAACCTAGCAAAAACACAATGCCCTTGGTTACATCAATGTAACCCCTAACGTAATGACTTTATGCGACGTACGACAAAATTTGGCCCGTTAAGTTTTTTTTTCCTTTTTCTGACGACAGTTGTTATCAGAGGCAGTTGTGGATAACGGAGCTGCTCTAGGCAGGGATTCGCTGTGGCATAGGACTATTTTAAAGTCAAATAGCAGAGCAATTGTCGCACACGTGAAAAATGGCCCTACCTCTCACGGGCTGCGCATCCTTTCTGCCGCTGTGTTCCACCCTCTTCAGGGAAGATAGAGTAATTCTCTTCACAGCAGAAGGTTCTGCTAGTACATCACTAACTCTGCAGAGCCAGCCTCAATTGTGCTGCACTGCACCCTTTTAAAATCAAGCTAATAGTGCAGAGAGGAAAGTGAGTGGCATTTCAAAAGAGGCTAATGGTACATTGATCCCAAAGCGAGTTACTTTGTTCAATCATTTTGCTCCGTATTAGAATCACAGAAATCATTTTTATTTCATAGAAAAGGTGTTAACAATTGTTCTTTTTCCAAAATACACAATGAGCAGACTAGAGTTTTACTTGATAAAATATGATGATTGGTATTTCACTGTTTATGTAAATCGACCACTTGATCTCTCTATGGAAACTATCACCAAAATACCAATGCTGGAAGACGTTTTTGAAAATGAGCTGCATTTTTAATCCCAGGGATGGGACTGAAAACACTACACACATGCAAACCACCAAGCATCTGCCACACTGCTTGGACATGGACAGGATTTTAGAAAATCAGAGGAAAAATACTGTTTTTGTAAAAGTTTTTGATCCATTGTTAAATGTGAGGTCCTATTGATTGCACTTAAGAGTTCCAGGGCAATGTGGAAATGTAAGTAAGTGGTTTACATTTTTTTCTATTATTTCTATTATTAATTTTGATAGTAGCAATAGAGTAAACGAACCATTACTACTGATATGTTATATGGCTGAATGATTGCATATGATTGGAGATAATGAAAATTTACCACTTTCATGATTTTTTAAAATAATAGTCAGATTTTGTTTAGTAGTGAATAAAACATCTTATCTTTTCTAGTCCAGTAAGCAGGAGCCACATTTGATGATTTAAAAGCAGTAGTGTCATTATATTATAAAAACTAAAATAATTCTGAAAGGTGCGGTAAGCCTTGGAATTTTTGAAGAAAAAAAAAAGTCTGAAACAATCCTATCCTGGAATCCTTTCTGAATCAGAATGAAAAGTAATGTTTCTGTGTCAAATTTCTCAGAAAAAGAGAAATTCCAGGTCTTGACCAACTATAATTACCAAGTGAATGAGTAATCCCACTAAATTTACACACAATCATTTCTTAAGGAGATACGGGAGGAAATGCACAAATGCCAAGAATGTTTGCTCAGGGAAAGGACTCACCAGCGTTTTTCCCCCAACATCTGGTTATTCATGAAGGGCTGACAAATCTTCCCTTAGACTTATCGAGCACCTAGATATCTATCCAGAGGGGATCTGTGATAAAAGTGATTTTCTACTGTAGGGAAGATTGGGCTGAAGGCTGGTACAGACAGACAGATACTGGAGGACGGACAGTGGCTGTTGTTGGTCTGTGGCTCAGAGGCATTAGCTGAGTTCCTCTCCAGACTTCTATTTTTAGATGACCTCCAGTGCATTAGATCAAATGTATAAACTGGAAGAAGTCAAATTGTCCCTCTGTCTGGGAATATGCTACTCTCAGAGACGTGCAGATGTCTGTGGAATTCAACTATCTGATGCTAACCTGAGCCTAGTCAAAATCAGACCCCAATGTCTACCTTAAATGCAAGCTTAATAAACTCTTGGCAATTTGAAGTTAAATTTTCATTTAATTTACACCAATGTAGACATACAGATAGCAGTCAAATTGCCTTTTTCCTACTGCATCTTTCTTGCTGCATTAGCAGCTCACTGCCATTACCACAGGTGTTTGCAGAAAAACAAACAAACAAAAACTATTATCCCTGGGAATTACATTTCTACTTTTAGAGCAGTCTGATTTCTTTCCACCGTCATCATCAGAGCAGATTTTAAGGAATGGTGCACATCTCTGTGTCTGGGATATGTACATATAAGCACAAACACACAGCGAACACACAGCCCAGAGCTCCACAAATTCCGTGGGGCTGGTGGGGCTGTGTCGCCTGCTAATGAGGGCTGCGCCTGTGCAGGGAACACCAGGCAGTGTGGAGGCGAGCTAGGGAATTAACTGCGATGGGATTTGCATTAGAGCTTCACCACAGTTAATCAGCTTTGTCCCTGAAATCTGGCTGCAACTTGCTATATGGCTTCCTGCTCTGGTCAACAGAAACCCTTAACACTCCAACATGTAAAAATGCCCTAAAGAAATACCAGAGGAAAGGAAGCAATTATTCCAGCTCAGCTAGGTAAGTGCCTAAGGGATCAACCCTGTTTGAAAAGTGTATTGGCATTCTCGGCCTCATGACACGGATTTTGAAAGGAAGCAAACCTACATATTTTGCTTGCATTGGGAATGAGGTCCCAAAAGAAACTTAGATGCAAGTGTATTGTAACTTTGCCTTCTGTCTAAACTCAGATGACTGGAGCATTCTAGCAGTCCTTGTTTGACTACATATAGTTTAGAATATGTGAAAAAGCTCTGTGGCTCCCTCTCTCACAGAGGAACTCAGGATTTAGCTCAGTCAGTACACAGGCCTGCGAGATACAAGTGTCACCAGTTACCTTTTGTGGCAAATTAATTTTACTGAATATATCTCATTTTTAATCCTCTTTGTATTAAAAAGAACACCCATCTTAGGCTGAGAATGTATCTGGGCTCACATTCACAGCGAGGTGAGAACTGCCAGACCAGACTACCGCACTGTCAGTCCCCACAATCTCCTAATCTGCCTTTGATAATAACTAGTACCAGACACATACACACACACACAAAAAGCCGCTATCGAAAAATAACTCCAGTCATTAAAGCATTTTACCCCAATCAGAGAGAAGCTGGTGCCCAAAGTATGAGGTCTTTTCCAAACATTTGCTAATCCGGCTGGAACATTATCAATGTAAATGTCTGATTCTTTCCAGATCTTGCTAGCCTCTTAAGAGGAATTGTGCGGAATAAAAGCACTGTTAGATGAAGAAGAAAGAAATTTCCAAAATGTGGGATATAAACAAAGGAGGTTTGGGGCAGAATGAAAAATAAACAGAGAGAGTGTCTGGAGAGGAGGAGGGTATGAAAGAAAAATTCTGTCCTTTAAAAATAACACAGGCTTCCTTCATAGCTTGCAAAACAGCAAGGGCTACCTTGCAGGGAATAGTTTATGACTCATACCACTGTTTTGGAAATCCAAAAACATGCAGAGATCAGGAAGAAGTCAGACTGAAATTTGGCTGTCTTTGCAAATGTGCTAATCAAAGCTCTGCCCAAGAGGGAGTAGCAGACACTGTGGATAACATAAAGAAATCATAACTGAGCACAGGGAAGAGGCAAGCCTAGATGTCCTGGCTATAATCCTGCAGAATGGGACAGTATGGGGGCTCCATACACACACACAAGAATTGTGGTTTTCTCTTCTGTGTATCTCAACAGAGTAAATGAAAAATCTCATTTCTCTGACAACAGAAGGGCTGAAGGTTACAATTGCACTGATGATAGTAAGATTGGACCCCTAAAGATCTGTGCTTCCAGGAAAAAAAGAAATCTTGACCTCTTACCAATGAAAACTGATAGACAGAGCACTGTGAAAATAATTTGTAAGTCTTGTATCCAAATCTGTCCAATGTGAAGGTCATGCTTTGGGAGATGTTAATAACAACTATGCTGATGGGGATTCAGTACACAAGGCATGAAGGAAAATGACATGTAAAAAAGTAAAATGACATGTAAAAAAGTAAGAGAGTTTGCAGAAGACGGGAAGATAGACTATTGTGAAACCCATAACTTCAAATACAACAGAGAAACTCAATTGCAAGAACTCTAAGAATTTCTTGCAAATGTGAACTTCATACATGATTAAGAACTCTGTTTCCAGATCTCCTGAAAAACCGTAGGGCATAGCTAACGACATTTTTAAAGATTTCTGTTCTGATAGATGGTAGCATTGACATTTTGCATTTATTATTTCAGATTGTTTTGCAAAAATGATAGTGAGTGCATTTTGAAACTCTGATGGTAACTTGACATTCATAAATTTCTTATCACCTGGAAAAGTCTGTTAAAATATTAGAAGCAATTATTTTAACCTAGTTGAAAATTAATCATACTTTATAACAGCGGTTCTAGAAATAAATTCTAAATGTTAATACTGATAAATTGCTGTTGCAAATCGACCATTATGTAGAGGAAACATTTCGTTTAATTCGAGTTGTTCCTGAGCCTCTCTACAATCCTCATATGCTGCAAAAAGCTAAAAAAGAAGTTCTGTCCTTTTAAAGAAAAAAAAAAGCAACAAAAAAAGTGGGGGAGGGGATGGAGAAAGAACTATAGTCCTATATGGGTTTTCACCTACATCACCAAGAGACGAAGGGAAATGAGATCAGACTAGGTGGCTTGCTTGGATGTCATTTTTTAATCCATCAGATAACTCCTAGCTCAATAGAGAGTTCAGAGAATTGAAGTTTTGGCAAACAGGCCAAAACACAAGCTTTGCCAGGGCTCTGCCACCATGAAAAGAGTCACAGCACGAGTTCACCCTTCTTCACATACTCCAGAATCTGATGAGATTAAGACTCAGTGTGTAAGAGACCAACACTCCTTATTCAGGAGGCAGAACATTTAGGAATGTCTTTTACCTTGAAATGTAAAAGTGAGAGTAGCTGCTCTTCTCAAGGGGAAGCAGATCATTCATGGCTGCTAAAATAAACTGCTTGCAATGGTGTTTAAAAATTGTTTTACTTCTTCCACCCCTTTCACTGCCTTTCTCCTGGTTCTGCCCAAAGATACTGTAGACACAGTGGGACAAAACTGGTGGGATGCTCTTTCTCTCCAAAACACTCTATGGAGAAATCCTGTGCTGTGTTTACAACCAAGCTGGAGGTGCAATAGGAAAACCTTGTGAAGTTGATCTAACCAGAACATTCTCCCTTATGCAAGGAATATCTGCTATTGACAGACAGTTCTTGCTGGAAAGGCAGTATAAAGTGAATCTGCCACTCTGAAACCCAGGCCTAAGACCTGTTTAACATTGCTTTGGAGACGGGTTTTGTGGCCCTGTGTCATTTGGGCTGGAGGACTTGCAGAACATGCGACAAGTGCAGAGCTGGTTTTGCTCCTCTGCTCTGATTGTGACCCACCTGTGACCCACCTGCATTCGCCTGAATCTCCACATTTCTGCAAGCCAGGCACACTAGAGCACTTTGCCCACAAGGTTACTCACTTGCACGGCCTACACGAGTCCTACAGGAAGAGAGCATCCCGTCAAGATAGAACTCAACACAGCCCAAGACAGCCAGCTGCTTTAGAGCACTTGGATGTGAGAATTTTCCGGTCTTCTCCACTGCTCAGTTTAAATTAATGCTGGGATCTCTTCCATTTCCTTAGGCTCAATCTTTCCTTCAATGGATTTTCAGAAAAGATGATTTAGAGAGATGTTTGTTTCATTTTTGAAATTATTTAAATAGAAGGGTGCTTCCCACTCACTCTCCTTTTTTTTTCCCTAGATATATTTTACATGAATGAAGAGTAAATGCAGACAACTTAGTAGAAGACATGGGCTTTAAAGAGATCCCTCTTGTTTTTTTCCACACAAAAGGAGCAAAGGAGATGATAGTTCTCAAACGCCAGTATCTCCTGGAGCTGCTCTTCATTTCTCTAGAGCTTCTTATTCCTTCACAACCTCTGAAGTGTTCCAGTTCTCTAACATGTTGTGCACAGCTCATGTGTCAGTAAAAACACAGAATGGTCTCTTAATCCATGCCATGGGCTCTTCAGCATTCCCTACCACCAGGAAGGCCATCCTGCTGGGGCAGTGCTCCTTGATCTGCATCTTTGACAGGGAAGTTTGTCAGCTAGAAAGTTGACCAGCAGCATGGACTGTTTCAACGCAGACAACCACATTCCCCCAGAGAGTAAGAACTGCACTGGACGGTACTCAGGTCTATGCAGGGAATCCAAGGTTTTATGTTCCATGACCTGATGAAATGGACTAAAAACTTGAACTACTTCTGGCTACCAAGTAGCCCTCACATGTTAACAACTTGAGCTATTACTGAGCTGGATTAGATTCAAATCCACGCATGATGGTAAAAGGTTTTGTGTTCCGTTACTGGAGCCAACATTCTGTTTTCTTACTTTGCTCCTTTCATTACCGTGTTTTTCAAAGCAGTTAGAAAGCACCCATTAGCACTTCATTCTGTGCAGCTAATCTAATAAGGGGACAAGCGAAGTGGGAGGAGGGAAAAGGTGGGTAGGAGTTATTATCCAAATGAGGTGTTAAGCTTTGGCTGCTGCCCCCACCTTGGGTGAGTGTTACAAGGATTAGAGAAGAGAGAGGGAAAGGAACTTCTGTTTCTAAAGCATGACTATGAAAATAGACACACTGGTAACTATGAACAAAATGGAAAAAGTAAATTTAGTCCATGAAGTAACACCATCAGGAAAACAAATGTTCTCAAAGAAAAATTTCAGAAACTGCATAATTCTCTGCAGCATTAAGCACTGAGAGCCAAGGCTTGCTTTTTTGGAAAAGTTCCTTTGCATCTGGATCCTCATCAGGCTTGGAAGGAGGAGAAGTCTAGGAGGCTGTGGTTTGGAGCGCTCGGGCACTCCCAAGGCATCTTGTTCCGTTTTCTTTGTAATAATAGCACAAGTCTCATGTCTGACATGTGCCTGACAGAGTGAGTCTGTCGTACCTGAGGGGTTTACCATCTCTGGCCAGAGACCAGTGAAACGTAATGAAGCAAAAGCAGAAGCCAGATATTGATCCCAAAGGAAGACTCCAATCCACATAGCATGCAGTTTTGAGGGTACCTCAGTATTTGCCATGGCATCAGGCATAGCTTGCCCAAAGCCTCACTTTTGCATTTTGTATGGGAGAAAGAGCTCAACAGATAGGAGCAGAAACGGGGGGAAAAAAATAGCATGACCCCCTGATCAGACTTTATTTGGGGTATTGCGATGACTTCAGCATGCTCTAAAGGCCGACACAACTGCTAGCTATTTCAGCACATTGCACCATGTAGCACCCACCTGAGAATGGCAAATCCAATGCAGTACATTTGTACATAAATCACTAAAGAGCACCCCTCCTTTTGTGAATCATCTTAAGTGTAATAGGTGTCCGTAATGCTGCTAAGAAATAGGAACACCTGCAGATGTTAAAAAGCCATTGATAAACTGCATTTATGGCACCTCAAAAAAGAATTTAAGTACATTTCTCCTGTCTCTTTCCCCTCCTTCTCTTCTGAGGAGTCTGCATGAATAGAAGTCACAAGGCCTTTCTTGACAATGTCAGGAACAACACCTGAACATAGGGAAAGGGTATTACAAAATATAACAAATTATTTTTCAGTTATTCCTGAGAATGTCACCATCCCACAGAATGCTGAACAAATTTTGGGTTTAGGGAGTGATACGTAATTTAAAAGTAATGTTCTTTGGACATAGCAGGGGAAAAAAAAATCTGAACTTTTTTTGCCTTCTAGATTTTCTTTTTTTTTTTTCTCAGCCTGGTGGTAAAGCAAATATTTTCATGCATTTTTATGCACTGTTGATGTGCTCAGAGCATTTGGCAACGTGCAAAATCCCTGCTTTTTGGATCAGCCAAGGGTCTTCAGATGTGAGGCAACACAGTAGACCCTCCAAGCTTGGTTGTGCCAGACACTGCTTGCCCTGGTTCAGCAGAAGGGGCTGTTGGGGACACTGTCCCACAAGCCCTGCTCTCCATCGGCTTTGCTGCCTTTGTAGGGAGCAAAGGTGCCAGTGACTCCTGCTCCTCATCGCTGCTCAAGGTCGGAGCCTGGTCGGAGCCAGAGGACATCAGTCCTCACCAGCTCCCTTGTCACGGTGTCTTGGCCTCGGCATCAGAGCCAGCTGATGCTCTTCTGGCAACACACTCAGGACTCTTGGAAGACACAGTAGGGAAACAAAGGAATAAATGGGCCATAAAAGCAAAGCCTCTCTCTCCCCAAAACACAGGCCTGTACATAAGGAGAGGAGTCTCTGGTGTACTTGTACAAGCTTACTGCATGAACCAATGGAATTTATAGCTCTTACTTCCAACATACAAGTGCCGCAGCTTCTACATATATCTCCTCCCACCTTTACATGCAGATTATCATATTACATGGTTACAAGGATGATCAGGAGCCTGGAACATCTGCCCTATGATCAAAAGCTGAGAGAGCTGGGCCTGTTCAGCCTGAAGAAAAGAAGGCTGAGAGGGGACCTCATCAGTGTGTGTAAGTACCTCAAGGGAGGGAGCGAGGAGGATGGGGCCGGCCTCTTTTCAGTGGTGGCCACTGACAGGACTAGGAGAAATGGCCACAACTGATGCACCAAAAGTTCCACAGGAACTTAAGGAAACGTTTCTTTACAGTGAGGGTGACAGAGCCCTGGAACAGGCTGCCCAGAGAGGTGGTGGAGTCTCCTTCTCTGGAGATCTTCCAAAGCCGCCTGGATGCCACCCTGTGCTCTAGGAGACCCTGCGTGTGCAGGGGGGTTGGACTAGATGACCTCTGGAGGTCCCTTCCAACCTTAAGCATTCTGTGATTCTATGATATGCAGAAAGCAGGATTTGGATCTTTGGTCCCACCCCACCAAACCCTACCCTCTTTCCCTGCTCCAGTCGCTCCCATCACTAATTTTTTTTTCTGAATCCCTAGTAGTTGGATCCTCATTGGTCTTGTGACTGGTGAGAGAAGGAGGAATATCAAAACCATACTACAGCTCTACTTCACAGAGATGAAAAGAGGACTTCAAAGTTTCAATGTTATTAATATTAATGTTTCCATTACTCCTACACAAATATAGATGTGAAAAAAATAATGAAAATAATCACAAGAACCCCATTCTGTTGAACCTGAAATTAGAAGTAAGCCATTGCCTCATTTGGCTGGCAACCATACCTCCTTTAAAGAGGAATATAATATTACAGATGCTTAATAACAAGGGGGGAAAAAAAATTCATCCTGATTAGCGAGTTTGTTACCTTCAGCATTCTGACTCCAGCCAGTTGGAAGCGAACATGATGCATGTATATGATGGAAATGTCAGCGGCAGAGAAACTTGAAGGCTGTATTTATAAAACATATCTCAGCTGCCACAGGATTATACCCTCTGTTTAAAATATAAAGCATGGGATCCAATGAGCAGATGCTTCTACAAAAGAAAAGAGATCAACTTTTATGGGCATCTCAGAAGTGGAGGGATAATTCTCACAAAATGTTATTTGAATCAGTTGTTTTGTCCCTTAAGCATAACCTGACAGCATACATTCTCCTCACTCTCTTGTATCAAAGCCTTTCTACTGAGTGACATACCTGTGTACTCACTGAACAGCCATGAGATCCACGTTTTCCTTTTTTAAGCATGCATGTAACTATACTAGTCCACCTGGATGAGCAGTTTGCCTCATTTTGGGAGTGTACAGTGTAAGACCTGGAATTTTGAAGCCGTACCTTAAAATAAGGAATAGCATGCTAATGAGGTACAAGGTGCAACTTGGGAAAAGCAGCTGTCAAACAGCTTATCAAAAGCAAATAAGCTTAGCCCATCTCTCTTGATGTGCTGGGGACAGTCATAAATGTTGAAATATATTCATATTTGCATCAAAAATATATCAAATACTGGAATACCTCAGTACGCGAAATACATAAAAGCACTCGGCATACTTTCCTACTGGCTGCCAGGCAAGCCCAGGCACACAAGCACTCTATTCTTTTCCTTTCCAGCACTTCACGCCTGGCACATTTATGCAACCTCCCACAGGGTGTTTCTCATCCCATGGCACATGCCTCTCATCGCTCTCCCTCGGGGGGCCAGGAATAGCTATATATCACCCACCCGCATGCATAGGACGAGAGCAACCCGAGGAGCTTGGGCAGCAACAGGTGAGCGCGCGGGGCACCCGGGATCCAGGAGCTCCCTCCCCTGCTTCGCTCACTGCAGCACTGGGGCACTTTCACCAAAGCCCTGCTCGGGGCAGCCCAGCTCTGCCTGCAAAGCACAAGAAGAAATGTGTTTTTGATCATGGTGGGAACGTGTCAACGCACCCAACAGGCAGCATTGTGGAGAAGGGCTGATCAGCCCATGCCGTTTCCCTAAACAGGGACACACTGAAGCCAAAAATAACAAAAAAGTGGACAGGGTGAAACCTTGTCCTAAATGCTTTGATGGGAGTATTGTCATTGTCTTTGGTGGAGCGAGGCTTTCTTCATTGGGTATCTGCCAGAAAATCCCAATAGCCATTTGCATTTTCCTATTTCAGGACAAAAGCTAGGTACCGGATGTATTTTCCCCACTAGTGTACAGCCATTGCCATGGAAACCCTGTTCAACAGCCTGTGAAAACTTTCACAGTACCGGCTGTACTGATACTGTTGAGCACCTTATTTCCCATTAAGCTTATTAAGGGCCTTATCATTCAAAAATTAGACTACCCATGCATGTACAAATTGCTCCAAGCATACACATAGTTACTACCTGTGTATGTCTTTATCTACAACAAATCCCTTATTGTGTTTCTAAACTGAATTCCACTCTTCAACACACCATGATGGCAGAACAGAACTTCCATATTTTACAAGCCCATACTAATTATATCTTCCATTGCACATCCTGTGAGTAGACACTGCTCCATTTTGCGAATGGGGAAAGCGGGGTACACAGAAGTCGCAGACCTTGTCACAACCGCACAGCCAAGTCCTGGCAGATTTGGGAATGGAATCCACGAGTCCTGACTCTTTAGTTCCCCTGCTCTGATCACCAGACAACACCCCCTTCCTCTGAAATAGGCTATTTTGATTGAAAACAGATGGTGTACATTTTTGGCACAGTGCTTTAACTATATTAAAATGTTCTGAATGAATATGTGCTTATATCATACCTATACAAGTATACGTGTATATGCATACAAACTACATCTTTGCATTCAGAACTAGGTATGAGCTAAGGACATATTAATTTACATATATCATATGCAAATGTAATGGATATGCTGAAAGATGCTTAAGTGCAGCTGCACAGATCACATACCTAAATACATAGGCGGTATTCTTCAGTGGTAATGTAATTACACACTGTGTATTCTTCCCTCTCTCTAAGCAACAGACTTTACATTGTAGATGGACTATATACTCTCCCTATATATAGTATATACTCTATATACTATATAACTCGTGTCAATGTTCTTTATCTTTTCATGAGAAGTTTTGGTGTAGTTTCAGTACGAGATGAATCACATCCTTTTGCATTAACTCCAGGACTTATCTGCATCCTAGCTTGTAGACTGCACTTACCAGATGCCTTCTGCATTTGTAGCTTTTTTTCTTTCTTCTTTTTTTTTTTCCAACTGATTTGTTATGTCTTAAATATCAGGCTTATCTTTTGAATTTGTTCTTTCCACGATAAGATTTTTTTCCTGCATTAAGACTTCTCTAAACAGTTTGTCTCCAGCTAAGGACTGGTAAACTCTGTGTTGGACTCGCTGTCTGTCAGGATTAATATCTTCCCGCACATCATAGCCTGGAGGAGAAGGGCCAGTTTATAATTCAAGGACCAGTTTATAATTCCCTGGTTCTTTGCCTGGTTGCCTGCAGCCTTGGGTCAGGTTAAGACAATCTGTCATATTAGCTGGTAAACAGCTCTGGAAATCTTTCCTGTAGCTGGAAACTACCAGAATGGGTATGTGTGTCGCACCCTAGGCAAGCATGGGATGATGGGCCTTGGAAGTCACTTACACAGGGAGAGTAGTGCACTAGTAACATAAAGCCTAGTTACAATCTCTTTCCATGAAGGGACAACACGGAGGAGCCAGAATAAACAACCACTGACTGTATTTCCATTTCTTTTATTGGTCGACTGGATTTTCCCCTTCACTTACCACAAAAGAGGTAAGGAAATAAGCCCTCAAATCCACAGTTATGCAGGGGGAGTTGAAAACAGCTCATTCCCCACGGGTGCTAATCCTTTGTCTGCACATTGGCCCCAGCTACCTCATGCCTTATATGCACATGAAGCGGGCTAGAGTCAGGGATGAGATTAGAATTCGGGAATTCTGCTCCTTGCAGAAAGGGAGTCTGAGCAAAAGCAGTTATTTTGGTCTGTGCTAATTCCTGCTGGATTGACCCATGAGTGAGCAACACAAAAAGGAAATATTGCTGATACTCACTGCTCTTCAGGCTCTTTTGGTTCTACATCTGCAGAACGCAGGAATCAGGAAATGCCTGCGTGAAGGTTTTGGAGAGGTCACAAAAACCAGAAGTATGCTACAGTGCTGGTTTATCTACGGATAAACAAAATAGGGCCTCTTATTACAGAGACGAAATAGTGTATTCTCTTACAGAACTGTATCTCAAAATATACAAAAGTAACACTTGTTTCTCTAGTTTTATAAATATTGCTGTAATATAATAAGAATATGAAGATCTCCACATCAATTGTGCTTAGAACATCAGCTATCAACTGCTAATCAGGAGAATACCTTGCCTCAGTTTCTATCTTGCATCATGTTTTTATCTTTCTGATTCTTTGTTAAGCTACCCAACTAATATCCTAGTACAACCCCCTTCTTATTAAAGATTTGTTATGCTATTTCTCTCTGTATAGAAAGATAGCATAAATATACATTCTTCATATTGTTCTTTTGCAATTGAGCACATGAAGCTATTTTGCTCTAAATTTGCAAAATGTAATATAAATTTCAGAGCAAAACAAAAAAATGTCAAAAGAAAAACCTGTTCTTTCATCTGTTTTTCCATATTCCTATATAGAAGCCAGGTCTCTCTCATATCTATAAAAACGTCTCTAGGGTGACACTCTTGCTCCTTCTCTAGCCACTTCCTGCCAGGTAAGAGAAATGTAAAAGAATTTTAAAAGCTGAGTATCTGATCAGAGGACATTTTCCCACTGCAGGCTTGGCAGACACTGCCAAAGACTTTTTTTTTTTTTCTTTTCCCTCCCAGTTCCCTTGTAATAAGCCATTGGAAAAGAGTCTGAGCTAATTTTTCAGACTGCTCTAAAGCACGAAGGTGATAGCCTGGACCAAATCTGCTAGATCCATCTCCTAGAGCAGCCTGACACTGGGAGAATGACAAGGCTGGTCAAAGGCAACACAGCCTGAGCCATCGTGGGCTGCTGGGTTTGTGCAGCACAGGATCTTTCACCCCTGGCTTTATGCAGGATTCAGACTACACTCTTCCCATTCAAACTCTGCTAATAATCTACTCAACATACCTCCATGAAGAAAAATCGTAGTATGCATTAAATTTAAATTGGCTGCTTTTTTTTTTCATAGCACTTTTCTCTTGAATGATGTCCTGAAGTGTGTATTCATGTTCTCTCACTGTGTCTGTTATCTTTACCAAACAACACATATATCCTATGATATACAGATGGGGGAAACTGAGCCACAGAAGAACTACATGATCAGCCTTCATGATCAGGTGAACTGGATGAAGATGGGAACACTGCCCATTTCTCTTGGTAATCTACCCTTGGCCTCGGTTCAGCATAGCACTTACGTACTCGTTTAACTTAAACAAAATACTTAGTGCTTTACTATGAATCATAAACCTTTTTCTTTATTGTTATTATCACTTTCACCATAGAGTAAGAAATTTAAATCTTAGGAAAGCCTTGAAGCAAACAGGCACTATAAATTAAACATCCTGAAGCTCTGGGTCTGTCCTAAGCCCTGACCAAAGGGAGGAGGTTGGGAGGCTGTGGCCCAGCTCATTTCCTGCTCCTGCAGGAGATGGCAGCAAGATTAAGGTCCGTAGGGGTGTTGCTGTGTGAACTAGCCACAGGAAGCGTGGCTCATGGGTACATCCTGTGGAAGCTAATTTTATATCCACTAGCTACTTTCCTCGTTATTCAGTTGAATAAGTAAATCGTGAATTTGTCGAAAAAGCAGAGGAAGCATCCAGTAACTGCTGCTGCTGTTTTTTTCTTTGACAAGGCACAGTTATGACTATCACTCTTAATAGTAATCTTTTCTTAATCTTTTCCTTGCAACATCTTCAAAAAACTTTTGATTGCCTGCGTGGAAAGAAAATCTTTATAGCACACAAAACGAAACCTTCCTTTAGGCCAGAGATGGCCAAGAGCTCACTATAGCGGACACGGGACTCCAGCTGGCCCTTGCCTCCTCCTGATCCACCACACATGCAATTTGTGAAGTCATCTGGGCACACAGTGAAACATAGTTCATCTCCACTATGGAGAAGAAAGATTTGAGGTATAGATATTGTAGATATTGTAGATATTGGAGATTGAGTTGAAACGGCCACAAATTGAGGCACCAAAAGTTCCACAGGAACTTGAGGAAGAATTTCTTAACAGTGAGGGTGACAGAGCCCTGGCACAGGCTGCCCAGAGAGGTGGTGGAGTCTCCTTCTCTGGAGATCTTCAAAACCCGCCTGGACATCACCCTGTGCCACATGCTCTAGGGGACCCTGCGTGTGCAGGGGGGTTGGACTAGATGACCTCTACAGGTCCCTTCCAACCCTAGGCATTCTATGATTCTGTGATTCTATGATTCTATGATATCCTGTGATTAACGTTTCTAGAGTAGGTAGATGTAATACGCTGCTAACCGTCCATCTGATGTGACGATCCAGCTCGTCCTGCACAGGTTATTTCCAGGGCACCGGCCTTTCTATTCACACACAAGGATCTGAGCCAGACCTGAGTTCACAGTTTTCATTAAACCAGTGCAAATATTTGCCTTTCTGTACCTCAGTAATACTTTGAATAGTGCCTATTACCTTTACATATAATTAATTCTTATTTTTGCAATTGACAGTGTACAAAACCAAAAAGGTGGGCATTGTGCTAAGTTACAAATCATTCTTCTTCTAAAGAATTCTGATCCAAACATTTTCTGTTTGTTTCAAAGGAAATTCAGGAGTTCAGTTTTGTTCTTGCAGGGATGACGGAGTCTCTTTTGCCACTGAGCAATGTGGGAATGTGACTAAACACTACGTGACATCTCAAATTTGTTTTCTGTTGTCCATTTCTTTTCAATATCTTCTTTCTTTGGGAGGTAACCTAAAGTCACCCGATGAGTGGCAAGAGATCTTTATTTACAACAAATGCTTTCTACAACTGTCTCAAGCTTCACAGAAATCTTTATTTTTCTATTAGATTTCACTGCAGAAAGAATCAATCCACAAAATGTATTACTGGCAAATAATAAAGGAGCTGGGTTTTAGTCATTATTATCTGCAGCACTGCTATAACCTGCTTAAAATGTGATGACTGATAGCAAATTTAATCTATGAAGAGAGAGATGGGGTTTGCTGCCTGTAATATTTAGTAAACAAACTGAAAATGTTGATTGTTGATAAACCACAGCATTTTGATTTCTATATACAGACCATGATGGAGGTGTCTCTTTATATTAAGTCTGCTATTGCTGGCTAATACGTTGACTTCTGCCTAAATTATAACTGTCATCGTTGTCGCCCTCTATTTTCCCAATGAAGTACATGTTTTAGAATCTTGTTGCTGTATTGCATTTTTTTTAAATTTAAAAATAAATATAATATGAAATAGATGCCCTATTTTTAATATATCATTTTTATTTGAAATAAAATGTAATTCAACCAAAATACTACTTAAAACAATAACAACAACAAAAAAGAAGAATTAGGGCTATAATCCAGAAGCATCAATACCTTGGTGAATTAAGATCTGCATGTGATATCTAGTACTCACTTTTATAACAAGCTGAGGACTCTGAGCCCTTCTCTGATGTACGGTTAATCTAGCCCAACCCATCCTGGCCTGACATTCCCAATTACGTTTCTTGCTGCACTTGTTTTCATCTAAATGTAGATTTTTTCTACTGATTACAAATCAGTTTTCCCCCCTCTCCCTCTTCACAAGCTTTCCTCCAACTCTCTTGTCCAATGCTCTGCTCTTTGCTTCCCCTTTCTAAACCACTCTTCCTTCCCATCTCCAAATTAACCATTGCTCTCCCTCCCTGCCTCCATGTGTCCCATTTTCCTTCACTTTGTCATGTTTCCTTCCATTTTAGAGACCTCTTAGTCACAAGTTTCCTAATTCCTTGTCTCTTTGTTACTTATATGACAGCAACAGCAGTAGCTACCTGCATTTTTTAAACAGTCTTCAGAGTTTGGCCCTCATTGCATTCATTTCCAAAGACGCTCTGATTTCTTTTAAATCTGCAGCAGAAGAAGTTGCAAAGGAACAAGTATTAAAAGCCTTGGTTGTGATTAGCAGCAACTATCAAACTTGCAAGGAAAATATGCTTACAAGCTGCTCTCATGCAGAGTTATTGTAATTGTAAGCTGAAGCAACATTAGTTTTGCACAGGCACCAGCCTGTGCCATGTAAATGTATAATGTAAATTTATCCACTCTTCTTTTGAATCAATGGATTTTCTTGCAGTGTCTTGTGTTGCAGTGGCAGAAATTTGCATCCATCCAGTTTCACATGCAAATACACAGTCTTCCTGAGAACTCTTCAGTCTGAAAAGCCACTTGACCTGAGGAAGAGTTCTACCTCATTAAATAGCCTAATTTAAGAGACTGAAGTATCTCGAAGAGTTCAACTTTCTAAGGTGGCATAACATTTAGAAGTTGGTGGAAGAAAACTTGCGGATAGACAGAGGAATCTGCAGGAGAGAAGGGGACTATAGAAGGACAAAAGGCTTGAAAAGCTACCAGCATGGAAGACTACAAAAACAGGAGAGAAAAGAACATTCTCACATTTATGTTACTGAAGAAAGGAGAGAAAGAACAACCTCAGAATGCTGCACAGATGCTGATTAAGCTCCACAGCATCCTTGTGAGATTTTTCAGACTCCGTCCCACTTTTACGGAAAAATAAACACCGAGAGATGAAACAGGATTGTCAAAGTGTAAACAGTTCTATGGGGAGACATAATTTTGGTCAGTTTATAGGCTGTATCTCAAAAAAACAATTTAAAATAAGTGCAATTTCACGCAGTTATAAATGAAAGCGCTTCCTCGCAACTTCCACAGTCGCAGAGGCTACTTTGTTCATGTTCCGAACACAGCATTCTTGAACGCTTCAGTAGGGCCAAAAGTCCTTCAGGTCTTCACAGAAAACTGTACCCCATGGTGATCACATTTTCATTGTTTTAAATGAGGACTAAAGCCAGAGGAATGAGGCGGATATAAAACTAGTGAAGTAAGATCAGTATGATGCAATTAGTCTCTGAGGCAAAATTCGTCAGTTCAGCCATTCACAGAAAATCATAAAAACTATAAATAAGACTCCAAGAAGCAATAAGCATAAGCAAAGGAAAGGATAATTCTTTATTTATAACACTTACATACACAGTTATGATCATTATTAGGGCATTATGGAAATAATAATTATTCTTTTTGCCATGCATTGTTTAGCCCTTGTACTTGGACTTGACTGTAGACATATAGCAGAAATAGGTCTTGGGAAGGAATTCGTAGAGGAAAGGGGAAAAAAAAAGATTCACAAGTCTTTAAAAATATTAAAATATGTTAGTGAATGCATTGCTACAGGTACTGAGGCTAATTCAGTTCTGTGATAGAATCATCAGTTTCAGTGAAGACAACTCCTTGTCCACTTGGCCTGAGTTTACTTCATTTATAAGATTTATATGAAACTCCAATACTACATATATTGGAACAAAATTTTACATATGCAAATCTTCAATATATTTCTAGTCTTAAATTATTATGTGTATTACGTAGCTACCTGTAAACTCAAGTAACTTGTTATTATTATAGTTTATAAGCGTGCAGTGGGACACACTTTTTGAAGTGGCACCATCCCTATCTGCGTGCCAGTACTGTTTCTGCATGAAGAATAGCTCAGATTTTCATCTGGGGATGAACTGCTGTTTCAGTGCAAACAAAGTCAAGTTTTGCAGAACACAAAGGTCTGGATGCAAAATTTAACCAATCTATAGGGGCCCCTTCTGAGTCATTCTCCCTAAGCATATAGCAGACCTACCAGTTACAAACATTTCTTTTTTTCGTCTGCAGAGGAAGTGTATGGGATTCCTCTTGACTTTAGAATGGGTCTGCATGCCAAAAGCAGATATCTGCTGTATTCTCCCCCAAAACAACCTATTTTGTGTCCTTGGACAGAAAAGGCAGTTTATCATGCTAACATTAGGAATTGCAATACTCAAGGTGCATGCTGTTAATAGACAAATTAAATTGTTTCAACCATATAATCTTCACACACTACCATTCCCTTGGTTGCTATCCTCTTTCTTAACTTATTGCACGATGTACAGTCCTTATCATCTTTATTTTTTTAATGTAACATAAACATGTGCAAAGCTAAGTAATAAGAGGCAAATATTATTGCAATATTAATAAAATAGGAATGGAGTAAACACCTGATAACTATTAAAGACTGCAATGTTAGCATTTTTCAAGTGACGTGTGTTTGCTTTTAGGACCATGTATATTTCAGTGACACAACATATAAGAGAGCAAGAATTTCTGAGCCTTACGCTAAGTTCTTTAGTTGATTTTTCTAAATATTGACTGAAGTCTTTCTTGCACTATTTCTTGTAAACCAGAGATATATCTTCTATCCCATGGGGGTATTGCGGGAATAAATCATCCAGTACATAGATAATTTCCAGCAAATAAAAATGTGCTAGTCATTGCTTTTATTACTTATATTCCTCACAGCTTTTGTGACAAAACAGGTCACTAGAGCCCAATGGGCATATCGTGAACTGTTGTGGAAAAGAACCGATACATTTTTGGACAAAGTACAGGCTATCAAATGAGTAGAGAACTAATAATTTCTGGGAGTTTGGGTCCAACTGAGGCTTAAAGGGAATGGTTTTAATAGAAATGAATCCTGTGCCTCCTTGGTCTCACTTAAGATGAAAGTATTCAGAAAAGAACTGACTCGATGTGTAACTTTTTCCAAGGAGTGTTGACAGAAAAAAAAAAAAGGCTTTAAAACTAGAAATATAGTAAAATTAAGTGGCTTTGCTAGGTATCCTTAGGAGGCAATACTTCAGTGCTTGCAGACATTTGAACTGTGGTTTAAAAAAAAAAAAGGAAAGACTTTATTACGGGCTGAGGAAAACAGTAACATAAGTAAATAAGTGAAATACCCACACCCAGCATATCTCTGGCAGTAGTTCTCCAGCTCACTTCCCTGCCAGCTGGTGCCAAAGTCCATAAAGTGAACATCCCCTTAACTCTTTGTTTCCTCCCCTTTCCCTCTCCTCTGCTTCTAAGGGCTAACACATGCGCAGGGTGAACTTGGCTGACACATTTCCAGTCCCTGTGGGACGTGCATTTTCACCTCACCCCCCTACCCTGGCAGTAGCAATTTATTTTTACTGCTGTCCTCCCTCTCCCACTCCCTGGCTTCAATTCCCACGTCCCCAAGTCCAGGGAAGAGCCAGGAGGCAATGTTTTGCTCTGGTTGCCCCACTGCTCGAGCTCCGCAGCTCCAGCACGCTCCCACCCCACGCAGGCACGTGTGTGACGCGGGGGGCGCTAAGCGAGGACCACAGCACGTTGTTAGGGCTCCTGGCCTAGCAAGGGGCACAAGGAGGGCTCCCCTCTCCTGTCCCACACACCAAGCACCTTGATGCTGAATTTCATCTTCACCTGCGTGACGCATACAAGAGGGCCGATGTACGCTGGCAAAAAGGCTCGTCTAGGAAATGTTATTACATAGACGTTTCTCGTGGCAAGAACCAGCTGAGGCTCTTTGGATGACGGTCGAATTAAGGGCAGATGCGCCCAAATTATTTCCTTCCTCTGAGCTCCAAGGGACACCAGGTGCAATTTGCCTTCAGAGAGTGCGGAACTTGACTGATTTCCACTGATTTTTGGTCAAATGGGCCAGACCCGGGCCACGTTCCTCCCAGTTAACCCCACTGCTGAGGAAGGGTGGGCTTACCCAGTTGTCCTGAAGACGGTGTTGGTTTAAGCGCTGCTGGTACCGCATCCTCGGGGTATCTCTGGGGCGAGGAGCGCTGCCGCGTGCTACGGAGCGGCCGCCGCGGCCCGTGCTGGAGGCGGCCTAGCCCCAGGGCCGCGGCAGCTCCGCGGGCGCTGGCCGGGCACCGCGGCGCATCGCCGGGGCGCCCAAGGTGCCTCCGGGAGGGGAGACGCCACCGAGCGCGTCCCGCGCGTCCTTCATGGCCTGACTGCCAGGTGAGCAGGGCTCTGTTCAACTCCGCATGGATGCTGTAAAAGGAAAACGAGTAAACCAAGCCCAGCGCGGGCTTACCGGAGCAACGTTTTGTTTCGATATTATTGTTTTATTTCATTGTTGGAGGAAAGGTGACCGCGGAGGTGCCGCGCGGCCGGCAACGGCCGCCCCAACCGCCACGGGGCGCGCGGCGGGAGCGACCCCGGAGGGAGCCCGGGCGGGGAGCCGGGTGTCCGCGGCCCCGCCGCCTGCCCGCCGCGTCCCCGCACTGCCCGGGGCGCACCCCAGGCTCCCTGCCCGCCTCCATCCCCTCGGCAGCGGCCGTGCCCGGCCGGGCGGCGGCTCCCCCCGCCGCGGCCGCCATGTTGCGCTGCTGCTGCTGCTGGCGCGGCGGCGGCTCCTGCGCGTGAGGGCGGGAAGGAGGGAGCAGCGGGGAAGAGGAGGGCGCGGAAGCGGGGGAGGGAGGGCGCCGCCGCCGCCCGCCCCCCGCACGCACACGCAGCCGGCGGGATGCCCTTTGCCCGTCGCGGCCGCGCCGCCGCAGCATCTCCTTGCGCGCGGTGAGGCCGCCGCGGCCTCCGCAGGACGCGTCCTCGGCCTAGCAGCAGGAGGAGGAGGACGAGGAGGAGGAGGACGCCGCGGCCATGGGCAGGATTTGACAGGGTTATGCGCGTTTTCCAGCGGTGCCGCCGCGCAAGGCGGGGGGGGACGCGCGCTTAATCCCGCCGGCTGCCCCCCCCCCCCTCGCCGCGCCGCCGCAGCAGAGACGAGAGAGACGACGGAGGGAGGCAAAAAAAAAGAGAATGAAGACTTGGCGTTTTTGGAATCACTGAAAAGCCTTAAAAGGAGCTCGGTGAGGAGGACGGGAAGGGCTCCCCGGGGCAGGACTTGGCTGCGCCCCGAGGAGGGGCCGCGCCTCGGGGACCGGCTCCCCGCCCCCAGCGGCGGATGCGCCCTGGGCTCGGCGCGGGCGGAGGCGGGGGGCGCTCGGCGGCTCCCTCCTTCCCTCCGGGCCGCGGCTCTGCGCCTGCCTCCTCCGGACCGGGTCGCCGCCTCCTTCGGGTTTTTTTAACGTATATACGGTTTTCCTGCCTTCCTCCTCCCGAGCCTTTCTGGGGAGCGAATCGCTGATGCAGAGCGAGAGGGGCTTTCGCACTTCCATGATGCGGTGGGATTCCTTCCAGGATTATGTTGCATGATTTGAATTTTGGATGAAGAAGGAGACCTTTTTAATTATTTTTTTTTTTAAATTTTTGGAAAATATATATACATACACACCTACACGCGGTAAAACTGGTGTCGGGCAGCCCTGGTTGAATTTCATTTTAATTATTATTATTTATATCAAGAAGTGACTATATATATTTTTTTCTTCCTATTAAACGTATTTTTTTTTTTTTTTAGGATAACTGTTTTCTTTCCTTAAACAATCTCTATACCTATACCCTATATACACACTCTATACGTGTGCTGAAACTTGCTGGGGTTTATTTTGAAGCGGGGAACCCCGAGGTGGGTTAAGTTAAGCACCACCCCGGTTTGACACTCATGTAAGAAATACTGTTGTTTTTCCTTTTGAAGTGACAATACCTGCAGAAGTTGGATTTTGGTTTTGTTTTTTCCCCCTTTTTTGTAAAAAAAAAAAAAAGGAAAAAATAATAATTAAGAAAGAAACCCCAATGCAAACTGAAACAACCATGTCTGGAGAAGTACGTTTGAAGCAGCTGGAGCAGTTTATTTTGGATGGGCCAACTCAGACTAATGGGCAATGCTTCAGTGTGGAGACCTTGCTGGATATACTCATCTGCCTTTACGATGAATGTAATAATTCCCCCCTGCGAAGAGAGAAGAATATCCTTGAGTATCTGGAATGGGGTGAGTTTGAATGTGTTTATTCTGTGTATTTCCGACCTTGCTAATGTCACCTTTGTATAATGTTTCTCTTATTTATGCGTAAGAGAGGATTGTTTATAACTGTGTTTTATTCAAAAGTATTACTTGATTTACTGTATTTAAACGGGCTGGTTGTGGTGAAAAAGATGCTGTATTGGTTATTCATTGTGGAGGTATTCATATAAATAGAAAATCTTTATTTGACGTGGATGAGGTTCTGGAACGTGAGGTATATTCACTTCCCTCTAGGCCCTGCTGTTGAGTTTTGTATCCTGAACTTGTTGGGAATTTGCAATGATAAGGGATGCATTTTCTGGGGTGAGGGGGAAATGCATATGCAATCCTGTGATTTGCACCTGCAGTCAAACCTGTAGCACTGTAAAATAAAAGGTTTGGTCAACGAGAAAATCTTTTGACTACCTTAAATGATATGAATTTGAAATGTCTGTGAAAATGGAGAAAAATACATTCTCTTCTTAAGCATAAAGTCATTGTTACCTTAGTTAGATTGATTTTCCTGGTAAAGAAAACCCAGTAGTAAGGCAGAATAAAATTGTTTCCCTCCATTTCCATCTTCTCAGGTTTAGGAAGATTGTATAGTATTTTTAGGTTTTTAAGCAAAAACAGGTGAATGACAACAATGCAGCTCAAGTATACTTAAGTTATGACAGCACTGGTTGTCTCCATTTCTTCTTTTGATATATTTTCTTCCTCTTGAAAATAGATGCAAAACAGAAGATACAGGCTGACGTTAGTACTGTGATGAGAACATTTACCGTATATGACCTTCAAATCTCAAAGTCATTTTGTAGTTCTGCATTTATGCTTAGAATCATTTATCACCTACACTTTGCAATAAATACACCATCAGGTTGCCTTTATTAAAAGGCATATTTTCAAAATACAGAACAAGTGTTTGATTTATTAGCTGATAGAGTTGTTCATAATGAAGTCACCGAGGAAAGACGTTGTTTTATTAACTGACCTGACAATGTGGGGCTGGTGTGTGTGTGTGTTTTTATTTTTCTGCTTCTCACTGTGGCCATACTGACATCTAAAGGACATCTGACTTGGTGATTAAGTTTCTTATACTGTTCATATTGCACTGGTCTCTGTTTTCTTCCTCTCTGGAAGAAATGTATGTATCCTTGCTGAGGAAGATATAGTAATTAGAAATTACTTTTGGAGAGCTTGAGGATGTTACGGCACCCAGAAGCTGTGAAAGATTTGAAAAATGCCTGGCTCAAAGGTAGTTTTTATGTGAGAATTTACAGTATGTATCAGGATGCCTTTTACAATGTGGTATGCTGTAAAAGAAAAGCTGAAGATATTGATTAGAATAGTGAAACCCTTGCAGTCCAACATGGTGCAGCTGATGCCTTTAAAGGTGGTGGCTGGTCAAACAAATGTGATGTTCTGGGGTTCCTGCAGCACCAGCAGATTTTGGGGTTGAATTTGCCAGGTTGGTAATGGAAGTAATGCTCTGCTTTGGAATGGCTAGCGTAGGACTTCTTGCTGGCCTGTTTTCCTGCTGCTGCTTTGCTCACCCATTGAAGCATTTGTCACCTTGGCATGGAAGCCCCATGTCCCAAAGAAGTGCGAGTGCTCTGCCACCCTGGGACAGCTGCCCGCGTCCCTAGGGGAGGTCTCTGAGGGATTTGGTGAGGTGACATGGAGGAGCCATGGCTCCCAATGCCTGCTGTGTTGGAAGTGTCTGTAGGAATGATGCTGCTATCCTGCGCACCCTTAGGCGTGAGGTGCCTCCCCAAAGGGATGCTGCTGCAACCAGCCTGCCTTGGCCCTCCTGCTGTGATGAGGGCCTCCCAGAATGGGATTCTTGCTCATCGGTGACATGGTCTTGGGTGCCCTGTTCTTTGATATAATCATAACCTCGCGTATTAGCTTCTCAATAAGGGGGAAAGCAATGTAAGTGAATGATAGGTAAGAGATGATAGATGGTTGAAAGTCAGAGACATACGGAATGGTGGTAGAAGTGGAAGGCCATCGGTCAGAAATTGTAGATTGTTCAGTCCCTGCCTCTGTCAGTGACTCCAAGTTTAAGTGCATTCATTTTTTTTTTCCACCCCTTATTTGAATGCTAATAATCCCAATTTGAGACCAGGTTGCTCTTGTGAAGCACTCTGGTTTTAAATGCGTAGTATAAAATGAAATGTGTGTTTAATTTTTGTTTTGCATCAGTGGAATAAATCTTGGTGCCTGCTGTATCTTTTACTGGGGTTGGTTGGTTACTGTTTTGGAAAGACCTTTGGTGGGATTGTGCCAGAATTTGCCTCAAATATTCACAAATTTGTTTGGGGTTGGTGAATAATTCAGTTGGAAGTCATAGAGACCAGTCTTAGAATCAGTGTGATCAGATGCATAAATACTTACAAGAACTGGTATGTTAGTGCATTTATAAGTTGCAAAATGGAAATCTACTCCTGAAAACTATTTATCATCTTACTGTTTAAACTTCTTGCTTAAATTACTCCTCCTAGTAGTAAATATGATTTTTTTTTTGGTAATAAAAAATCCTAGTAGGTTGTAAACTCCTGTTGAAAATGACAACAAATAATTCTAGTTTTTCAGTAGTTCGGTTTTGGGGTAGGGCTGTTGGTTTCATGTGGTTTTATTTATTGGTATGCGCATTTGTATTTTTTTGTTTAAACTATTCTAGGCCTCAGATGTTACGTGCCATGTTTCATGTAAGACTGAATATTAATAGCACATTTCAAAAATTTTTGGAAAAGGTTTAGGAGGTGTTGTAGCATGGAAAAGCTAATAGAGTTTTAGTGAGAGCCATGTACCTACTGATGTGTTTAGAAGAGCTAAGAAGCTTTGTGTTCCCAGTGCTTGTATCTTTTAGGAGTTTTTTTTATGTGCCTGTTACATAGTTCTATAATTAGTTAAAACGTGGAGCAGGGTAAAACAGATGAACATTTATAACTTTAATTTCTTCTTTTTTTATTATTTGTTGTTATTGTTATTACAAGTTTAACTCGGCATGTAAGGAAAGTAAGATCTCTGCATTGTGGCAAAATTCACCTTTTTTGTGTATTTTTAGGCTTCTTGAGATACTCAAAATAACATTGGATCAATTTGAAGTGTCTGATTATTATTTAGAATCTGAATACTTTTTACCTTGAATCAGAAAAGCATTTCAAAAAATTTTTTTGCCTATTTTTATATGTATTACTGTTTTTATGACTTAAGGATAAGATGATTTCGTCTTCTTTATTTGTGTATAAAGACCCTATGTAAAAGACAACTGTGCAAACAATAGATATATTTGAGTTCTGAGAGCTAATCAGGGCATGTTTTAAGATGACAAGAAGGAGGTGAAACATTTAGACTTGGTTTCTTCGATTTATTTTATGCCAGTTTTAATCTTAATCTACACTGATGGTTATGTTTGTGGTTTAGGAAAAAGATTGTCCAGTTTTAACAACTGGAGTGCACCAGGACGAGCTATGGAGCATTTCAAGTTGCTTTTCTTTTCTACAGGTGTGAGAGTTGCCTGTGTTCCTCAAGACTGTGCAGGGGGTAACATACGCTGATGTGCTGAACCTAGAAGATAGTGGTAGAAAAAAAAATCTTAAAAAAAATTTTTTATTATAGAAAAGCTTTCTCTATAATAGCACTGATAAAATAGTCTTGAAGAGAAACTAGAGCTAAATTATTTAGGATGCATTGAAGGATAACAAAAAAAAAAAAATTACAAAATAGGTAGAGAAGGGCAGGGAAGTGGAAGGCACTACCAAAACCTGAAGATGAAGTCTCAATTTAATTCCATTTTTCCCTTGTCTTGTATGGATTTTTTTTTTGTCTGATAAAGTTAGTTGTTCTCATTTTATCTCTAATAAAAACAATGTGATGTGTTGTTATATCTACTTTAGACTTTTTTCTTTTTTTCTGCCCCTCTTCTGAGTTACTTACCTGTTTGTCAGCAAAGGAAGAAACCACAGGAGTTATCAGATACAGTTTGTTTATTTCTGTTTTTAAAACAAACTTTTATAAATTTGGTTAGGCACTGGGGTTTTTTTTGGCAGAGATAGCAACAGACACATAACATTGAGTCTTTGCTGTGTGCTATTCAACTGATAAGAAGTAGATTTAAAAACAAAAGCAATATCATTGCTTTTTGTTATAGCCATAAAACTGGGAGCACATTTTGGTCTGACATACATGAAAATAAATATTCTTTTTTTTTTTTTTTTCTTAGTATGGTGTGTCCTGCCTGTAGAAGGCCATTTCACAGGTGATTAAGCATTTAGCTCTTTTTAATTGGGAGTGGTTTTTCCTCCTGCACACAGAGGAGATGAAGGCAGGGGGATTCATCTACATGGAAGTCATTGTAGTTTTGGAGGATCACAAATAACTTTTTAGGTCATTCTTTACAATATGACTTTGATGGCTTATTTACACAAACTTGTTCCTGATACATTTATTAACTTCAACTATATATTTTAATGATTAGAGAGAAAGAAGTTATTTAATGCTTTCAAATAGAGACCACCTTCAAATGTGTGTTTCAGAAAAGTCTGCAGGCAGTCTTTATAGAGAAGAATATTTATACAGACAGTGAAAAAATAAAATTAAAGTGTGGGAAAGTAAGTCAAAGAACAGTTGCTTATGAACACCTTCCTGCCAGGTAGCTCTGTATTTGACCTTTTTGTGTTTTAGCTGTTACCTCTTGGATATTTGGCTTTTATTTTTGTCTTGTGCGAAGAAAAATAGTTACTGTGAGTTAAAGAATAGTTGTGACATGACCATGTGAACGGTGAGACTATCCAGTTTTGGTTTACATTAGGGTTAAAGCCAGTTTCCAGATGAACAGAGATATAATGTTTGTTTATTCTTTCTTTAAAAAGAAATTTCTGAGAGCGGCCCTGTTGGAATAGGAAAGTTTGCAGGTAGTCAGAGGCCACCTGATGAACTTCTGGAATACCTGTGCTTGCACTGACTGGCTTATGGCAGTGGTGTCCTTTTTATTGCTTAGATGTAAAGCTGGACACTAGCAACTAGTACTTCATCGTAAGGAATTGTAGGGATGCCTTTATTCAGTATGGAAGCTTCTAGCATGCTTTCCTCTAACAGGAAGAAATGCAGAAATAAAATTTTCTGTGTTAGTCTGCTAACTGTGCATTACATTTCTTCTGGCACACATAATTTCTTGTTAATCAGTTATTTCCCATTGAAGTGTTAATCCAGTATCTTACTGGTAAAATTATCATAAATATACCTTTAATCAACTTCAGCAAAACCTTTTATGATTAAGTTTTTAACCTCTGAATATATGATGCTGTGTATATGTGTATCTGAAAATTCTTTCCTCATGTCTTTTCCCTCTCCCTTTTCAACTGAGTTTTACAGAAATACTCTTATAAACTGATGTGTATTATTAGTTGATGATTAGCTGAAGACAGCATGCTGTGCCATAGAGGTAATTAGCTTATTTGGTTCAGTATACTTAAAACTCTCTGGCATATATTTTAACAGAAATTGAGAGAGACAAAACTTTAGGTTTTGATTATCTATTTTATACACATAGATTAGTGCCTGAATTTTGAGCTGCAGCAGCACACAGAAGTAATTTCGCTTCTGAGTCATACCTGCAGCCAAAAGTGCTAGTGCTTTGAATTTCTATTGCAATTAGATTGCAAACCTAAAATCTCCAGATACAGAATGGATGGAGGCTGCTATCGCAGATTTTTTTTCCTAATTGTTTTGTGAAAATTGACACTGTAAATGATCCCGCAGATACCCTTGCAAAGTATTAACCTATAGCATCCCTAATTACTTTGACACAGTAAAAATCTCACCTCAGTAGAAAACTTCAGAAGCAATTAGAGCCTCTTGCTAGCCCTGCTTCTCTCCCTTTAAAAAGATACTGTAGCGTCGACAGTTGGGGCAATTTCAAGGGAGAGAACAACTCCATAGATACTAAAGCTATATCTTTGGCAGAACAGGTTACTCTTGCATGAGTCCTTGTATTTCTTTAATTAGAATTTTTTTTTCCTGGATGAACAGCTAGAATATTTTGTTCACCTCTAGTCTAACTTTTTTTTTTAAGTATTCCCTCCCACTGTTGCACACTTCCCTTCTCCCCATCCTTTTTGACTTAAAATTGTGTCTTATTTCAGGCTTTTGTATATGAGAGGTTGCACAGGCAGCACTACTTCCTTTCCTTTATATATATGTGTGTGTATATATATTTTTTTATGGTAACTTTCTTAAGCTTTACAGTGTTTGCTTGAAGCTGGAGGTCTTTCTTTTCTCCCCTTACTTCCGTCTGCCCGGCATTTCCATGGTCAAAGTGATGGTGCCTTGATTTTGATTCTTTTGATTTTCCCCCCCCCTCCCCCCTTCCTCAAACTAGTATGAGTCATTTCTGCTTCTAAGCTCTTGTAGAGCTGGGGCCTTGGGCTGCTTATTTGGGCTATGAGCTGTTTTACTTTCACAGGAGAAGTGGCAAAGACTTGTGTTACATGAATACAAAGTGGATTAGGAGAGTGCGTTCCTAGGGTTGGAACACCCTAGTCCTGAGATGCTCCTTAGCACCCTTTCACCTTTGCTACTCTCCCTTTTGTACATAACACTCTCTGTTGTCTCAGTGTTTTGCAAGGCACATAGTAACAAGAGGAGGAGGAAATAAAAGTTGGTGTTTTAATTGTAGCTTCCTGATGTTATCTTGGGTTGGGGCTCCCTTGATGGTGGCTTAAGGCTGACTAAATCCAGTCTGCTACTGATGTCTGTTTTGCAGGTACTTATGTGGACAGAGGGACTTAATCTGGTCAAAAATTCTGACATTAACAGCTTCTTCTGGTATATACATTGTATAGAAGTTAAGTGAATTTTTGGTGGTTTTTTTTGTTTGCTGCTTCATTGATATAACGGTTACCTCATAGCCTTTTTTTGTGAATGATAAAATTTCTAGTAGGGAATAGAAATCCTCACAGTAGTTCTGATTTTGGTGATGGGGACTTCCTGGGGGGAAAAAAAAGTGTGACTATTTTATGTGCTTTTGTATTTGCTACTATGTATATATTTATAAATACTTTGGTTTTATATTTTTAAATTAAATACAAGGAGTCTTATTTTGACAGATTTGGAATAGTTATATTTCCTCCAACTTCTGGAAGGCACTTGGTGAGCACTGTGTTATTGTGTTGTAATGTAAGAAGGATTCTTTTATAATTTTGTTAGTGGCTGATACAAAAGAGACTTCTTGTTTTTACTATGATTTGATATGTTGGACGGAAATTACAGAAATGGCTTCCTATGTAAATAGAAATTTGTGGAGAAAGTAATGATAATTTAGCTGGGCGCTTTCTACTGTATTTGCAGTAATGCTATTTTTTCCTTCATACCTAGGAGCTGCCGTGGGCTAGTGAAAGATATAATTTAAACCTCTGTGCTTACATATAAGTCACTACTTAACCCTTTAAATACATGTAGACGACTATGGGTTTGGTGGTTTGTGTTTGAAAGAGTGTGGTGGTGGTGTCTTCTTAATACTCTAGTATCTTTTTTACCTGGAGGAAAAGAAATGATAATCCACATTCAGAATTGTGTAAACCTGGTGGCTTCTTGGTTAATGAAGCCTCTAGTAATAGTTTAACTTGAGAAAAGGTGAAATGGGAACCTGCTGCTTGCAGCAGTGGTGTTTTTAGCTCTTTTAGTGAGTGTCTGTACGAATATATTGTTGAGTAGATGCAACTGGAGCTAATGCCAGCACTGGCAAAGTCTCTGTGGGTGCTTTACCACTGCTGTCAGCTGAACTTGTCAGCGGGGCTTAGTTCTTTACTGCTAAAAGAGAAAAGAGAGGGTGCAACAAGGGCAAGCAAGTGAGGACAGCTGAATTGCTGTCTAACTGCATACTTCTTCATTTTTACATTCCTTCTCTCCAAAACTTAGGAAAATTTAAGGAGATTACTTGGTGGTGGGTTTTTTTTTGTGGGTTTGTTTGTTTTTTTTTTTTTTTTTTTTTTTTTTTTTTTTTTTTTTTTTTTTTTTTTTTTTTTTTTTTTTTTTTTTTTTTGCATTAATATTTTGATCCTTGAAATTACCAGTGGATTCGATCCACCCCTAGTGAACACGAGTTGAATGTTGTATATGTGTCACATAAAAAAAGTTTTGATTTTTTGCAATGAAGATTTCTTTTTTACACTTTTGCAGTATTAGGGTATTAGGCTACTCTTTGTTTTTGCTTTTGATGTAGATTTTCATTCTCTTCCAAGCGTGCCTTATCCTGTTCTTTCCATTTTTGCCTCCTCTCAGCAAATAAAATCATGTATCTTAGAGTTACGGGGTGTGAAGGTCATTTTTATTTCACCAGTGCTCCAGTGTCGAGAGTACAAAATCATTTCCTATGGGAAAGGGCAGAGGAAACATGCAGCAGATGGAAGATGGTAAATGAAGTAATTTTGGTGAGGCTGTGAGGGTTTCTTCTTGGTATGCTGAGCATTGCTTTTGCTAATCCTTCCCCCCACCACCAAAGCTCGTGACAGAATTTCCATTAGCTTCAGTAGGAGCCAGGTCAAGCACACCAAACTGCATCCTTTGAGTTAAGTTTGAGCACTCATTAAGGAGGTGTTGGGCTCCTCTGTGTGCACTTACAGTGTGTATTTATAAAGCAATGTACACCTTTGTGTATGTTCTATGATATAAAATGTTCTTTCTCACTTGGAGTTTTAAAGTAAAATTAAAGTATCTAAAGCCTGTAAGTGTGTGATGGGCAGGTATTTTGAACCTTGCAGTTTCAGCCTATGGCTTGCCAAGCAGACCCTCATTTCCTTCTTGATGCTCTCTGCCTGAGCGTCTGCACCTCTATGCCTGGCCTAGGAGGACTTCACTACTGTTTTTATTTATTTTACTTTAAATATATATATATATATATATATATATATATAAATAAATAAAAAATTCTTTTTCTTCGCTTTTTTTTTCCTCCCCTTCAGTTAGAGAGCCTGTGTGCTGACAGGTTCTTCACTGGAAGGCACATTCCCCTAGTCGTGGCAGCTGTATTGGGACTTCAGAAGATGAGGATATCTGGAGGGAAATGGATCTCTAGCAGGTTTTTAAAAAGGAAGGCTCTCTGTCCTGCAAGATGAGTGTATGTTAAGCTGAAACAGCAATTTGGATGGTGTATGTAGAAGGGCCTGTGTGTGTACACATATGGATAGATGTATATGAAAACAAATTGTTTTCACAATAAGATTATTTAGACTTAAAGTCGTTGGAGTTAACTTACAGCTGTGAACCAAAACTGTGATATCTCTCTAGTAGGAAGAAGAAAGCATCTGTAAGCCAAATAATGTTTTCATTGAATGAATAGAAATGTGAAGTTAATTCACTGATTCCCATACAAGTATTAAAGCAGTTTGTTTGCTGATGAGCTTTTAAAGAAAGCCAAGTCACTTGAGGACATTATCTGGTTAAGCATTTAAAGCCAGGGCTCAAGTACTATAGTTCTTTTCTTCTGAGGTGAATATTTCCTTTATTTTGCTTTAATTTAAAAGAAAATTAAAGTGTGTACTCTATTTAGAGTGGGTTATGATTATTCTGTATTCTTTTGATAGTGTGATTCTTGTTGAGAAACCATTAACAGTAATACCGGCCGCTTGAGTATAGCATCTTGAAAATCTGCCTGAGAGAAGTGGGTGGTGGTTAGCATGCTAACCATCTCTGCAGGCAAATGGAGGCAGAGCTGTGACTTGCTGAAAGACACTTGGAACACCAGTGGAAAAGCAGTCTCTAGGATCTGGATTCATATGTGTGTTCCTTGGATTTTTTTTTTCCCCTCTGAGCTTTTTGAAATGTTGTTTACTGTGGGAATTCCTGAAAGTGTAGGTGTCTAGTATCTTCTGTGTGTTTTAAGTGCTTTATTTATTTGCTTAACTCTGCAGTGAGCTGTGGGCATGCTTTTTTTCAGGGTGTAGTTATTTGAGAAAGCTGCTTCCCAGACTTGGAAGCCTAGCTCTGATGTGCTGGCTCTTTGGGCTGCTACTTTTCTCCCTCCATAAGCAAAGCATTAGTAGAAAACAACCTTCAGGACATTGCAGTTGCTTTACTGCTCTGAAGAAAAGTTCTATTTTCTGCCGTGGTCAGGGAGATATTTGTCAGAATTGTGTTTTGAGCAACCATCTATGTATGTTGAACTTAGACCTCCACAAAGGTTAAGCTTTTAACTCATTCAGTGGTTCCTTGCTTGAACTGCCACTGATATTTCAGGAAAGTTTTAAAAAATAGTATGCGTGATTAAGCCTGATACAACACTTATTGTTTGGCTGTAGGACTTTTGTTGACTGGAGTGGGTTTTAGGTAGGATTCTGGACAGTGCTGAAGAAAGTGAACTTGTATATAACATTGATACAGTAGATTTTTTTTTTTTTCCCCATAAAACTTTGTGTGCTTCCAGAAAGGCAAGTCTGATGGCAAAAGAGGCAACCAGAAGCTCTTGTTCACAGTCTTCACCTAATACTGGGTACTGCAGCTGTTAGTTCGTAGTTATTTCCCAGAGTTGCAAATGAAGATCACAGAACTCCTCTGATAACCTCGTTGCTAGCTGTGGGTTGAGGGAGTAGGACAGCATAGGTAGGTCGCTTTGCTGTATAGTTACCTCTGTGCAGCAGGAGACTTCCCTCTGCCCAGCCATCTTTTTTCTCCACCCTGTTTCTCATGAGTGTCTGCTTCCTGCCTGTTCCCACTTCCCTTTGACCCTCTCTGCGTGGGGTTGATTTTAAAGCAACTGTGCTGAGTTTCCTGGTTGCAGTGGACTTTGCATTTGGATAGATGCTTTTATATTTTTGTTTAATTTTGTTCCTCTTTTTGTCCTTACAGTCTCTTAACATGTTCTGTACGGTGCCCTGGAGTTGATTTATTGGTTTGTGTTTGCAACAGTTAATCGTGACATGACAGTATAGAAATGCTGAATTTTTATTCATGGTATAGTACTTTATATAGAAACTACCTCCAGGCACAGTGTAATTCATGTAATGTACTTTTTGTTTGTTTTTGTAGTAGAAACTTTTAGAGGGTTTAATAAGAATGATTTTGAATGAGGTTCTTTTGCCATTTTAGTATAATTTATACTTACAGTTTTATGTTTCCCTGTTTTTTCATCTGGAAAGTGTTTTTGTTCTGCTGAACTCAAATGACAAAAGTTCTTGAAGTGTCCCATGTCAGAGAAAAGAATATATACTACATACATGTCAAAATGCTTTTATTGATATTTATTTCAAAGCACCTATTTTTAAGTGAACTTTCTTGAAAATAACAATTAATAAAAGACATCCTCCTGACAAAGCAACCTCTAAAACAGTGAGCTGTCATTCACACCTCTATAAAATTCTAAACAGTCCTAACAGTAGTCTCTTGTGTTTGTGTATTTTTGAATTCTTTTATGGGTCAGTAAAGTCCAAATGATGCACAAGTCCAAAGGCTAGTGCAAAACCAGATCCTGTGTTAGTATTTGTTTTGGAGAGTTTCAATAGCTCATTTGTGGTTTTGCTGCTTGTAAATAACGCAGTTACCCCATGTCCTGCTGAATGTTCTTATTCTTTTCATTTTATGCCATGTTCTGGTGAATGTATCTGTGTCCGAACAATGTTAAGGAAGGGTGCAGGTGCAGTTACTCCGATTCCTGGGGCTAAAGCACAAAACGCAGAGAAGAGCTTATTGTTCCCCAAACATTTTTTTTTTTTTTTTTTTAAGATTCTCTTCCCCTTCTCACTCTTATGTAGCAGAGGAAGCTTTCTCATCTATAATATTGGTGTAATATTATTCTACTGCTCTCCATTTTGTGAAGTTAGCCCTGTAGGAGCTCCAGCTGTAAATTAAATAGTGAATAATTCTTTTACTTATCCCTTTGAATGCTTTTTTTTTTCTCCTCTTGCTTCTTGTGTCTGCTATCAGTTAATACGTTCTGGGCTGCAGTGCTTGAGAATTTCCTAGGCTTTATTAGTACGATCAAAATGAGCTTTGTCTTTTAAGTGCTTTTCTACACTGAGTACTATAGTACTTCCGCTGCTCTCCTCACCGGTGAAGGTGGTTGCAGTCTCTCAGATGTGGCTGTAAACAGTAGCATTGCACAAGAAAACACATAGTTCTTCTCTGTAACTGCCTCCGTTTGTCATTTGGGGGGTTACTGTCTGAGAAGAGTAGTTAGCATTGAAAACAACCTTTAGAGTAATCCACTAATAATTGATTTTTTTTCCTCTCCTTTAATATTGTTCACAATTTTAAGAGAGTGACAAAAGAGGTACTTTTTTTTTCTTTTTTCATTTTCCTTCTAAAGGAAGTCTTACTGTGGAGGGACGTTTTGTCTGTTGCTGTGTCAGTAGTATTGTAGAGCACATTGACCTTCTAGTCATCTTCAGGGTGCTGCTCTCTGCTTATATTCTACCTAAGTGAGAGCAAAGAGGTTGCACTTCAGGGCTGATTTTCTGTATTTACGATGATCCTACAGTTTTGATGTGAACTAAATGTGAACGAAGTGTGAATCCAAAACATATATCTTTTGTATGGTTTCAGATCAAAAAAGTTGATGACATACTGTGTGGGGCCAAGTCTTTCTTTTTTAATTCTCAGAATTATTCCAAGTGTGGGAGGGAAGTGTTTTGTGTACTGAGCATGATTCAAGTGTTATGCAAGAGCTGGCTTTGAGCCACTGGCCTGGGACACTCTTTCTGCAGGATTTGAGATGTTTATATTATGTGTGCAAGAGTTTGAGGTATTTCTCAGGCCACGGGCAATCTCAAGCAGTCTGTAATGAGCGCAGAAACCAGTCTAGCTTGTCACTTGGAAATGCAAAGCCTGGTTCATGACTATGTTAGTGCTTTTTTTGCTTGGAATGTCATAGCTGAAGTCAGCTAATACTTTGAAGATAAGAGTAGGATCCTTCCACGCTGCCTGTATGTTGAGGAGAAGCAGCATTTTCCAGCTCTTCTCCTGGTTGCTGTTACCATAATAGTTACTTAGACCTCAGGTGCACAGCAGTTCGACCTTTGCACACCCGAGAGGGGTAAACTGCTCCTGGGGTGCAATGTGTGGATGACAGCAGCCCAGCCAGGTAGGAAGCTGAAGAAAATGTTTTATGTGACTCTCTTGTTGAGTGGTCAGTAAATTTTTAGTTATTTATCTTCTTTTTTCCTCCCTCCCTTCCCCCCCCCCCCCTAAAATATGATGTCAGATCTTAAGGGAGGGAGAAGGAGTAAGGAATGGTACTGGTAGTGTTATGAAGAAGTTTCCATAGTATTTGTAGTGCATCTGTGAAGTATTTTGGCTGCATGAAAGTTTTGAGCTAATTCCATTTTTACATTAAGGTTCAGAGTTTTCCTTCTGGCCTTAAAGAAGGGAATTAGGAGCACTGAGTTACAGCTATGTACTTCCTTTCCCAAATGGAAAGGAAAGTTAAATCGAAAATTGCTTTGAGGAGCATTTCTGGGATTGTCTTGCAGATTAATGGTGTTTATTTGTCCATACTTGCGGGGATTGGAGCATTGAATTTGAAGCATCAGAAGTGAGGAATAGGGAGCCGTGGGCCGTGTTCTTGGTTCAGCCCTCAACACACAAGACGGGGAAGAGAAGGCTGGAAATGCGGCAGGGCTTTCGGGGATTCTGCCAGACGGCAGGTCTGGGAGGGCCAGCTTTAGAGAACGGGAGAAATAGGGTTTAGGAGCAACCTGAAGGTCATTGGTACATACATATATTCAGAGTATTAAGTAATCGAATTTTGGATGAAAGTTTCCACATCATTTAGATGATTTTTAAATGACTTTGAATATCAGTTAATGCTTTTTAAAATTCATGTTTAGTTTTTCTGCTGACCACTGTATTCTTGAGCGTTTGGAGTACTTCCCTGATATGTGTCTGTGATGGAAATTACATAATTTAAAAAAAAAATGTTATCTTGAACTCGAAAGTCGGGAAACGGCCAGATTAAGAGTGCGCTTCTGTGTGTGCTGCATGGGATCATGGAGCTTACTCTGCCCCCAGTATCTATTCCGTAGGACAGGAGGGCTCTGGAAATCCCTAAGTGCAGTTGGACGCAAGCCCTTGGAGTGAGCAGTTCCATGGGACTGACAGTGCAGGGAAGAAAAAGGTGGCTTGGAGGGGCAACATTGAATGTAGCCGTGGAGAATTTGATTCTTGCTTACTGTTGCACAGTTTTTATGTGAGGCTTGGTAGATTACTTAACCACATATTTTGTACATAGCCACTAATTGTTAAGATTATCACCGTATGGATCAGTTACTTGGTTTCCTGTGGTTTGATGTGAAGAGATGAGAAAACTGAGCCGTTTGTTGAAACCATTTGCAACTTTTGCTTTAAACTGGGGAGTGCTGTGCAATGCCAGGTACTGTATTCCTATCCAGCAATCTGAAGCTAAAGGTTAACATTGGATGACCACTCTTAACCTTAATTTACTGTATGCCAACTCCCTACGTCATAAAAATCGTATGCCACCTGCTCTTGGGAGGGAATTTTGAAATATGTCAAGAAGATACTGCTGTAAGTTTGCAAGACTTCAGAGAGGAATCTTTAGAATAACTACTTGAATAGATCTAATATGAGCCATGAAAAGCTCATAGACTATCATAACTCTTATGCTCAAGTCCTCTAACTTGTTACCTTGAGAAATTTCTGTCATCTTTTGTGTTGACTTTTTAGCCTGACCTTATTTTTCTGGGCATAGTCATTATCCAATCATTTTTATTCCTATGATTTTTAAGAGTGTGTATTTTTCTGTAATTTGCACATTAAAACTTTAGCATGGGAATCATATATATATGCACATATATATATATATGCGCTGAATATTTTATTGTCTTTACTGTTGATTGGAACAGCCAGTTTCTCTGACCATATTTTTTTAAAAAAAAAGTGAACTAAATTCTGTTTCGGGAAGAGATGAGTAAATTTTTTTTTTCTGAATGAAAATGAGATGTGCTGGAGCTTCTGATAAGGAAGGGAAAATATTTTTAAGAGCAGGAACAAGCTTTGTTTGGCTTAATTTTAATGTTACTTCGTTTTGTAGAAACCTAAGGGGGATGTAGTGAGTTTAAAAATATGATAGTCTGTTTTAGAGAAAAAATTTAGAAAAATGGGGGAGGAGCATTTGGGGGGAGCAAAAATTACCTTTAGGTATGTTTAACTACATGTATGTTCTTATAGGTATCTAGAGTGAGATCTTGTTTGCCCAGATCAGAGGCGCTCTGTTGTGTTATGACTTCAGCCCTGAGCAGAGCCCAAGTGTTGCTCTGCACAGCTCTTGGTTTACTTCATTGGCACTTCATTTTGGTGTTGTACCTTTGGACAACTGTTGGTATCTTGAAAGCCGTAATATAACATGTTTTTTCTTGCTCCATTTTGAGGGAGAGGTGATTCTTTGAAAGCTGGAGCTGTGAGATGTTTTACTATTTAAAGTATCATGCCACAGCCAGGAGGGGAAGAAGCCGTTATCTCGATTCCTGCTCTCATTGCTGGTGGCTGGAAGAGAGCGTCCACGTGCAGAGGTAGAAATCATTCTGTGTCTCTCTTGCCTAGCTTGTGACAAAATCTGTGTTTTCCCCCTTAGGTGATTGGCTACGTAGTAAGAACATGTTTTCCCAGTGTATTTAATTTTTTTATGCTTTTCCTTGTTACAGAACACATATAAACCCCAAGCAATCTGCTGCTCGGTTCATCCCAGGAGTATTTAAAGCTGCAGTTCTGCCACAGTGCTGCTTAGCCAGTACAGCTACTTCCATCATGGTTAGAAAGAAGAACCTGGAGCAGTGATTCACAACGGTTGTCTTTTCCAAATCCAAAGCTTAGATGCTTGGCTAGTGTCCACCTTGCTTCAAATTCGAGATTTCTTTGGATGAAGTAGTTGTCTCCTTCTCCTAGGCCTCTCTAGAGTATATAAAAAATGTGGTGTGTTAGTATGGATATTGGATACTTGCTCCGTACCGTTCCTGGCTGCCAGGCTGTACTTGAAGTAAACGTACTGTTGTCCTAAAGAAAAAGTGATGGTGAACTTACACTGAGGGCAAAACAAAAACTTGCTGAAGCTGCCTGGTTGGTGCAGAAGGATGCAAAGCACTTAGCAGATCTACTGGGGTGAGTCCAGGCAGATTTTATTGAAGAGCGAATACAGGAGAGCCACAGAAGTAGCCTGGAACCTGGAAAAGCTCCTTCTCTGCACTCAGCTGGTAGGTTTGTAGGGTGTGGGAGAAATTATCCCCTTAATGGCCTCTGAAAGAGTGCATTTTCATGGCATTCATTTATCATAACAAGATTGTTTAAAAGGAAAGAAGTGGCCCAGTTGTATGTTTTATTTTGTGCGGTGTCTGACGGCAGTACCTACTCTCAAGGTTGAGACTAGTGTGGGGCCCATGCTTACATTTGCTTTTCTTGTAAAAATGCAATATGTAGACAGCAGTACGTGCATGCTCATCAAGAGTCTTAGGAGTTCTGCTAGCTGATGTGCTTTGGAAAACTGTTACGAAATATAATGTTTTTGTATCGGAAGCCATGAATTAGTAATATAGTGTGAGACTATCTTCTATCTTTCTCTGGCAGCCGTGGGAGGAGGATCTGCACCAAAGCGCCACCTGAGATAGTCCCCTGTATTTTGCCTGCTTCTGAAAGAAGCACCAAGGAAGAAATGCTCTGTTTTGATACACAGTGTACTGTATTTCACTGATAATCTCATGCAGTTTTACTCGAGTGATACAGTAATAGTTCTGGTGTTGATATTTTGTAAGCAAAATGTTTTAAGGAAATCTAGTTTTTTCGAAGCCTTAAGAAATGAAATTTTAAAAAATGATGGAAATTTATTTCAGCTGGCTTATGTGGTATAGAAGTTATTTTTTTGTTTACTTTATAAATATTTTTCTAATGCCTGCTCCACTTTTTGCTTCATTTAACTTCTCTCTATTCAAAGATATAGTTTAATAGATTTGGACAAAACTTTTGAGTTGAGGCAAACGTTATCATTGCCTGATTCATAACATTTACAAAAAGAGTCACTCTGCTCAGATATGATTGTAGTATCATGCAAAAGCCTTTTAATTAATAGTGTTTTAAAATTTTCTTCTGACATAAATTTCTCTATTCCAGTTGCTAAAAGGAAAGAGAAATAACTGAGTTTAGTCATTTGCTAATGAAGATTATACTTATTTCTTAGTGCTTTTTGTGTGCAAATCTTTTGAGGATGGATAGTTGTGAGAATGAAGCACAAACTAATAGAAAAATAACGTAAAAAACATTGTCATACTTTGTGAAAAACAAGTGGGAATTTATTTAATAACTGTGGCTAGCATATTTCTGTCTAGATAAAATAGGAATTGAACATTTTTCCCTTTTCTCTCCCTCTCTATTATTATTCAGAAATTTTAATAAAATGTGAATGCTTTTTTAGTTATTTCGAAGTGTGACTTTTTTATAGGACAAGTCATCTCTTGGGTTTGTGTTTTTTTTTTTTTTTTTTTGTAATCTGAAGTTCAGTGATCAAATATTTTGTAACAAAGACTGTGACTTATTCTGGATCATTTATAAAAGTTTATGCATATTATTTTTAATACAGAAGGCAGTTGGTGGCAAAGTATAACTCCAAATGCTCCATGTTTCCTTTGCGTGCCTTCCTCTTTACGCAGGCCTGGAGTGCTCTAGTCAGGTAGATGACCACGCTTGTTCCTGAGGTGATTCTTGCCTTGTGGATGAGACGCTGTACCCAGAGCTCCATGAATGGATTCATTTACCTTAAAAGTGGCTGCTGCAATCAGGGTTGGAAGTAATTAAGTAATTAAATATTTGAGCTTGGATTTACTTGGGTTAATTTAAAATACCTTAATGGATGCCTTTACTTTTGGAAGTGTGACACAGGACATGGGTAGATAGCGAATGAATTCCAATTATCAAAGATTATTATCTATTATCTGATGTGATTTGTTGTTTTTGCTGAGCATAATGTGAAGGACCTGAAAAGCTTTCTCACTGATGTTCTCTAAATCAAATTTGCTACTGGTGTTTGACCAAGATGTCACATAACTGTGCTTTCTTTTAGTCGTTGGTGCAAAATAGCGTTGGCATATTGTGGTAGAGGCGGATTTTACGTTGTAGGCTGGGAAAGCCTTTTTTGTGGCTGTGTTGTATCTGCTACGTAGATCAGAAAGGGCTCCTGCTTGTAATGCCAGCAATCTTGTCCTTCCGTCTGATTTCAAACCTGCACAGCTTTTGCACTGATTAACAGATGGAATGGTCTAGAATCAGTGTTAAGGTTAGTTTTATTATGTTGAATTATTGATTCCATCATAAGTTTGTAGCAAAACAGTAGAACTAGGTCTAGGTCTACCGTAGGTCTAATTATTGATGATAGATGGTAAATTATGAGTGTTTTTGCAGAGCCATGTGTTCTGCTCCATAAGCTAATAGAATTATGGAGGCCTGTTTGTAACAAAGAGTGCAAAAAGTTCTGTATTAACTGAAATAAGTGAAAGATGGGTTACCCTTAATGATACTTTCCTATTCCATTTAAAAATTGTCTATTATGAAATTGGGCTTGAACCATCAGAATTTAAGTAATTATAGGTGTAGATTAAGATTAAAATCGGTTTATATTCACCTGTTGCTTTCAATTGTGAAAAGTGGGAGTTTGAAAATTAACTTTATTGCAGTAAAGAGGGTTCACTTGGCCACACAAATCTTGAATTAATATTCTGCAAGTTATAATTTTTATGCCTTATCCAGACAACTGTGTAATTCCATCTACTCAAGTGTTCTTTTTTTTGGAGGAGATTAGCAACAGGTTTTGGGTGGAACTAAATGAGCAATACTAATCACCAAATGCTGCCTGCTGCCCGTGTGCGTGCTCAAACATGGAGTAACCTGGAGCTACAGTGCTCTTGATTCCCCATTCCTGCCTCTCCAGTCCCAGGAAAGGGACTTTCCAACTGCTGGAAATCAGCTCCTTATAGCACTTGTGCGCCTGTGTTGTTGCCCTTGGTGACAGACTGGTCTTTGCAGGACTAGTTTGTGTCAAACTGTATAACCGCTGGTCCTGGGGGATGTCTTTTTCTAGCCCAGGCAGCACCTGATTGCTCTCAACCTCAGCACTGGTTAAATACAAAGGCAGTTTCCTTCTCTGTCCCTTCTGCATTATGTGATAATCTGCTGGTAAACAGGATACAGCTGATGAAATGTTAAGCTACCGTGCTAATTTTAAGACCATTTCCATGTTTCTCAGCTGTTTTTTTTTTTCTGGCTCTAATGCTAGATATAAAAATGTGAATGTGGATTTAACTGTGTATAAGTAACTGATATAATTTAGAATAGTATTTGTGGATTTATGGCAGAGTGGGGAGGGGGCATGGGGCAATTCTCATCTAAGCAATTTGAGACCAAAGAATATTTCCTATAGATGTAAAGTAATACTAGCTCATTTTGTGCTTCTCTGTGAAGTATGCATGTTGCCCTTAAATCTCTCTAGGGATGGTACTTGGCATGTCAACTCTCTTACTGCTTAATAATCAAATATTTACATATCTTAAATAAGGAACTATTGAAAATAATGTGAAATATTTTTGGCCTTGCATGCTAGTGAGTGACCAGTCTTTGGGATGGATTTGAAATTAATATGCTAGGAAAACTATAACTAGATTTCCAGCATTGTTTTTAGTAGATTAATATAGAATTTGAAAGTGTGGATAATAATAATATGAAAAAAAGACTGTATTTACTGGAATCATTGTTGTTTTGAAATACAAATTAGCGCTTGCTCTGACAAGCTGTGTTCATGAAAACCCTGCTGAGGAATAGCCTGCAGAACAATTTCTTCTAGTACAGTTGTTTTTAAGTAATCTCTGTCAGCACTAGGCACCAGAAATGTGTTAGCTATTCCGTGGTCTGCAACAGCTGTCAAATGGAGCGTCTGGCATGCAGCCACTAAGTCCTGCTGGATGCTGCTCATATAGAAAATGAAGAGATCTTACTGTTATGGATTGCAGTCGGTCAGGTAGAAAAGGTCCCAAGTCATAGCAAAAATGAGTTATTTCCAAGAAGGGTGTAAAGAAGATTTAATCAATGACTGCTGTTATTCAGAGCATTAAGCGCTTTCTTCACCAAGGATGTACTTAACCACGTGCTTTCCAGAATCTGGGTCAGAGCTCCTAGTGCTCTTTGGCTTTGGGCGACGATACAACTCTGCAGTTGTAATTATGGCAGAGTTTAGATATTATTCACTATCTATAACAAGAAAAATAAGTAATTTCCAGAGGCGTTCTGTTTATGTTGAACAAAAGAAAAGATGATGCAAACTACAATAAATGTGGAGTTTGAGGAAGGAAAGCAAATGCAGTAGAGAATTGATCAGGAGCCTCTTTAGGAGGGCCATAAGAGAAGACATCTCAAAGCATGACCAGGTCTTTCTGCTGCATGGAGATGTCCTATGCTGTAGGAGTGTACATATTCCCGTGGAAGGAATTCAGTGAGGGGTTTTGTAGTAGCTAGATGACATCCTACCAAGTCCTGTGTTGATCAGAGAATTTAGAAATTTGAGGAAGCATATGGATTCTTCACAGTTTAATATATTTTAGTAGATGACAAAAATATCTTGTCTGTATTCTTTATGTAAAGTATGTAAAAGATTATATATGAGTAAATAGTTTATATTTCATTCTTCCTTTTTCTTGACCACTATGGTGATTTTGCTCATTCCTGGCAAAACCATTTCATTTCCTTTGAATTGTAGAAATCAGAAATGGAAGAAACGTATTAAGATTATATCATTCAGTGCATTGCCTTGCCATTGAGGATTTTTATCACTTGCTTTCTAGTGTTCCTTCTGTGAAGTTCCTCACTGTGTCATTAAACCTTTGCTAGAGGAAAACCAGGCAAGGACTGCAAATTTCAGGCTCTTTGAAAAAAGTGGTTGTTAAGGGTTATTTGACAGGTTGTGTCAAGTGCTGTCACTGTGTAGTTACAATATAAATGCCTGCTCAGCTATCAGGAGTCCACCTTCTCTTGGTAGTATGGTGAAGTATCAGTCAAAGGGAAGTGTCTGTCCTTAACAAGAACAGCAGCAGCAGAAAGTGGTTGTAGATGCTGCATCTGCATGTTGGAACTGAATGTAGGGAGAGTTGAGCACAGTTTGGTGAAGTGTTGTTCTGTAGGAAATCCATCTGGTACGGGCTTTAACCATCTCTTCTGGAAAATGAGCTGTGAAATTGGATGGAGCTGTATGGGCTGATTCTGCTTCGTGACTTGCAGATGCTGAGCTCCTCTCGGCTCCTCATTTCTGGTAAGCCAAATAGTTTGGTGCTTGTGTGGTTGTTTCGGCTCTTTATTCCAAGCCATAAGGCTATAAATACCATGTCTTGCAGTGGTGATCACTGCTATGATAATCAAGGTGCTGATTATCTCTTTGGGTGTGTTCCGGAGAGAACACAGAAATTGCCTGTCCCAGGACAATTTTAGGAGATGCTTATTTATTGAGTTTTGTTAAACTTTAAGTAATGCAACAATGCTTGCGCTGCAGAATATGGATGCTGCTCTTAAGCCGTGTTTGCGATATTTACAGGTTTTTTTTTTTTTTTTTTGACTTGCCTTTTCAATATCCATTTGCATCCTAGTGCAGGTTGTGTGCTAATAGATCACATCAGGCTAACCAGAATGGGCTTCCATACCCCCTTGTCTCCTGCCTTTCTGCCTTCTCTGTACTGAGGTACACCTAATTGCACCTGAGGAAGGGTAAAGCTATCGACAGTTTGTGTCTTTATTTGTTTTAATAGTTCAGGGTCTTAGATGTGATTATTTGGGAAACACAAAATGTGTATTTTCACAGCAAAGTTCTATACCTTGCTAATCTGATACTGACTAGTATTAATTTGCTCATTAGTTTAGATTGAATCCAATTCCTCAGGTTACAAGTGTACAGACTGTGTAATTTCTATTTGTTATAAGTGTGTTCACTGAAGCACTTAAACTGAAAGATATGTTATGTTACATCTCAAGGCTTGTAAATGTTAAATGTGATTCCTTTTTTCTTTACCGTGAATAACAGCTGCCTTGTTAATGTGCAGTCATTGTCCGAAACTGTTCCTCTAATATGTTTTGTTTCTCTGTTTCCATAAAGTCTAAGTAAGCATCCTTTGCAAAAAACATACGGGTCATTTCTAAGCTATGATATCTCTGGAGCTTGTACTTTATGTAATATTGGTTGATGAATGGGAAAGTTCCTCCTTGCTTCCTCCTGGTTTGTCATAGGAAGTCACATTTACTTGATTATGTGGCTGAAGAGTAATGACACAACCACAGGAAATCCTGTGGCTGAAACTAGTTTTGATCTCTACTTCTGTCACTAAGTTTTGTATTAGCAAAATACTGTCTTTGCTTTAAGACTGCACTGTGCTTTGACTTTAGTTATGTTTACAAAATGCCAGCAGAACGGATAGCAGTTTCTGAAATGGGCAATCTTGTTTATTTTTTACTTATCTATTCATTTTAAAATGAAGATCTAGAAGTAAATGGAAATATTGTGGGTGAGAATTTGATGATGAAAAATATTCTGTCTTTCTGTTCGGAGAGAGATTACCAAATGCAAATATATCCACAGGCTAAAAGGAATGTACCATGTGCATAATAAATTTGAGAGGTTTTGCAAGGATGAGAGACACAGAGAGGCATCTATGAGATTTTGCTCAGTATTGGAGGTGAAGCACAGAACTCATTGGGCTGCTAGCGCTGGCAAAATAACAAAGAGAATGTAGGATATGATCTGGGAATGAGACCATCCTTCTGAAAACACATTTAAAATTGCTTACTATCCGTCTGTCATTGCTCAACCATAGTTTGCATCTTGCTCTGAACTCATGTTCAGGATATAACAACTGCAAGATTTTAGTCATTTTTATTTTTGGTTGGTTTGGTTAACTTTAATTTGGGATCTGATTTTCTGTGACATTGAACCATGCTGCTACTGTGAGATGGCTGCTGCTTTCTGAATCTTCTGAAGGAAAGGGCAGATGAGCTCTAGATGGAACTGCGGGTTGTTATATGTATTTCTTTCACTTTCAACCACTGAAGCGTAAACACTTTAAAGGAATTTGATATCAAGTTAAGCTAGGAAAAGACAGAATTACTGGAATGTGTCTCTATCTTCCCATGTGTGCAGTTACAAAATATTGTGCATTTTGATTTATAAATTAGTGAAATAAACATAACCTCGGAATAAAAGGGCGAAGGAAGGATGAAATTGTTTTAGGAAGATAACTCTTGTATTGCAATATGTGTGTGTGTTATGTTGTCGTGAAGTGATGACTGTGGTGATGGGAAGCACTCAAGGAGAGCAAGCTGCTTGTGCCAGCAAACCAAGGTGTATGAGGTGGTGTGAAACTGACAGGGATCGCAAAGGGGCAGGAAAGGCTGAGGTGCCTTTAGCCTGGTAATTATCCCCCAGGGTACTGGTATCCGTGGAGTGTGTCATCCTTAACGCATGGGTCCATTGGCGTGGGCAAAAGCATCCGATGCAGTGTGCAGGAGCGAGCTGCCAAACGTTTGCAGCCTCAGAGTGGTGTGTTGCTAGGCCTGTTAAACCTGGCCAGAATACCAAATACTGCTCTCGTGTATCCTGAGCTAGCGCAGGATATCATCAATCCTTAGCTGTTCAGTGAGGCAGTGTTTGTCTGCTTGGGTGGTTGGGATACATCAATGGAGCTCTCCAAGGATGTCTTCCCTCTGGGAAGTTACTTGGAGTCTGTGGAGGAGAGAGGAAGGAGGCAGTATAGACCAGTTGGGATAGCAATATTAAGCACTATAGTTTGGGGAATGTTGATTTAATGTAAGCTTAGGGCTTTTCTTTAAATTCTGTTCCCATAATTCTCACTGTGTTAGAGATCAGCAGTGTAAAGTGTTTGCTAGATCCCACACAAATATTATGAATGGAAGAGAGTTGACCTTGAAGCTTGAGGGGTGGAAGTTCTCTACCAGCCTGTGCGGCAAATTGGCTGTTTATCCCAACTGTGACCCTAACAACAATAGTGTGCCCTTCCTCTGCCTAGATAAATAGCAGCATCTTTTAATGCACTGCTTTTCAGGTCCTGAAATGAAACTGAAAAAGCTAAGAGACAATGGAAATTAAATAAAGAGATTGCTAAAATCTCAACCTTGAATGAAAGGGATTTTGAGGCAGCCTTTTGAGAATTTTGTTGGTTTCTCTCCTCCCTTTAGGTAGCAACAAAATGCCCTTAAGCACCAGCAAAGCTCTGGGAGTTTAGGATGATTTGTTACCATCAGCAGTGAGCTTGGAGAAGCAGCCTGCTGTTTTCTGGCAGATTTATGATGACTGATTATCCAGTTCTACAGTGGGGGCCAAAGCTTCCTAGGTGGGAATGTGGGTGGCTCTGCTTGTTGTTCAAGAGTGCCCTGGAGATTTATCTAGCTGACTAGTCTAGATTGGCTTTGGAAAAGTCTTGATTTGGTCTTGCTTCACAACACAAAGTAGGAATGTTTTTACACTGTCTTATTAGAGCTTTTTCTTTTTCTTTTCCCCTGTGCAAAATCTGGAGATGGTGAGGGGGAAAAAAATCAGTGCAGATATTGACACTTGATCATGCAATTCTAAGTGATAAAATAGCCTCATGAATTCCTGGTGTCCAGCATAGCTTAAAGCTCTCCAAAGTTGATCTCCTTTTTGCAACTACTTCAGATAATTTAATCACAGAACATACTGTGTGGTCCTGTGTTAACCCAACAACGATAAAAAGGACAGTGTGACTATAGTGACTTTTAGAGGTGATCTCGGAGCATAAGCTGCGTCTTGGAATTGATGTAATTTTACTGGATTATGTCAGCTGGATACCAGGCCCAGCATTTAAGCTGAAGGCACTTAATGTTTGTTTTATTTTTCTCTCCTCTAATGAATTATTAATGCAGCGTTGATATACTAATGCCATATAAATATGAAGGCAGAGGGGAAAACCAAACCCACAGAGATATTCCCTATACTCCCAGACTCTTCGCTTCCCATCTCCCTCAAGATGTGCTAAGTAGTTATAGGAGAAAAAGTTGTATAAGAAGATGTTCCTCCAATCCATACTGTCCTCTCAAATGGTCACTTTGAGCAGCGGTAATGATGACCTTTGCTATGTTTCCTATGCCATTTAGCTGTTCTGTCTCCAACAAGGTATTGCCGCTTAAAAATGCGGAGCAGGATGTAGAGATGGGAAACTTTGCTTCCTTTCTGAGAGCAGACAGAGTAAACAGTGAGGAATTTTTGACTATACATGGGATTAGACTTGTGATAAATTCCTGAAAACAAATTTACTAGCTGTTCTAGTGTACTGAACTGTGAAGAGTTTTGAAGTTTATATCAAAATCTCTGAAAGTAAATGTTTGTACTCATGTTCAAGAAACAATTGAATGGATGGTGCAGAGAAGCATAAACACAAGAAACTTTACACAGCGCATTTTTAGCAAAAAATGACACAAATATTGAGTGCAACGAAGTATTCCTAATCGGGAGACAGAAGACACGACGGCTTTACGTATTAACATGAACCTCTTCAAAATGTTTCCACTTCATAGTGTGACCTATATACTGATATGAATGAGGTGAAGATGTAGAAGCCTCTCTCCTTCACCACTTCAGAGCAAGTCTTTTTGATTTTATGCTAAATTGTGAGATTCATTTGTGCTTGTGCAGTAGGAGAAGTCTTTTCTGAAATGAGGTTTGAGAAATAGACTTTGCACATACTTTATTGGACCTTAACTTTCCTCCTCAGGTTCAAGCAATATAAGCACCCAGGTTTCTCCCGTATAGTGTGTACCTGTGGGAAATGTGAAGCAGTGTAAGCACAGGACCCTGTGATAGCATGGACACTGCAGCAGTTCATAGAAATATAGGAAATATAAAAGGAAGTGAATTTTTAACAACCATAAATATTATGTATAGTCCAACGCTATATTTAAAGAAGCTTGATTTTTCTCTTCTGATTAGCCTAAGAAGTAGATGGCCAAATATAATATAAATATAATTTTTTGTTATATATAATTCAATATAAGTGTGTTTTTTGTTTTGGTCTTCTAGAATACAGCAGCATGAGTACTGAAAGTTGGGAAACTAGTGTATTTCTAAATGTTTAATGAGAGCCATTTGCTTTCTTCAAGTAAATAGATATTACTCTATTGAAAGTATAGCTCCAGGTGATTTACCAGCTTTCACTCAATCGTAGGATCTTAATTTCCAAAAGTAATTTAAATTCCCAAAGTAATTTCCATACTTTGTGTTATGTGAAGAGCAGAGTATGTGAGAGAATGTTCCAAATATTGTACAGTCCTTAACAGTGGCAAAGTTTTAATTTATGAATCTGAATTTTACTATCCAGTTTCTCTGGTATTTAAACGGGGGGAAAAAAGTAAAATACACACACATACACACGCACACATTTGAACAATTTTTATTACAAAAATAATTAATTTCCAAGCCTTTGTGTAGGGATATATTCAAGAAGTCTTCTGTTTGCCCTTCCTTTCCTTGAAAGAATTCGGTTTCCCCACCATGAGTTATTTGTGGGTAAAGGCAATGAAACCTCTTTCCTCCAGGAATAGTCTTTTATTTGTTTTTGTCGGCTTGCTTCACTCCAGCCTGCAAATAAATGTTACCACACAGGCTTGATGCTTCATTTTTCTGTAGTTAAAACACATCAGCTCTCCTTACTGTAACTGTTGAGTTCCCAGATGACTCGTGCATGAGAGGCTTTTTTTGCTTTGGCAGGTGGTGCAAGGAGTAGAAAGAGAAGACTGTGTTTTAAATTGCTTGTGACCATCAGCTTAATGCTTTGGTGTTTAAATACAAGGTGAAAGTAATTGGAAGCAGTGCAACTTTTTATCTGCTAGAAGACAGAAGCTGTTTCAAGAACTAGTAATGTGAGGAACACCCCAAAATACTTAAAAACTTCATGCAAAAAAATGTAACATGCCTTTCAGGCCTTGATTCCTCTAAATGTAGCTATCTGAAAGTCTGGATTCTTATAAAAGGCTGGCTGTGGATGCTGGGTAAGGCTGGATGGGACTGACAGGAGACTCTTGCTTTCCTGCTGGCTCTTGCTGAGTGCAACTCGGGTTGTTTTGGAGCCCCAGGGATGTTTTTTTTGTGATTTATATATTCCCCAGGGATAGCCTTTGTTAATAACCATATTCTTTAGCACTTTTTTTTTTTTTCCCCCTCTGCCATTAGGCTTTCTGTCATTCCTGTGCTTTGTGGGAAGGAAGGTGTTGAATCGAATTTTATTTGGGGAAGGAAGTGGAGATTTCAACTGCCTCACTCCTTATTCTGAATCCTTGGATTGTTATTTGGCATTAGGACTTTATTCTGTCATGTTACCATTAGGTTGAATCATCTCCTCTACACCTAGTTGAATTTAGGAGAAAATCTGCTTTCTGCAGATACTAGAACAATTTAGTTGTGTAAAATATAGTAATTCTAGGGGGGCAAACTTTCCCGTTGGAACATGGCTTTTTAGGACTAGCTAAAATTTTCTCTAATGTTGCAAAGCCTTTCCTTCTGTAGGGCTGCAACTAGAAAGATCTTTAAACAAGCACAGTTTCAGGACTCCCCCGAGAACTATTGAATGTTGAGGGCCAAATTCTAGGTAAAAAATGTATAGCTCATTGAGTCTTATGTGGATTTCAGCACCAGGTACAAGACTGCAACCCAGATACCACTGGCTGTCTTAAGCATGCAGGCACTGCTGCTGAAGTGCAGTCTAGTCAATGAACTTGAGCTTTTTCAGGACTCGGGATCTGGTTGTGGGTCTATTCTGGATGTTAACATAATAAACTGTAATATGTGGAGTACAAATTAATTTGCAGGTTTAAGTCTTCATTGAGAATAAAGACATGCTGTTCACAGAAACATTTGATAAAAGCTTATTAAAACATTTTAAGGATGCAACAACCTGGTTGGAGTAATCTAACTTGTATTACAGGAAACTATGTTAAGTGTGCAGACGTGCTGTAACTGCTGTGCAGTTACAGTAAATGTCTATGCACATGTGGAATGGGCATATTTCTGCACTTAGTAATTTCAAGAGGTTTTTTTTAAGGACAAAGCACTGGCTGTCATTACGAGAGGATTTGTGTGGTATCAGTTAGAACGAGTGGTCAGTAGACAGTTTAAGAAAAACTGGCTTGAAGGCTTTTTATTCCTATCATTACTTGGATTTCCTGCCTTTTTTTTTTTTTATTTTTTTTTCTTATGGTTCTGAGCACTTCTGCAAGATGGCTTGTGGTGAATTATTGTTAGGAACTTCCATAAAAAAATGGTTTCCCACCCTGGAAGGCTGTCCCAAACATTTGCCCTGCTGTTCCTGGAAGCAGCTTCGTGTGTCGGCTGTGCTCAGAGTTCTTAGGAGCCATCACAAACTCAGCCTACAGTCACTCAGAGCATGGGTAAAGTGAGTGAACTTTGTTCTTTGTTTAGACCCAGGCAACTGGAGTCATTCTGGAGTGGGGATTTTATTTTTATTTTTTTCCAAATATTGTTTTGGTTGTGGTTTTGGATTATATTGTGTTTGTTCACAGACAGGCATGATAGTCTGATCCCCTTTATTCTGGAGCACGTGCTGTCTAGGGCTTTGCTAGCAAACATAAAACCAGTAATGTTTTTGAATTTCAACAATTGCTTCCCATTGGCAGCCACATTTCTTTGGCTGAACACAGGTGTTTTGTGTACATTCTCTAATAATTGCTCATCTTGCACCTACACATGTAAACTTAGCATAATCAAGTAAAATGACATTGTGTCAAGAATATCTTGCTTATAAATCTGACTTTCAGGCCTTAAACTGGATGGTAGAGAGATCTTTATATCTTGATTGCTGGGCAGAATGACCACCACTTTATGATTAGTTTGCTGTAGTTCACCTTGTGTTAACTCATCTATTGGAGCTTAATTACAGTTGCTTTCTTCTGAGTCGTATCTCCTTAAATTCTTAAACACTTTATGTGGCCAGTGTATTTGACAGACTCAGCTCTGCCATCGCTAGATGTCCCTGATAAATCCCTGTGTTTTGCTCACGTTAGTCAATGTCTCAGAGGAAAGTTTTGCCAGGGAATACTCATCCCTCCAGCTGTAATTGAATAGGCTTGAACAACAAGCTGGAACAGCTGGGTCCTGTTTTGGTCTTGATTTGTAGGGGACCCAAGGGACTGGAAGAGTGGGAAAGAGATCCTTTGCCAGCTGAGTGAGTTCAAATGAGGGAAGGAGAGCCTTGCTCTGCATCTGTGTCTGCGCTGCTTCTGGGCACTGAAGCCTGGGCAGCTATTGTGTTCTTGCTGAGGTGTAACCTCTTATCACATGCAGCAGAATTTTCCAGGTCAGCCACCCAACCTGAATCACGGGATCTGACGGAGTGCAGGAAGGAAGCTGGAAGTCCTCACAATGAGTAAAGAATAAGGCCCACTGTAAGAGTTCTTCTTTCATGGGACTGCTTGCATTATAATAAAAAAAGCTCAAGGGAAAAAAAGGAGGTAAAAGCATTTGTATTGAAATCCTGAACAACATTTTGAGTAGTTTAAATCCTTGCTATATCCATATTTAAAATGAGAATTTATTTTTATTTATTTTTCCCTTTTCCTCTCAGACTTTTAATCGAGGCTCCATTCTCAATATATACTTTTTGATAGTTGACTTTATCAGTTTCCAAGGGGAGTGTATATAAATAAGGGGAGTATATATAAATCTTTCTAGGTTACATTGCAAGCTTGTTTCACCATTTGTCTCAGGCTGACTTTTTGTTGACAAAGGTAAAGAGCTGTTTCTCCTAACTGAATGAGACATTAGTTTGTACCAGATAAAAGACCTCAGAATACTTGTGGCAAGTATTCTGATTTTTACATGAAGAGGAAGTCCTTCAATTGTATGTGTTCTGGTTCATCAAATCATAGCCAGATGATCTAGATGCTTTTTAGTACATCTAGTTAGTAATTTTGTTCGTTTATCAAACCTTCTACGGATATTGCAGGTATGGCAGTCGCTTGACACTCATGTAGCACTTTGGATGCAGAGAGGAGCATCCCATCCTATGGGGGGAAAAAAAGAATAATCTAGAGAACTGTTCCATTTGCAACCTTTCTTCCAAGTAAAATTTCTGTTGATGACAACAAATCTATTGGGAGAGAGAGGAAAGTGAGGCATGTGCTTGTTTGGTGTGATCAAGCTGTGGGTAAAACAGTGAATTAATTTAAAAAATGAACCCGAATGCATAGAGATGGGCGTGCAGTATTTCTGAACCTGTATTGAAGTTCTGCTGTGCTGAGTTAGGAGTGACACTGGTTAGAAAAGCCCTTTATATTTTTTTTTTTTTTTTTTTTTTTACCCCAGGCTTAAGGAACAGAAGAGCAGGACTTAAATGGCCCTTCTTCCACAGTTCTTTATTCCCAAAGAAGAATATTTTAACTTCTCTTTGGAGACCTTTGTTTCCAGTCTAAAGGTGCTCAATGATATTGCTGCAAATAGGACTGGGAAAACTGGGTTAATTTGCAACTCATTTCTTTTAACTAAGGTTAATCTGTCATCAAAACTGATTGGAAATGTTGAGAGGAAAAAATATTAGTTCATTGCACCGATATCATCAAGGCTATTTCTTGCAAAATACTTCAGCTGGATGGTGACACTTGCTTTGTTTCAGCCGTGCGGGAGAGGGACTTTTCAGTGTGAAGGTCTTAGCCAGGATGAGCATTGGGACAGAAAATGTCTCTTGTTTTTCTGAGGTAGAATGTCTACAGAATATGAATTTGGCAATTTTTGTGTAATTGTTTTTGAGGCTAGAGCAGGAAAAAAAATAAGAAAATAAAAAATGAAATAAAAATACAGAAAAGTGAAACACTACATTCCCTAACTTCTGTCTACAGTGAGTAGACAGAACAAGTATTTGTGGTTTCTTTGTTCTACCAGGTGCACTAACACTTCACTAATAGGTGCCAGCACTTTTTCTGTTTGTATCTAACTTTGCATATTACATCTGCAAGTATGTCAATATATAATAAAAATAAGTGGGTATCTTAGTCTCTTGTTTGTTTAATGACTTTTTTCTCACACTTCTGTTATATGTATCCTGTGATGAATTACATATTAGAACCATTTATGAAAGAGAAGAACAAGTCAGAAAGCTTCTTAAGTATAACCTTAATCTGATGGATTAAATCCATCCAGAATGTTTGGTAACATGGCTAAAAGCTGCTAGAAGTCAAGTCTCACTAGCATAGGTTTCATATAGGCTGGTAGTTTTCTAAGTACACTTCACCAGAACAAATGCTCACGTGACAAGCAGCAATTTCTTCTGTTCTTGGAGATAAGCAGATACTGCAGGTTACGCAGTTGGGCTGAAGCGAGTAAGGAGAGATGCTTTCGCCTTCTCCACTGCAGCATCTAACAGCCGCGTGTGCCACCGCCTCTGGGCACGGTTGCAAGGGCAGTGAGAGGAGCCCTGTGCTTACACTGAGGGCAGCAGAATAGCACAGTCACCTCCCTCGCCACCTCCGCTGCAGGTTTTTAACCTAGTTATGTTGGATCTCGGGCACATTTTCATCTTTAGATGAGAAAAGGTGAGTTTGAAAGAGAGAGACTAGTAGCTGCCACTGACGGGAAGAAAAGTAAGGAAGCAATGAAGAAATTGAATCTTTTGAATGGCTTCTTTACCTGCTTTAGGAGGATAGGAGGCCAGTCATATCAAAAAGTAATCCTTTAATATTAGTGGTTAAATAACAGTTGTCTTTGTATAGTTTAAGACTCTATAGAACCGTTTTCAAAAATAGAAAATTTGTTTTTTCTAGTACATGACTTCACAACATTTCATGTATACTGGTGCCTCTCATAATAGCTCTAAGTCACTGGTGTTGACATTGAAAGTGACACTTCTGTGCCTAGAAGTTGGAGCATGTTTAATAAAAGGAAAAAACACGTTGTTGTGCTTCAGTTTGCTTCCTTCAGAGTTCAGGTGCAGACTTGGGAACTTGGATGCAGGTATATGGGGTTGTGGGGTTTTGTTTGTTTTTAAACATCCTATTGGTGTTTTTTTTAAACATTTGTTGATGAAACTCAGTTCCATCCCCGCTCTCATTGTGCGGTACGTGCTTCCCATCTTGTGTACAACTGCATGAATGTCATCCACTGAGGAGGGCAAGTGCCACTGCACAAAAGGGCTTTTTGCTTGTTTGTGCATCAAATGGCATTATTTTTTGCGTGCAATACATCAAGTTGTTGCAGTTTTCTGAGCTTTGGGCTAGAACGACATGTTTTTTTTTTTTTTTTTTTTTTTTTTTTTTCTTTTAATCGTGTTACCTGTGATCTCTGTAAAGAGTCTGAACTCTGAGTATTTGACAGGTACCCTAGTATAAAACCTTCCTCAGTCTCCGTGCCGTGGTATGGGCTAAGGGAGAGATGCTGCTTTAAGTGCTTTAGAGCTGCCACTCTTATGCCTTATGCAACATATGGAGCCTTAAAAAGTTCTCAACTCTCACTATGGGCTAGAGCCTCTCCTGGAAGGCTGCTCTTATCCTTGCATCTGCTTGGACATCACTTGTTCTTCCAGAGGGCTCTTGAGTGCAAATATCTACATGTTTATACTAGGATGCATTTGCATGGTGGGAAGGAGCCTTGGGAAGAACTTACTGGTTTGTTTGGTGGAGAAGTTTAGAAAATGAGTGAAAGTCTTTTCTTGTGCTTTTGGTTGAGATTTGTTTGTAGGTGGTGACTTGATTTAAGAAACTTGGCATTGTCCACAGGCATGCCATTCCTGTAGAAAGCTCCATTTCATGGGTTTTATACAATCTTTCCCAAGAGCTCAGTTTGTACAGGTTACTCCCTCTTATCCCATGGCACCCTCGAAGTGATAGGCGAGTGTTGAGCTTGCCTGTTCAGCTCCTTCACTGACGCCTCTCGAATCATCAGTGTCACCAGTGCCGCCTCCTGAGTGCTGCAGTCTGACTTCTTTTTCTTTTGTGCATCACTTCCACTTTTGATCAGATGCTGCCAAGCTAGCACCACTAATTGATACAAATGAGAATGTATTTATTTAGTCTTTAATAACTGGTGAGGTGCTGTTTGTAAGGTATGGTGGCTTGCCACAACATGTGGATGTGAGGCTGTAAGCTCTTCCATTCTCCATTCCTCAGGAGAGGCCAAACATGTCATATAGGTGTTTGTTTAGATAGTTTTTTTAAAAGAACCTTTAAAGATCCAAATAGCATAATTGTTCACATGTATCTGGTTCCCTTGTTTGTTTGTCTGTAAAGCTGGAAGTTTTTTTTTTCCCGTAATACTTTTTTTTTTTTTTCTAAATCTTCCTGAATTTAAGTTGATACAGTCAGTTTGAAGTTGTTCTTTATTTTGTGACCTCAAGGAAGAAGTGGTTCCATCTCTCTCTCTCTCTCTTTTTTTTTTTTTTTTTTTTTTTTTTTTTTTAAATTGGGCAATCTGTGCCATTTGTGAAGGCTGCTCTCAAATGTCAGGATCAGTCTTTCGGTTGCTGCATCTGATGCTTCTGCCAGGGCTGTTGCTGTCTTCCTGATGCACTAGTTTCCTGTCTGCCTTGAGGCTCGATGCTAAAGTGGGAGCTGTGGCTGCAGCCAAGACCCCATTGCTGTTGAGCCCTTATCTCTGGCAAAGCAATCCTGAAGCTCCCGTGCAGTGTTTACCAGTTTTGAGACAGCATCACAGGCTGCACTCTTTGCTTGCGGGCTAGTATAATATCTTCTTCTGTCTGTACAGTTCTCATATTTGTTTTCACCTTTTGAAGTTGTTTGTACCTTTTTTTAAAAAAAGTTGTATAAATGTTATTTTCTAGCATTGAATTTCATCATGCCAGTATATGCCCTTAAAGCGTGTGCTCTGGTGTCTGTAGTATTGTTAATGAAAGCCTTAAATGGCAATGTCTCCAGAACAGTCTGAAAAAAAAAAAAAAAAAAGGCATTGCTGGATTGTCTGGACTATTAACAGTGAGTCCCGTTATCTGTCATGATGTAGATTTATTTCTTCTAGTTAGCTTTTAGTAAGTTGTCACGTGGGTTTGTGTCAAGAGCATGACTGAAATTAAGATAAACTCTGTTACTTTTTTTTCCATTTAATCCAGTAGGCTCCCAGATCCAGTTAGTGCTTATCAGCCTGAAATGCTAAAAAGTGGATTGCATATCAATTCGTTACATTTAGGGGTTTTGAAGATGGACATCTATAAAACAGATTTCAGACTTAAAAGTATTACATTTTAGGCTTAAGAAATTGAAAAAAAATCCAAATTCTTTTTCTGTTCTTTTGAGTCATCTGAAACTGTGCTCCTTCTGCTGTGCTCCTTGAGAAGATTCTCCAGCTTCCTCCTCTACTTCCTTCTGAGCTGAGTTTTGTTAGGCTCTGATGATTCAAGTGTATCTAATGTATTTTCTGGTACATTTTCTTGTTTGTTTAATCTTGCTGGCCATATTAATATCAGTGGAGAGATACGCAGCTCAGCTGAAATGTCTTTGGCTGTAGAAAAGCTGCTGAGGCAGTTTTCCGGTACAGTGAAAGGAAACACTGCCTTCCCCCGCTTCAGACAGCCAACATTGCTCCATAACTTGTACAAATATAAATTCACACTTATTCTAGAATGTACTAAAAAGTGTAAGTGTAGATGAGGGGAAATATTACAGCTTAGCTGATTCTCAGCTTCACAGATGGGGCTGAGGCAGCGTACACTGCCAGCTGGTAACAGGGAGGAAAAGCTAAAGCAAATGTCTGCTATAGTTGCTGCGTTTTGAGTTGAATTTTTCTTTTGAAATGTTCATAAGGATTTAAGATGAAGGCATGTATATATCATTACGTTTGCAAGAAAGCACTTGTCACTCTAAGTGTCAGGTTATCTCTGCAGCTTGTATACTACAGCTTGCTAAAATATTGGTGCTACCATCTTTGAGCAGGAGTTAAAGTGAGTAAGAGACTGACTTTGGGATGGAACGAAATCTGTGTTCTTTCTAGCAGCCAGCAGTGGCTTGTTTAAATGAACAGCTGTGCTCAGCTAGAAATGTCTATTGACACCTGAAGCAGCACTGGGTGCTTCCTGATTAGAGACTTGGATGGAGCAGCAATAGGATTCAGCTCTGTTGTGGATACTGGTGCTTTGTACATTGAGGTGATGCGGTACACTTTGGCTTAATGCAGGGAGCACAGGAAAATAATAGTAAAGAAAAGGGAAAAAGATGTCTTAATGCAGTGTCTGGGAAGGAGAACATGCACCTGACTGACGACAGGAGAAACAATCATTTGCAGGGGTTGTGCAAGTCATCTGAGGAACTTTTATATTGCAGCACTTTTGGCGTTCAACCTCTAAGCCTGGGTTCTTTTGTCCAGAAAGCTTCATTGTAAAAGTTAGGTGGATAAGCTGATGTTTGATGGAAAGATTATGTGAGAAGTACTTAGAAATGCTCAAGGGGAGAATAATTTTGTTTTAAATTTTCCTCAGAGTAAGTGTCTGGGAGTGAGCTATGAAACAGTAGTAGTTGTTAACATAGGCCACAGATCAATAGATCTTCAGAGTTGCCTACCTAGTTTGTGTTTAGCTTCTGCCTGAAGAACTTTTTTTTTTTAAGCTTATGCAACCCCCTGTCTTGGCTTATTTTTTCATTTCTTTTATAATCAAGCCTTATATATTCAAATAACTTTCACTTTTCTATATTTTTGTCTTCCCTAATGCTGGAAGCTTGCGGCAGAGTCAGAGTTATTTGGTGGTATGTGTCCTACTTCCCACAGTAGGAGTTAAATGTTTGCAATTTGCTGGAGCATTTGGGCCCAAGAGTTCTTGAAACTCCTGCCCATTGCAGGAGTTGCCCAAATTAATGTGTGCTAAATTGCTTTCCTGGGAAACATTTTTTGTGGTTTTCAGGTTTCTAGCGAAAGCATTCCTATCTTTACCCAAGCGATGGCTGGTTTTGCTCTTCATGATCTTTTCCAAGTTTGTTTCTTAAATGAAGATGTAAGAAGAGAAGCTATTTTTCTTGGAGTTGCCAAACTTTATACAAAATATTTATTTGTACTTTCTTGAAACCAGTTTGCTGAGGGAGCTGGAGGGAGCAAGCAGTGCTGTATTGGTTATAACTGCCAGTTACTGAACCAGGAATCTGCAGATGGGACACAATAAATAAATAAAATTAAATTGTGCAGCAGAAGTGGCCAGTGAAGCTTGGTTTCCTCTGATTTGTCCCTAGGTTTGCACGGGCTCCACAAGCTGAAGCGCTGGCAGCAGCGTTTGCAGGTGAGGCTGCCCGCACACAGGCTGCCCCGGGGCTGCAGCGCTCTGCACACAGCAGTTCAAGTATTTTTGTGCATGAAGGCATCTGTTGCCAATGGGGATGTGTAGTCCGAAATCATTTAAAGAGGAAGCCCAGTCAGTGTGAGCGCAGAAGGGTGGAAACCAAATTGCAGCAGTGTGTGAATAGCAGCTCTGGCACACCTTGCAGGGCCGTGTCAGGCACTCCCTGCTCGGTCGCTTGGTTTGTGCACAGCAAAAATGTACACAGGAGGCCTTGCCAAATATAAACCTTTCTGACTGCTTGTGTTTGTAATAATTCTGCGCGTGCCGTAATTTGAAGGAAAAAACAACAACAACAAAACAAGATTAAGTAAGCACAAAATGTCTTATTGTATAAGAGAGGCCTTTCCCTGAAGGCAGCATGATAAGCAGCCTGTTTCCTCTGGATGATTACTGCTCCAGTTGCTCACCTCACCCGAGTTACTGTATGTGGCCTGGACGGCTTCTGTTTGCCAGGTGTGTGCTCCTGATTGCAGAGCTGCTTTTCAATGCGCTGGGAGATAAATTAATGATGTTTAGACAAACAGTTGCACACCATCTGTTCATGACAAATGGAGAAAGATTATGGTGGAAAAACGTTAATATAGATGACAGGAGAGCTGGCAAGGTGTGAACTGCATATTGATGATAAACTGAATCTGAGGCAAAAGTATTACATTGTTGGGGAATTTTTTTTTTACCATTTTTTGTGTGTGTAGTATATGAACGTTAAGTGTTCCCTGAGGTGTGATGTGGTGTAGGCCCCGGAATATTAGACTTAGTTTCAAGAATCAGTTTTATTTTCTGAGATATAACTAGAGAATTTGATAAATAGCAACAAATTAAAGATTTTCTTTGAAAATCAGTGCTGTGAAGCAAAGATAAAACTATTAGGAATATTGTCACAGCTTCCAAGGTAACAGACAGCAACAGTCTAAAAATTGGTGATAGGAAGGGCCAGGAGTTGCTGTACATTTGTAATGATTTGAGATCAGGACAAAAACCAAATTGTGTAAGGGCAAATGTTGCGGTGCTGATACTTTTCCTAGTAGTTAGGCAGTGCAGTACATGCTGTTATGGAGGAATGTTTTTCAAGAACAGTTTAAAATAACAATCTCCATTTGCAGTTGTATGGATGGATAGATTCATGACCCGTTCCTCAAATATAACTGATGTGCAAATATACACTTATTCTTTATGACTGATCTTAATTTCTATTAATAAAGTGTTTGTACAGTTTTCATATTTATTTGTAGGATTGCGATTTCAGAAGGTTTTGACCATCTTTCATGTTTCTATTTCACTTGTGTGTGTTTAATGTCACTGCTCAGGAGCCCAGGGGAAAGTCTGACAGAAGAGGAAGTGTTGTAACCAGATACTGGCACGGGGAGCTCTTGCTGAGCAAAGAGAGATGATGAAATAATTAGCAACTGTGTATTTCTTCAGATAATGTGTTCATGTCCTTTATCCCTCCTCAAAACACTCACATTTAAATCTAACCTTGAGCTTGTTCTACCTTGGTCTTTGGAATGCCAAGGCATTTGGAAAAGTAAGCTATGAATTCACTTCCCTCCAAATGTTTTTCACTGGAACAAGCCTTCTCTGAGTTACTTCTGTAGTAAAGTTGCAAATTTCTAGGGTTCATTTTACTTAAAAATGGACTTGATCCTATTTCAAATGTTTAATACTTGTCACTAGAAGCTGTTTTTATTTATTGCCATTTTAATATTTATATGAAGTATCTAGAAATAAGCATTAATTGAAAATTGTGTGGCTTACTGTCTTAGGAAATGTGCTTGCTTTGTTGAACTAATGAAATACTTGCTCTTTCTTCCAGTAACTATGTCTGTATTGAAAGCATCTATATTCTGAAAATCTGCCTAGCTTCCTTACTGTCCCTTGATGTCCAGTGTGTTTGTGTATGCTGTGTCTTGTCATGGCTTTGAAAATACCTTTCCTTTCAAGATGCCAGTAAGCAGTGCTTTTGAGAGAAAACTTTGCCAAAAAGCTTTTGATAGCACTTTCTGGTCTTGAGGGGAGTGCTCCATGCACGCAGAAGCTTGTCGAACATCTTGCTAGTGCGTTGAATGCCTACAAGACCCCTTCTTGTCCTCGTATAGAAGCATAGAAAATTTGGAAAAATAGCTAAGTTTGGAAAATGAGCAGTTTATATCCTTATTGATGTAAGGAGGATGTCTTCTCTTTGATTAGTGAAAACTTGGAACAACTGAAGAATGCACACATATCCTCTCTGCTTTAGAGGAAAAATGTTAGTGTCACTTGCCTCCTCCCCCTCTTATCTTAAGCTGATTAATAAAACTAATTAATGTATCCCACCTTGTAACAAAGTAATAATTATTATTGTCATACAACATTACTGACAGTTAATGTAGTAATAAGCAAATCCTTTAATTTGAATGTTACTTATGACAAGCACATACTGATATAATTGTGCTGTATTACAGGGAATTAAGACTCATAAAACGCTCTTAATTGAAACTCAGTCCTGCAAATACATGTACAGAAAAGTTCACAGATTGGAGATCTCTTAATTTGGTTTCAGCTCGTGTGTTCAGTACCATGGAAGTCTGCTTAGACTCTTTCCAACATCCTTGGTGATTGGAAAGAGGTGAGCATTACAGCAAAAATCCGTGCAGGTGTCTCTGTTCGGTGCCCCATTGCCAACCAGGTTTGCGAGTGGATTTGTGATATACAGAACATTTTGCGCTGTGTGATAGGTACTGGCATTAGATGATTCTTGTTTTGCTGTCAAAATGAAAATTCTGTTGAAAATCTCATTTATTTTTTAAGTTGTAGTAGTTGACGAGATTCAGCTGCACTGAAACATAAATATGCCATGACATTTATTAGAAATACAAGTACCTTAACCAGCACTGTCTTACAGTGTTCACTTAACCCATCAAACATGATTATAGACGAGAAATGATATGATATGTAGTTGAGAAATAGCATTGAATCTGGTGAGCAGTTAGGTATTTAATAAAGGTACTCTTCACTCTGAAATGAGCGAAATCCTTTTTATTACAGGCAATGTACATTCAGATGGCTCTGAGTCTTAAAAGGCTTAGTTATTTTTAAATTCAACAACTTTAGTTTTGCATCCTTTCAGAGTTACCTGAAGACCCAGATCTGGTAGTGTTTCCTTGAGTGAGGGGAAACTCGAAATTAGAGTAAAATTTAAAACCATCTCTTCCAATAGTATGTTGTTTAATTTTGTTCCTTGCATTAATAGTGGCTTAACAGTCGAAAGTGGAATTTTGCTGTGATGTATTAATGAAGCGCAAGATGATCTATTTTCTTCATTTTAGTGATTTCAGAGTAGCTCATAGACTCACAGATGATGAGATGATGTAAAGCTCAAACAGACTAAACTAGGCTTTTATCTGGCTTATAAATGCTGTTTTTTAAATGGCTATAATGACAATGAATGGCTACTTCTGAAGAAAATTTAAAATATAACTTGTATTTTAACCTGGACAAAGTTACTTCTCACAGAATTAACTTTCTCCTCCTGCACATTATAAGATCAGTGTAGTTTTTAATGCTTCCTTGTAACATAAGTAGTATCAAAGTAAATCCTCCTGTTTGAATTTCAAACTTTTGAAAATGTTTGAAGTCCAAAGAATAGTCGGGTATAGATCACAAATGCTTGATTAGGTATCATGGCTTTCATTCAAAATGCCTTGTCAATTAAGGCAGAATTAGGATTATTTGTGCATATGTCTGTATATTATTTGCCAGCAAGAGAACTCCAGTCCTGATTTAGGTTGCTGAAGTCATAGCAAAGTAAATGTAAGTAACGGTAGAATCTTTTATGAATAGTAAGATTTTACTTCTCAAAAGCCTAGTCATTTTAGATAGTGATACCTCCATTTTTCCGAGACCAAGTAATGCCTTGGAATAAGAATTTTACTTAAAACATTCATTTGGATTCTTAGCGTACTTTTTTTGAGAATTTTAATCAATTCATAGCCCAGATCTGATTGATTTTTCAGAATTGCAACTCAAGTGTCTGAGACTTTTGGCAGTCAAGTATCAATATACTGAGTTATCTGTCAGATATTGAGGGGTTCAAAGTTTGACCTTGAAGGCCAAAATGTGTTTTTTATTTTTGAATTGACCAGTGTCCAGCTCTGTGAGGGACAGAGTCTAGGGATCGTTTGGCTTTTTACCTGCAAGACCACCTTTTTTTCTACTTCATTAGCCTTACAAGACTTTTTAAATACCACATTGTGAGTGTGTGTGTGTGCTCTTGATTGCATTTCCATTCTTTACTGGCTGAAACAGAAGTGCTGTAGTCAAATTTATCCTGACAGTGCTGAAAGAATTGCATCAAAATTCCTGCGCACAGCAAGATGAATTAAAGTTTAAAACTTCACTTTGCTGCTAATATAATAGCATTTAAGCATAAGGTGGTTTATTGGCATTTTCGTGAAGTACAAGAATGGTAGTATAAAATAATGGCTTTATTTTAATGTGCAAGGAAGGAATTGCCCAGATCTGCAGTGGGTGTTTCATGAATGTTGGGATTATTTTTTTCATCTCAGTCATGAGGAGAAACAGAACTACTCATATATATGGGAAAGTATTTTATTTTTCTCCGATTTTAAATTCCCATTGAAGAATTTTTGAGGTAGTTGTAGCCAAAGATGGTTGGATGGTCTCCAGCTGCCTTAGAGGAGAACAAATTACTTTTTTCGAGATGAACAGAATCCAGAATATTGTGTCTGACTATACCATAGCACAGGAATTTTTGTACATATTTATCATTCTTGGAAAATGGTGGGTTCTTAACTTGTACTGACCAGCATTGGCACTTAGAACTTACTTAGAAAAACGTGTTTAAAAAAAAAAAAAATTGGGAAGAGAGAATCTGAAACAGTAAAACTTAAAAGAACACTTGTGGCTTGTGTTTTTACATTACCTTAAATAATATTCTGTGGTTCAGCTGCTCTCCCTGCCGGCTGCAGGGTTTTGCCCCTTGATTGTCCTGCCACAGTTGGGCTTTAAGGAGCTCTGCCTTCCCGTTTGCATTTTTCCTCCTTTGTTTTTTTGTAGATGTGTTCATTTGGCAGGAGTGTTCCTGCACACCCCCTCAGTGGGCCTTGGGAAACCTGTAGCATCTGCCCTGAATCAGAAAGACTCTGATATGCTCCAGGGTCACAGCTCACAGGAGGCAGCGCAGGGATGGGACACAGCTACGTGGGCCTGGAAAACAAGAATGCTTATTCAGGTCCCTCCAGGGTTTACAGAAAGATAAGTCCTCAACAGTACAGAACACCTCTAAAATCAGAGCTGTTGATCCTGGTGCCCTACCTGCTTTGATGGAGAAGACAGAACATCCTTTGGTGGCCTCTCAAGTGATGGGCATCCCACCTTGCTGCTTGGTGCTAGCGTCCATTTACATTTTTGTAGTTATTCTCTAGTGAAGGAAAGATGCCTGTCCTATGAAATAGCAAACTACTGGAGCTTATTATTATTATTGTAATGAACTTTTCCTATTGATAATGTGGATGCAGTTTTGGGATTCTCAATCTTTGACCTGACTCAGTACCTTGCATTGACCGACGTAGAGAGAAGGCTGGTTTTGTTGTGTGGTTCCCAGCTCGCTGAGGAAACATGTTTGTAATCCCTCTGAGAAACAATACTTCCCAAAGTCTTTCCTGAGACCTGCCAATCTGAAGAACCTCCTGGCCGAGCGGAGCTATTTGGCTGTTTATCCTAAAAGCAGCCACCGCTTCAGTGAGGAGCTGGGATGAACCAGAATTTCTCAGCATTGCTCTGCTTTGTTTTCTTTCTGAAGCAGCTGTGGGTGTGTGTTTTGATTTACTGATCCAAGCCTGTAGATGATTAAGTTTTTCTTCAAGCAGTCAACGTGATCTGTGTCTCGATTTTAATTTTGGCCTCTGCATGCAGTGTTGGTGGTGGAATATCAATAGATGGTACTGGAATGTCATCTGTCGCTCTCCTCTGTGTACCAGGTCTTCAGAAGCTGATGGGATTTTATTTCCAACAGTCTGAAAAATATCCCTGGGGTTAAATACGGTGCAAGTACTGCTAGCAGCAGCAGCTTTTTTTCTTTGCAAAGAGGCTGAGCTGAAGCTCTGGGCCCCTGCTTCCCAGTCTGTTGCTCTGCCTCCTTCCCGCTGGGTGGTTGTTGCAACTGTAAGGTGTTACTGCAGCTACCGACCTGTTCAACTTCCAGCGGGGAGAAATCTGAGGTGCTTGTGCAGTTCTGCTCTTGCTGATGTTTATTGCTTGACTACAATGCACATGTAAGTGGTGTAGGTGGCTAGAGTGTAAAACACAGGGAAAGATGCCTAAGGATGTAAAGAATTTACGGGCCCTGCTAGCTCGTTCCTGTCCTCCGTAGGTGGCTTTCCCTCAAGAGGGGGCTCTGGGAGAGTTTTTTCTTGCCATGTGTTATCAACTGAGTGAGAGGAGCCTCTTCAAAAGGGTGTTGGGGACTAGATTCCCAGGCAGCCTGAGACCAGGAAACGTTGGCCGTGTTGGCCAGGATGCACGGCCAGTGGTTTTGTAGATCAGTTCTAATAGATAACAGCTACTACCGTGTCACCTTTTCCTCTCAAAAAGCTGCAAAACCCGTGTGTCATTCTGCAGTATCATTTGGCAAGGAAACTGCATCCATTCATGAATAAGAATATGTTATTTTCTAGCTGTTACTCTCATCATTATTTTGTTTCACCAAATTGGGGGCAGGAGAGCTGTGGACTGGTGTATTCAAGAGCTCTGCTGCAGGGCTCCTGGGAACGCATGGCCTATAGAAGCCCTGTCCTAGAGCCTCTACCAATTGACTTGCAGAAATCTGCCCATTAGCCTTGGGATCGCGAAGGCTGCACGCTCCAAACTGCTGCCTGAGGACTTGCCTCCCAAGACCTGTGGCCAGGCCAAGTTCTCTGTGCTCAGGGTTGTTGTTGCCACAAGAAGAGCAGATGTTTGCACAGCAGACGGACAACAATGAAGAGAAAGCAAAGAAACTACCATTTTTGTTCTTTTTGTGAACCAAGGCATTTAGATGATATTCCAAAGGCAATACGTTATTTTTTTCCTTTTTTTTAATAATACTTAGGACTCCTTGGCTGTACATTGACAAGTCTGTTGCTTGAGATAATAAAGAAATTACAAGGAACAATTTTCATTTTTTTTCCCCCTTCCACTAACACTGATAATACAAATCATTAGGACTAATGCAAACCTATTTTTGTCTGCTGTATTTTACTTGAAGTAGTTTTAACAATGTTTGTTTTTCCAATGTCCCTATGGGAACCCTGGAAGATTCCAAAATGCAATAATTAAAAAATGACAGGCCTTTCCTTGCAGTATAAAATGAGCAAGAGTTTTGTGGTTTAAACAACTATGCGGTTGCTTGTTAGCAAGCTCTTTTGCCTTGTACTCTAGCCAGGCCTATAATGGTCAAAAAATGTTGCCGTCAAGAGCTGCTCATTTGTTTTCGATCACTTGTTTTATAAGTTAAAAGACTTTGATGGCTTGTTTTAATTTGCTGAAACCGCATTCATCAGCGGTATTAGTAGTTGTATTAAATCACTTGGTGCCAGAGCCGTTTACGCTCTCCCAGGAAGGCAGCAGTTCTCAGTGATGCCTGTTTTGTCTGGTGTGAGGATTTTCTTTTAAGATATGAAAGAGTAATTGAAAGCTTGGAAAGCTCTGTAATTCTGATAGAAGTATTTCTGTTGAATCACTTTTTAAAAAGACCTATCTGTATTTTAATTTTATCAGTAATGACTTTGAATGCAAGTTTTTAAAGTAAAAATATTGTAAAAATAACTAAGAGTCTCACCACCTGCATCTTTACAGCTTGGACCTGGCTCTCATAGGAGCCACTGGAACCTACTGTCTCTGTCACAGGAACCAAATTTAATGTTTCCTCCCCGAACCTTAGAAATCTGAACTCGAGGTGAAATAATGTTGATTTCTTAAAGGGTCACTGATGTTGTTACTCTTATGATGGAACAGGAAAACATCACTTTTGAAGCCTATTCCCCACTTTATTTGTTGTTTATGAATGTGTCTGTGGGTGCTGTTGTATGTCACTGTAATTAATTAATGCAAAATAAAACAATTTCTCGGGAAATCTAAATCCTGCTGATAGGACACTATCCCAAGTAATTACGAAAGTAACTGCTTTAGCAGTACTGTGAATTCGGTTCCATGAGATCTGCTTTACTGTAAAGGGCCTCTAGCTAGCTGGTCTAACTAGGTGTTTGAGTGAGTGTGTGTGTATGTGTGTTCGTTTTTTTTGCATCATTGTGCTACTTCTTGAGGAATTCTTGAAGAATGTCATTCTTCATCAGTGCTTAACTTTGGGAATATTTAGGCTTTATTTTACATCTGTTTCATTTAGCAGATGCTCATGTTTCGTTGGTTAATTTATGATTGTCAATCATTATGATTGCCTATCTTTATTTTTTAAAATAATTAATTTATTTTTAATCCTGTGGTTTTGGGGATGGGAGGAGAGAGATCCACACTGATGTGTGATGCTGGAATTGGGTTGACAGGAGAAAGCAGTTCTGCTGGTACCAGTCTCTGTGAGGAGCGCTGGAGTTGCCGTGCTGCAATGGGAAACCTTGCTTTGCTTGCTGCTTCTGAAGATAATATAAAAGAGAGGAGGGGAAAGGGAGAGAGAAAAGATGGATAACTTTATATTTCTTTGTGTTTTTTTTTTTTTTTTTTCTTCACATAATGATGTCTGCTGAAGTACAGCTGATGTGAACTTACGCAGCCAAAGGTTAACTACTAAGCATCTTCTATCCTGGAGCAGTCATCCACAGAAATATTGCATGATGCACAGCCTAGGGCAGCATTCCTGCTCCAATAATCTTTCAGCAGCATTTTAGTTTTCCATAGAAAGCAGTATTGATTTGCTGTCTGGTGAAGAAATTAATATAACATAGTTTTGTGTGTGTTTTGTTCTGTGTTTCCCCTAGAGTGAGTGCTTCATTATGTTATACTCTGCTTTTGCAGTTGGAGATAACATTTAACACAGATTTAAAAGTCTAAAGAAAAATATAGATAGCAGTTTTCTTTCTTTTCCAACAAATAACTGCCCAAACATTTTTTTTTCCAGTTTTGGCTTAGCTTTTAATGCCCACATCTTCCTGTTTTAGATGTCAGAGTATCACATTAGGGAGTGCAGGTATAACAGCAAGATATTGTTGTTCTCAGAGCTGCTGTTCCCTAGGAATTTTTAGTTTTAGTGATTGATATTTTCCTTTGTTTCAGCCAAACCTTTCACGTCTAAAGTGAAACAGATGCGACTACATAAGGAAGACTTTGAGATCCTGAAGGTGATTGGCCGAGGAGCCTTTGGGGAGGTACGTATGGCAAAGGGAGGTGTGGGAGGCTGATCTACGGGAGGTGCATATGGGAAGGGGAGGCCAGGAGGAACCTGAATGTCCTAGGCAACCTGCTGCATTGAGAAGTGACAGCTCAGAGCACTGAACCCTGCAGAAGCTCAGTGTTACTGTGGGTATTGCAGGCCAGCCTGGCATTTTCTATAAATATATTTTGATATGCACATATCATCAACGATTCTTTTTTAAGTCTAAGTGTTCAGAGAGGTAATTTTACACGAGTTCAAAGGCATTGTGGCCTTCAGTAGTCTGATAAATTTTTTTTTCGACTATGATATTTTTTACAGTCAGCAGATAAAGCCCATAGGGTGATGATGATATAAAGATATAGTAATTTTTAAGCATCCTAATAATTGAATAGTCCAAGGAGTTTTAAAGAGCTTAAATGACCAAATGTTGATACTGACATTGCAAAAATGTGTGGAAATCTCCCTATTTACGGCCTTTTCTTTCCAGTTTTTAATGACTACTTTATTGGTTTTTCTTTATAAGAATTAAGTACTCACCAAATGTTAGCTTTTGCTTCAGTTTGTTTCAGTTGATGCTCTTGAAATATAGTGAAAAATTTTCTGCTGCCTCTAATTAAGCCATCTCTTAAGTCATCAGGTAAGAGTTGATTGCTTGGTTTTAAAAATATCAAGGATATCTGTTTATAGAAGCTGAGGAAATTAGAGTGAATAAACCTTAGCTTTTGACCTTTTCTTCTTAACATCTGTTAATGCTGTGATCATTCTGCAGGACAATGTGTATATGGAAGGAGCAATCTCATACGTAATTGACTTGAGTTTTTGATGACCAAATATACTAGAAATGAAAATAGTATAATAAATATGCTCAGAAAGTTTTCCTCACTACTTGAAAACAAAAGAAAAAACTGAGAGTTGATATCTGAAGCATAAGCAAGAGACACTGAGCAATGCTTTTACTGTTCCTGGAACTGGAAACATTTTTCAGCAAAGTTCTACTTGGTGTGGTAGCATTGCTGGAGGCTACATGGCATATGCCAGAGAAGAGTTGTTTTTGGGTTCACTTATGTGTTTGCTTCCTGTGGTAAAGATGGGCTTTACCGGTGTGTGATTACAGAAGAACAAATTTCTCTAGGTGCTTCTGAAGGAAATGGAATTTTTACTGTAACGTAGGTTACAACGTAATCTCATGATGCCCCTATGCAAGTGATACTATTAAGCAGATGTAAAAGTGACTTGAAAAGAGTAGTGTCTGTTTAGCTAACGTATTATTTTTACTTGTGTTACTCTTTGGAATAGTACTTCCCTACAAGACTGCCTAGAGAACTCACAAGTGATTAATTCTTAATTTTGATTTCTGCCACAAGGAGAATATTGCATTCACCTTTGTGTAGAACATAGTTCCACATTCATCATTTTTTTTGTCAAAAATCCTGTGCAAGACCTGCATTCTACTGTGATTTTAGGAGGAGTCTTTTTTGTCTGCTGATTTAATATCAATCTCTACAGCTGCTAAACCACAAAAACTGTGCCGCTTCCTCAGGAAGCTTCTTTGTGGTGGCTTTTCACGTGACTAGTGAGAGTGTAACTCTCCACATCCTCTTCTGAGGGCAATCTGCACAGGGAGGAAGTCCGCTTCTAGGTAAAATGTTTCTCTCTCTCTCTAATCCCTTTTTTTAGAAGAAAAGCAGCACGCCACCCAATTGTCAAAATCTTCAGGAAGAGGAAAACTGGAGTGCTGTCAGTGATGCTGCTAGTTTTTGTAACTTCCTTAAAATACAACTTTAAAAAATATTTGTGGGGGTGTGTGTGTGTTAAATCTGCTGTTAGGTTTAAACATCTCCCACGAATTTTGCTTAGGAAAACACTGAATTCTGTATGAAGTTAATAATTTTCCTTTAAACTAACTAGTAAATAGCAGAGCAAGACTTAAAAAAGGCCTGGAAAATTTTGCTGCAACTTAAAACACCAGAAACTACATTAACAATAAAATGCAAAATACTTGAATGATTCTACAGACTAGTAGTTTACTGAGACGCATCAAGAAAACTGGGAGGATACATTTTCTTTCCAGCAGAATATAAATGAGACCAACGTTCCCCTCGGTTTCTAGGAGGAGCAGTTCTGTCTCCTGAATCAGCTTAATGCTGAAATTCTATAGACTACAAAGTTGGTGCAAGTTTTCGTTGGCACGGTCTCTGACTTGTTCTTGGATTCATTCTGTGCTATTCAGTTCCTTTAATTTACGCAGTCAACAAATGCCTCTTTTTGCTTTGACAAGGCTAGTGGAGACAAAAAGCAGTTTAAACCAATTACTTGTAACTGAACATTACCTATAATAATGGGCAAACTGTACCAGTTCATAGTTTTTGGTTGTATTTTTTCCCCTAGAGCCCTTACCCTGCTTAATGTAACTGTGATTGTTTATTTTTTTTGGCCAAACTACTGATGTGCCCCTCTACTTTCTGCAAGCACACTGACTTACTTAAGATCTTGTGTACAAGACTGCTGCCTTCAGAAACCAAATATTTTCCTGGGAGGAGGAGGATTATCCAGGTAAAATCTGTGATGTAGGCATCAAGTGTTTCATTGTGCTAGCGTCAGGCAGCACAGTATAAAAAACTTGTCATGCGTCTCCAAATAAACAAAGAGACTTTAAACTTGGAAGTTGAAGGGAGCTAATAGTAAAAGTGGAGAACCACTGCTTTGGTCCAATAGGTGACTGTTGTTGTTCATGTCTCTGAGCAGTGTGTAAGTGCAACAGATTTAAGGTTGTAAATAATACTGGAAGTTTCTCTTTGGCTTCACTCTGCCCCTTAGAAACATGTATGAATTCCAGTGCTTGAACTCAGTGCTTGAAATTGTCTCCCTTATGCCAGTAAATATTACATATTATATTGTGGATATTTCTACGCCGCTGATTTTTTTTTTTTTTTTCTTCTGAGAAGTAGTTAGCCATTCCCAATTTTGTCATCCAATTATAAGCAGGCATATTTTTTAATTCCTCTTGCCACCTCCATCCAGACAAGGTTGGTCACATCAACTCTGACTTTAAGAAGAGTCAGAGAGCTGTTGTGCTTAAATTTCATTATTATTTTTTCATTAGAAATTAAACAGCTGATTCCATTTGCCTTTGAAACATAGTTCTTGCTTCTGGAGGCCTGACGTATCTTGGTGACAGAGCTCTCCTGCATCCATTTTTCCCCCCAGCTTCTGTTTTAGCGTTTTGTGTATAAAGGGAGTTGCTTTTTAAGCCAAGGAGATGTGCAGACATACAGTTCAGAGACAAGAAGCCAAGTTTGGGGCAGAAAGTGCTGGACAGTGTGTCAGGCTGTACTGCTGTCTGTGGGAAAGAGAACTGTTGGAAGATTGAAAAAGAGCAAAATCCAACTAAAACCAAGATGTTTACATCAGCAAATACCAATCATTTTTGTAGGGCTACTCACAGGGATAAATTAAAAAAAAAAAAACTTTTAAACATCCAGTTTTAATTCATTCCAGTAACGAGGCATTTTAGGATAACTAGACAGGAATGATTACCCCATCTCCTATCTAACAACTTCTTTCAGAAGGGGAGAACATCAAAACAACACTTAGATTATTTGTGCCTTAGTATACATAGTGTGTCTGCGTGTGTATAAACAGTGCCTGGGTCTGTAATCAACTTCTGGAATTTTGGTTGCAATTGGGAATGACAGTGGACTGTTCATTGCTGAAGTGTCAGCTTTTTGTTTCACAGCCAAATTGAAGGATGTTTTAGAATTTACTTTCCTGAGACACTTAGACACCCACAGGAAGTTGCTGTGAAGGTAGAAAAAAATGGCAATGCCTTCTTGATCTGTGTTTTTTTTCGTGATGATTATTGATATGGAATAACATTAATGGCTTTCACAGTCTGAAAGTGCTGCTGACTGATTGTAAACACAGCTGGTAAACGCGGCTCATTCTGTTCTTTGCTCGTTCTGAATGCTGCTACCAATTCCCATTCGGTCCTGCGTTCAAACTCGATGCTCCAGCTGCTACCCAAAGACAATGCTGTGGCTCCTTCAGTGTCCCACTGAATGCTGGATTAGGAGGTTGCGAGTGTAGGCAGCTGTGCAATTAGCATGTCGTTTGGCAACAGAAGATACTCCTTGCCAAATAGTACTGCCTTCCATTGGTTTGCTGTAGCATGCTCAGTGAAGGGGGAAGTGAAACATGTGTCTTGTGTCTGGCTGCATGCTCTGCAATGGTTTCTGCTGGGGCTGCGGATGATTCCCCTTGCCAGAGAGCAGCTCTGGAGTCTGCTCTAGGACCATAAATTGTTTCCAGTGTTCCAGATCCCTGTTATGGGTTATATATTGCCACAGAGGACTGATCTTTTTCTCCTGAGGAAAATTTTGATGCTTCTGGAGTACCATGGTGATTGCACACATAAGAGCAGGTATTTTTTATAAAAGTGTATTAAAGTCCAAGGTAATGAAGCAGGTACGTGTCGCTCTGCATGTACCTTGAAGGATCTCATGGCTGGACTTAAAGCTAGATTTTTATTCATGAAGTCACATCTTAAAAATTCAATTCATAATTTAATCAGGTAGATCGAGTACCTTTGTCTTCCTTCCTGTTTTGTTTCTCCCCACCCAAAAAGAGAGCAGTGTAAAGAGCAGGGCTGGTGATATCGCACACAAGAGAAGTGACAGCTGCTCCATCAGATCTGTAGCAAAGCGCAAGAGAGTCTTTTAAATAAAGTTTAGATATCCAAGTAGTGTAAGACTTCAGCATGCACTTCTGCTATGTTCGCGAAGCTCCTGCAGCTGATGACACATTTAAAGAAGCTTATATGACACCTTTTCAAACCTCCTTTAAACTGCCTCATGTTATTGTGTTCTTTTTTGTGTCCACACATCGCTCATTTGCTGATTATGAAGTAGGTGGAAGGAATGTGGGATTCAGCTTGAGTATTTCTTTGTCATTGTCCTGCAGGTTAAAGATGATGATAATGTGTGTGACAGTATGTTGCTTTGAAAACAGCTGCAGGCAAACCTACTGTCTTAATTTGTGTCTAAAAGCTAAAATATTTAGTGTTTTTTTGTTTTGTTTTAGTTTCAGGAACTGATTCCCACATTGCTGTCTTTGCTTCGCTGGTTCACTAATTTCAGTTGTTGCCCAGATCTGAGAGGATGAATTCAAGAACGTGGAACATAAAGTCAATAGTAGTTTCATGAGGGTACCATCAAGCAAGGAGTGAGAGAGAGCATTGTTCATATGCTGGCACCTAGAAAGAGGAATACACAGTAAAAGCGTAAAATAGGCTTGGAACTTTTACAGAATAAATATGCTGTACTGTTGTCACACTGTGATTGGGATGGTGTGATATCGTGTGTGGATAGAAAATTCCAGAATGGTGAAAAGGAAATTAAGAAAAGCATACAGATTCTCATAAATAGCGAAACAATTATATTTTCATGTTTTAGCTTATTTGACTTTCATTTTATCTTTTCCAGGTTGCAGTAGTAAAGTTGAAAAATGCAGATAAAGTTTTTGCAATGAAGATACTTAATAAATGGGAGATGCTGAAGAGAGCTGAAGTAAGATTATGGAATTTTTTTTTTTTTTTTTTTTAATCATGCAGTCTCTTAATATGTTGTGTCAATGCTTTTTCCTACAAGAGAATACTCTGTATATGCAGGGATTGAGGAGGTACATCACTACTTACTGACAGTATGAACTTTAACTTGAAAACAAGCTTAAAGCAGGTTTGGAATCGTTAAAATGGAAATAGGTGGGTGGAGGTTTGTAGAAAATATAATATTTCCATTTCCAAGAATTTTCCATTGTACAAGCCATCTTTTAATGTGTTGATACCATTTGGAAATGTAGTCTTTATCTACTAATGCTTGATATTTGGAAATTAATGAGGTCTAAGTCACCAAGCTATTATTTTATCAGTAGCTAGAAATTAGTCAGGCTGATTTTAGATTGAAAAATTAGAAAGTCAAAAATAGATTATAGGGAAAAAATGGGTTTCCTATTAATAGTTAAATGTGTTGTATAGGTTTCAAATTACCTTGAGACACTGTGTCAAAAAAAAAAGTCCACTTTCAAAACTTTGATGAAAAGTTTCTCATTAAGGCCTGTGTATGCTCTGCATTGGAGAAAGATGGGCCATTTCTGCCTTCTACCTTCCTACTTTCATTGTAGAACTCAGCTCATGCCTAGGATCCTCAGTACATTCCCCTGTGTACCTTTGGAAAGAAACTTGCTCAGAACTGCACTCTATACCTGAAGACTTGTGTATTAATTTTAAATGGAACATGTATCTGATGGTTTAAATTGCTTTAAAATTCATCTTTTGTGCAAAATTGAGAGATAGATGTATAAAAATGAAACTTTTATGCTCAAATATGCTCTGACAATTGGGCTTTCTTTAGACTTTGTAAAACCTACCTAAAGTCTCAACTAACTTGTCTGATATGAAGTTATCCATAACTTCAGCTTTTGAGGCCCTTCCTCTGCTACTCTCAAACTGTGTTTTTATTCAGTTGCTTCCAAGTTTATTTTGATCTCTACATTTATGTGTCTTGTTAGGAAAGGAGATCAATGGGTCATCATCACACTTGAGAAAAGAGAGTAAATTAAAACCAATTTGTGGTGTAATCCTGTCTCCTTAATGAAAATTGTCGTACAAAAAAGTCTAAATGGCACACAGACTGTGTACATCCTGTATGCAATGCAGAAATTATTCAGATACTGTGAAACCTAGTGTTAATCTCAGTACAAAGAGGTATTTCTCTCTAAGACAGATGTCACTTCTGTAAGTTATATTTGGTTAAAAAAGACCAGAAGTAAAGTTTCGCTCTATTTTTAAATGTTCCCTTTTAATATCAGTTTAAAGGCAATTTCTTTCCATTAAAATTAAGTTATAAATAGGTTTGAAAGATTTTCACTATGCAAGATATTAAAAATACCCCTCCCCTGGGTCGAGCTGAATTTCTGAAAGTCTGAGCAGCCTAAAAAGAATTGCAGCTACGTTTTTCCATGTATTTAGTGACCCATGGGTATACGGTGGAAAGAGAACCATCTGGAGTGCAAATGCATTACAAAGCATCGCCTTCAATAACTCTGGCCTGTCTTTCTTAAATGGTGACAAATGCACTTGATTTATTACTACTACTATAATGACATATTTTGACATTTCTCACAATTTACTGCTCAAACACTGAAGCATATTCAAAAATCATACACACCAAAACTACCAGACAAGGGTATGGGTAAATATACGATTGAGTTGTTTGTATATCATTGAATCAACTGTGCGGGAAGTGGGAATCACTTGGAGAAGCAGAAAGAGGTGATAGACTAATTTGGAGAGTTTGTAAAAACCAGATTAGGAATGATTGTATATGTGGGATTTTCTAACTTTTGAGTTGTTGTAGGCAAAAACTGCATTGCAAGGAGATTATACAGGCTGCAGGGACAGCATTCTGGTCTCTAGTGAAAAGAGCAGAAGTTTTCTAAGTACTTGCAGCTGTTGAAAGGGCTGAGCTGCAGTGTGGACCTGGGGCTGTCACTGAGTGGCTGGGCACGTGCTGCTGCTACCTGCCCATTGCCGCACGGGTCGCCCTCAGTGCTGACAGTCACTCACGGTCATGTTTCTGCCACCAGAGTAACAGATGAGGCTCAGGAGAGACCAGGGCGGGGAGTGCGGAGCACAGAAGCAATCTACGCTCCCAGAAGATGCTAACTGAGCTGTGAGGACATGAACCGGTGTTTGCCAAATAGCCTGGAGGCCTCACAGCTCTTGCTGCTTGTGGACTCTGCTAAATCGGAGCACGAAGCTGCTCCATTTGGGCCCTGCTGGGAGTAGAGAGTTCGGCTAGGTGACCTCTGGAGATCTCTGCCAATAATTCAAGGACACCCAGCACTCAACAGGAGAGTCCCTTGTCTCTCCTGCTACTCTCTGTCCCTAAGGGAATTGAAAAGATAATGTGTGAGCAACAAAAAGGCCTTGGGCTCATCCCTTCCAATTTAAAAGGTCTTTAACCAGGCCTAATTTGATACGTTCCCAAGAGAATAAGACTGTGGAGATGTAGACAGAAGGGCATAAGGAGTGTGCTGTGTATCTCTCTGCTTCTGGGTCTGGCAGTTGGAGAGGTGGTTTCCTGGGCAGTGCCCTTGGCGTTGGGATGGAAACCCATAGCCTTGGGGTGAGGCAGGAGAAAGAAGAGCAAAGTCTGGAGGCAGAGCACAAACGCAATGCGTCCTTTTATGGAAGCAGAAGATGTGACTATTCCTAAACACAGTTGCATTGGCATAAACATGCAAGCCATGCTACTGTTGTCTTTTTCCCACAAACTAATGTAAAGTCCATGTGCCCCTGGTTAAAGTGGTTGCACCCACCCAGAGGTGGGTGTATAGAGTGCTCAAGGAATTGTCTTTTGTGAAATCGTGACAAAAATCCATTGAATTACATAATTCTCTGTGTTGCTTAGTACTATGAGTTGCCTAATAACAAGCAGAGAAACTGTCATTTATCCTTGTGAAAACAAGAGTTTATAGTTTCTTTTTTCCACATGTCTCAAGAATTTACTAACAAGACTGGGGGAATTGGAATAGTGAAAATTCTTCTGAAAATCATCTTTTCCCTGTAGTCCATTTTAAATTTGGCTGTCTTTGAATGTATGGTATGCTTTAGTCGCTCACTCAGAAGTTTCATTTACTCCTGATTTAGCTCATACATTGTGGTATAATTAAAATATACCATATTTCTTCTTCCTGATCTGCATCATACTGGCTTACTTAGTTCACCAAAGCAAGACAACATAGTTTGTTTGGCTGAGGGATTTATTTTCTGCTTATTTTACTGCATTTATTCTTGTGCATAGCTCAGTCTAAAATGAAGTTTCACTTTTCGTGCTTTATTCTCCAAATCTTACAGCCAACAATAACCATGTCAGATATCTGGTATTGGCAATTGCTTTTGGAAATGAAATTGGAAGAGTAATAAGAAATTACTTGGGTTTTTTTTTCCCCCTTTAAAATTTAGCAGGCTCCTAGGGTGGTTCAAACTGAAGTGTTTGTGAAGTAGGAGAGTATGTTCAGGGGGAGTGTTTATCTCTGTCTTCTAGATAGAGCCCATTTAGTTACACAATCTTTTGGATGGTTTTTCCCAGAATCTTGCAGTTCCAGTTTTCCAAACATAAACTGCACCTTGGTTGTGTGATCTGGCACCTCGCAGTGCTCAGTCTCGTCTAGCAGAGCTCTCTTGGTCAACTTCCTCTGTCGTTTCCCAAAGCTGCTTTTCCTGACTGAGCCTGTTGAGCGTCCAGGGCACATCACCATCAAATCAACAGTCTCCCTGCTTTTGAGATTAATTCTCTTCGTGTTTTATCTTACTTTGTTTTATATAAACCTGTGTTCTCCTAATTCTCTTAGATGTTTCTTAGCACTTCTTGGTAATTTTTGTTCTTTTGTCTTAGTAGTTTTGGGTTTTTCTCTGTTGTCCATGCTGTGAGGGCACCTTTTGCCTCAGTTTCATGCTCTTTCCACTGTGTTAGTGATGAGGTCCTCCTGGATGTCCTGTCAGCAGCAGTTATCTAAAAAATGAGATTTTGGTCTGACCTCATTTCTCTTAGCAAAGATGGAAGTTATTAGCAGCTGCTTTTAAATGAAAAGAACAATTCTGTTTATGTGAAGAGAGCAATAAAAAAACTAGATGAGCAGCAAGAGAAGTCAGCAATATAAGAGTCCAGATTCTAGTCAACTCTTACTGCAGTTATAATTGTATGATGCTGCTATTATTTTTTCCTATATTATATTGCTGTTCTGTCATCACTGGCGTTCGATTTCAGTATGTGTAAGAAGGATCAGCTTTAGAGATTTTTAGACAATGAGAAGAAGCTGAATTTCCTCTCTTGCCTCAGTTCAACAATGTAGAAGACTACAACTCTTTCCATTTAAAGAAGATGAAGTTTTCTGGTCTAAAGATTTTCTCACATTTTGACATGTTTGGAGGGACAAACCGAGAGACAATTTTCTTTCAAATATTATTCTAAAAATAAATACCCAGCTTACAAAATGTGTTTTGTTGTATATTTTAGCTAAAGTCTATAATAGTTATTTTTCTCCCCTTCAGACAGCCTGTTTTCGAGAAGAGAGAGATGTGCTAGTGAATGGAGATAACCAGTGGATCACAACATTACATTATGCATTCCAGGATGAAAACTATCTAGTAAGTATTGCTCTTTTTGTGTGCATTAATGGACCTTTAGGTTGTCACTCCTGCTTTGAAATGCCAGTAAAGTCGGTTTAATCATTGTTCATATTATATTTTGTACTATCAAGACCCAAATGCATCTATGTATAAGATTCTGAAGGATGGAGGATGATTGGAAATTTTTTGATTTTACTACAAATATCTCAAGAATGCAGCTTTGTTTCCTGAATCACTTTGCATTTATTGATTAAAGACATTTTTCAGTTTTGATCCATCTGTGTCCTATTTCTTATAATTTGAATATGAAGTTGCAACTGCAATGTAATCAAATTCACAGAAATAAAAGTATGCCTATTCTCTGACATTAGCTTTCTATTTGACTCATTTTTTTGTGTGTGTGTTTAACATTACTGTTTACTGTTTCACATTCTGAAATAGAGCAGCACAGTTTTTGAAAAAAGGAGGGAAGGGGTCCTGAGTTCATTCTGATGGACTTTCTTTATACATTTTTGTAAAATAAGAGTTGGAGATTGTAACTGTAGATTAAAGTATCTGCCTAATATTTTATATACTTTAGCTTTCAAATATTTTGCAAGACTTGCAAAAAGAAGCTAATATAAGGAGTAGTGCCCATTTTCTATGAAGTCTTTACCACTTAAATATATTTTGACTGTGATATTACAGCTGCAGTAATATTTATGCCTTAAAAGATAAATAACTATAAGTTGATAGATATTGCTTATTTGAGTTTTATTATGCTGTGCTTTTTGATGCTATTTCATTATTAAATTTTAATGTTGCCTTCAAAATCTAGTATGCAGTGACTAGTCATTTTATATATATATATATTCCGTCCAATAACAGAAGTGCTATACACAGTACTGTAGCAGAATTGCAGTGCTTTTTGCTGTGACATTGTTTTCAGTTTTGCCAGTATAGGTACAGGGAGGTATCTATGGTTCCCAATTGAATTTATTTATACAAAGGACTCTGCATTTGTAAATCTAATGGTCTTAAACTTCCTCCCCTCACTTTCATGCTTAATTAATCTGGGCAATAGGTAACGCTCTTCTTACGTAATTCAGCTCTTAATGGTAGTACAAGGAAGATGTTATATATGTAGCTGCAGTCTGTTGGAATTTGTTTTATTTTAGCTAGTTTCTTTATATTTGTTAAGCATGAAACAACTTCATTTCTTTAACTTTGCTAGTCTGCCAGTGTGAACTAGTTAGGCACGTTGCTGGGAAAAACATCATTAAAGTTGTTTTTCATCATTTTGGTATGTTTCAGTGTGTAACTACTGTTGTGTGTATTTTATTAAAATTAAATATAATCCAAATGACCTTTATAGAATTCATGTAGATTCATGATTAAATGCTCATGTTATTAATCTGTATTAATTACCAGGATTTAATATACTTATTAATCTGTATTAGTTACCAGGATTTAGTATTCTTATGTCTGTGCCTTTTCCTTTTGGTTTCACAATGGATTTGTGCAGTTGTAGGTTTTGAGCTCTTCAAAATCTTAGTATCCCAAATCATAAAGTATTTTGCTCCATCATTTTACTTATAGTAGGTAACATATTCTAATGTAGGTTGGGAGAACCTATATTTTGCCCAATGTCAACAGTATCTGAGCTTATTCTTTAAGCTGATGGAAGGCTGTCCATCCTTCCCATAACCAATGAGTAGTCTGAAATGTTTCTTCTCCAAAATAATTTGTTTAACGGGAAGAGAAGACAGTAGCAAAAAAAGGGAATGGGAACGCTGTCATATACGATACTGGAATATCAGAGTCCTTCTCTAACCTTGTTTAACACTGTTGGTTTTGTTTTTACAAGTGTGTTTTTAATCCATTCTGACTTTGCATTCAGTTGAGGAATTCATTGTATTTTATAAAAGAATCCAGAGTATCTAAATATCAGAAACAAATTTGATTGTTGGGGGCGGTCAGTGGAACTGATAATGTTTTATCATGAAGCTTAATATATTTGCCTATATGTAAATATGGAAATTATTCAAGTAGGTTAAATATTGATATAAAGTAAGTGCAATTATTGTTTTCAGGACATCCAAGGATCTCAGTTGATGGAGAAATCCGGTTCTAGGAAATGTTAAGTTAGTTTTTGTAAAGCTCATAATAATTTTTGCAGTAAATTACCTTGATGCTTGGATTGTTTTTTAGTCTCTGATTCACTCTATAAATTGTTTTCTCTTTTTGCTGTCCTACCACTCCCTCTTCCATAGTACCTGGTTATGGATTACTACGTCGGAGGAGACCTGCTTACGTTGCTCAGCAAGTTTGAGGACAGGCTCCCTGAGGATATGGCTCGTTTTTATTTGGCTGAAATGGTGATAGCTATTGATTCTGTTCATCAGTTGCATTACGTCCACAGGTAAGTAATTTGAACACTGAAGTAAAGATGATTTTATATGATATGCGGTCTTTGTGCACCAATGCCTATTGGTGTTGTGGAGAATTACTTCATAGAGTGAAAATAATTCCCATTGAAGAGTTGTAGCTATTTGCAAGTATTTGCTGTAATAATAAGCATGGCAACACATACCTGCCTACATCTTGGGTCTGTTGGGAACTGTTGCTAACCTTTACCATAGGATCAAAGACATAAGTGAGGTAACTTTATGAATATCCAAAGGTATGCAATGAAACTTGGGCCTTGGCGCATTTTAATTAAGCTAATGTTAATTATCCATATTCAATAGAAACAAAATTAAAAACCTATTAATGAAATATCGTTATCTTTGGGCAGATTTACTGAAAGATCAGGTTCTCTTTCTTAATTCTTTTAATATGTACCTGTTGGAAAGCACACCTTTGGTCTGCTCTGGATTTCATTTTTTCTGAATTTTCATTTGTATTTAATCAAACTATCTTTAAAAATGAAGTGGTGGCGTTTTTCTAAATCAGTGGATGTATTTAAATGAAGCTATTTACATTTCCCTTGGCATATAAGAAAATAATCTATTCAAGTCCTCTGTGTCTAGCTTGTTTTGGAGGCCATGTTTTCCATACAAATAGCATCATCTTGTCCTTAGTGCTTCATTCTCTGCTGGTTGCCTTGGTGGTACTTGCAAGAGGTGGAATTTTCAAATGCATTCTGAGATTTACTTGGCAGAAATCAACGGGAAAACTCCCAGTTGCAGAGCTGAAACATTAGCCTAGCAGAATTAGCTCTTTTCAGAAGTCCATTCATACTAGTTCTTAATCCTGCTCAGTACTAGCAGCTCCTTCTTTTACAGTTTGTGCTTGCTTCGTTTGCTCCGGAAGATTTTTTTTTTGCCTAGAGAGTCTGTTGCAGTTGCCTTGGGTTTGTTCCAGGATTTTACTTGCTTTCTTTTGAGATTGTAACTTTACAGAAGAGTTTACAGTGGTGATGTTAAGCTCCGGATGGATCTTTTGGAATATTTTAGATTCTCTTGGTATTGTTGAGGAACTATGCATACTTGATTAAGAAATCTTTGTTACAGACATCTGGGGGAAAGCAAAAACAAAAAAAAAAGTGGTTTTTTGTACAGTTCTCCTGGATTTTGATCATTTTAGCTATATTTCTCCAAGACACTTGTCCTTCATTTAGGACCTGATGTAAAAGGTTTCTGCCTTCAGCTTAACTTGAGTGTAGCCACTGTTTGTGGGTGAACTGTTGAGGTGCCATATTTTTCTAATACCATAGAGGGAATACTTCATGTACTACACAAGCTACTCGATTTTGTCCTGAAAATCTGCATGTGTAGTAATAACTCTTCTCAGAAAAAACCAAAAGCCTACCCTCTTCTCCTTCAAATAGATCAAAATCTTTGTAATTCAGCACTGCTAGTGTGTAATGTGCAGCAGATGTGATATTTCTGTTCTCAAATGTTCTCAAAACATCCTCAAAATGTGTAAGATTTTGTGTGTAAAATAATGTAAAATTTTGTTCTGAATTCACTGGTATTTTCTTGTAGTTCCAAAGAGTACACTGTTTCTTATTCCTGTTTATCTTCTCTGAACATTTAACCAAAAAACTCTTATGTATTTCCAGTCCTTTTGCTGTTGGGTTTGCAGCTTTGCCAGTGAGGTTCCCATGTTTATAAATCAAATTTTTAATGCTGCTTTGGCACTTGGCACTGACAGTTGGCACTTTTCTTCATTAATCCTGCTGCAATGCAACACCTTTTTATAAGGGAATATTTTGCAAAGATTCAAAATGTAAAGGGAGCTTGAGCAAATGTCAAGTGATCAGCCTTTGTAATGTGACCCATTCCCTGTTACTTTTATTGGGATGTTTGCAACTGTAAAAGCAGAAGAAAATACATGGGAGTACCACTGTTGCTCTTTCCCTGAAAGCTCAGCTCTACTGGCTCCATGCTTTGGGGAACATGTTGCACACACCAAAGGATATAGCGAGAAGCAGGAAGAAAATCCTGTTAAAAGACCAAATAATATGACAGCTGCAGTAGTGTTGCTTGAGGTGAACAGGCAATATGCATCAGCGTTTGAAATGAACTGTAGCTAGTGAACTAGAAATCATGCTTTAGGCTTCTATCTTTTATAGTGTTTTTTAATGCTGTAAGATACCAGATTGTTTCCTTTTAGTGTAATCTCTGTTCTTCTGGGGTATGTTTTCACATTAACTGCATATTGTGTTATACTTTGGTTATCTGCTTGTTTAAATATTTTTATACCTTTAAAAAAAAAAAAAAGAAAGGTACTTTTATTTTCTTCCCCTAAGCCTGACACTCTTCTTGCTCTTTTCTATTGATGATCACTTTATTGTGGTTTTCTTTTTTGGTGGATGATAGTGACCATGCGGACCATTTCTTCATCACATAGAAGTCATTGTCTTTCCTAAAATACAATGTTCAAAATTTCCCAGACATCAACCAAACAACATCAGCCTTACTGGAGACCTTAAATAAAATGGGCAGAAGAGCGTTTTCGGATTCGGCATTCCAGATAAAATGCCTCGTACAGACCAGCATTGTGGGATTAGGGGATGAAGTAAGAGTGGGAAGGATGTGAAAATTTAACTAATGGAGAACTTGGAGTGCAGAGAACTTGTACAGTGTCTTTGAGCTTATGTCTCTTGATAGGTACTGAACCAAGTAGGAGAGAATTTGGTAACTGAAAAGCACATCAATACTGCTGTTTTTTAGGATATTTGCAATATTTATTTCTATTTTCATCTGCTTTTCAGTTTAGATGAATATACAAGATAATATTTTGAAGTGGCAACAATTGGAACATAAAACTTAATTTCTGATCAGTTCATTTTTGGGAACCAATCATCTACATTACCTCTGACTCGCAGAGTTAATTAAAAGGCTCTTGTCTTTAATATATTATCTTAGCTTTTTTTTATTGTGATAAATGCAGCACAGTTGGCATTGCCAAATAGCACTAACAGCTCTAAGACCAGCTTTGTAAGGAAAACTTGATCAAGTTGAGTGTATGCGCAGGGTTTCACAAAGAGGAAGGATGTACATATAATGTAACACTTGGGCATTCATGTAAAGCTTATACCTACCATGAAAACCTAAGTGACTCTTGCCAAGGTTAAGTATTGCATTCAGCCAGTTTTCTGCAAACTGTCCTATTGTAGAATGTATGATTTTGTGTTAGGAATCACCATTGATGTGTAGCATTTTCTTTTCTGTTGGGAAAAGGCACTGCATATCTTAATGCTAGCTTTAGTTTCATTGTTACCAGAAATATTTAATTCTTCCTGGCACATGTAAAAATTTAGATTTATAAGCATTATCAAATATCCTGATGAAGGCTATAGTAAAGCTCCTTTGACTTGAACTAGGTAGCCACACTTTCATGATGCAAGTTGAATTATTTGAAACATGGAAATCTTTGTGTTTTTCATACAAATAAGAGTTTTTCAACTCACTAGGTTTTTTTTTAATGGCAAGCCAGGTTTTCTCTTCAGTCTCTATAAGGTGGAAATTGAGATGGTAGTGCTTATTCTCGTCTGCTTACTTTTAAGTAAAACAGGCTATAAGGAGCCTGTTTGCTACTGAAAGACATTTCCCCTGTCACTGTGGAAGGTGTCAGCAAGTGCAGTGTAGCTGCTTGCTCCCCCTGCAACAGGACCGCGCTCTGCCTTTTGTGCTGTCTTCCGAGGCAGCCTGTACTCTGGTAAGGATAAATCCCAATCAATCCTAAATTACATCAGAGACCTTCCAGCTTCTCGAATAGCACAGAATTACAAGTGTTAATGTGTTTAAGTGATTTTCATCCTGACTTTCTTTCATCTGAGGTCCTGTGCAGAGTTGCACATTAATTTGGGGTAGAGCAAATTTGCAGCTGGGGAATGTTAGCATTTCGCTCAGGATCTTCCAGACCACTGCAAAAACATACATTTAGAATACTTTTCGTGCATTGGCGTATGCCCACATTAAACAGAGTCTTACCTGCTTACTGAGAAAATATTTTGGGAGGATTATGAAACACCTATGTTAATTATTATTTTTGTTGGTTAAGTTTATGGGAGGATAGTTAGGATTACAAAGCAAGCTCTCAAGTTTCATCCATTTCAGATGTCTTCTTTTATATGTGAAAAGATAGGCATGCAGAGCATAAACACAAGTAAGTTCCTCAAGCTGTGTGAGATTACGGTTAGCTTGATCAATGCCTTTCTAGACTTATAGCTGCTGCTGTATTTTACTGTGAGTGCTTTTAGCCTTCTAAACCACCAGATACTTATTTCTTTCCATATTTTTTTATATCAACTTCTGAAATTTCAGTTGGGTTTCACTTGGAACATTTGAGTTCTTAAAATGTGGAGCAGCTGAATTCTCTGTGGGAGTGACATCCTTTCTGAAAAATATTGAACATAAGGGAATAAATCTGTTAAAGGTATAAAAAGACTGTCTATTCCCTATCAAACCAGCCTGTGCTTTGCAGTAGGGGAACATCCAATTTGTCCTCAGTGAAAATCGTCTTGGGGACAACCCTGAAATATTTACTGTAGCTCACAGACAGATGAAATTTAGGAATCTTTGTAGGATTCATTTCACTTTGAACTTTAAGTTGTAGTGCCAGCATATCCATTTTTGACTTGCTGAATAAGTGGTTTTCTCTCTTTTGGGTGTATCCCGTCTTCCCTGATCATTAATTTGCTTAAGTGGAAAATGTTGGGGTGGAAGGCACAGCTAGGGAGTTCGACGCATTGTGCGGTATGTCTGAGTTGAGTTGGCAAAAGGATGAGCCAAGTGCTCTGGCTCTTTGGTTAAGTGAACCGTAATTGTGGGTTTGAAAGAAAACAACAACATATTTTAAGTGTGTTTACCAAACTCTGCAACAGGCATAATGTCCAGTGCACACCAAGATGTCCTTACCAAAGTGCTGAGAAAGAAGAAAACAGCTAGAAAAGTAAGGAAAAAATAACACAAGATTATTTTGATAGTCTACTGAAACTGTATTGCTTTGAATTGTTGCATGGTTTAGTTTTACATGGAAAACTTCAGCACTGCTGTTTTTTTAGTGTCTTGTGTGGTAAGCTGGTTCTCCTTTACAAGGTATTCCTTTACAGAGGTACGAAAGCTCCGTGAGGCTCCACGCTTACCCTGCATTTTTACCAGGATGCAGAGATCATCTTTACAGACTCGGGGGTTTTGGATTTCCCTGTGGCACCTCCCATGTGCTGTAAATGCTGTGACTACTCTCACAGTCCCCCTTCAAGGTGGCATCTTATCCGCAGTGAGGACTAGGTGAGACTCATCCTGTTTGACTAGAACTTGCTGGTAGGATTTCCTGAGGGACCTATTAGGAACTAGAATTATTTGGGCATGAGCTTTAACTTGGGTCAATCCTCCACTGTCTTCCATGGAGAGGTAGAATAGAAGGAAATCATTAAGCTGGAAGTTCCAACCAAGTATGTGTTCATCACACTGAGCTTTCCCTGCCCCGCCTTGTCCACTGAGCCGTGCTTGAAATATTTGAAGATTTGTTTACTTCATTGATTAAAAAATAAAGAGAACCCAAGAAGCTGTTGGAGCTGGTGCAGCTTAAATGTAATTATCCTTGAAATCTTGGAAAAAAAAAAAAAATCCTTTCTTGTGTCTGATGCCTTCCTGCTAAGGAAGAAGGGTGTTAATGACTGCAAGGGGAGGAAGACCAGTAACACAAGGTGTGTGCCCTGTGTGCTTTCTGGTGAGTCCCCAGCTACGTGTCCTGGCAGTCCCGGAGCTAGGAAAGCACAGACTCCTGAGGGAAG
>PTEX01000063.1:1280623-1395684 GCA_003342815.1 Eudromia elegans | reverse complement strand
TTTGGTAGTGTGTTACTCTCCTGGTTGCCGCTGCTTCAAAGGTGGATAAACATGAACATTCTCTCAGATGCTCTGTAGTCCTGTATAGGTAGGAATTGCATGAAGTCTTCATAAAACCGGCATATGTAAATCTCTGTTAAGAGTGGAAATGAGAGGCACAACCAAGAGCCAACATTTGATTGAAAGGGGGCCTTTTTAACTTTATACATTAATGGAAAAATTCCTCATGCCAAATGTCATTTGCTGAATTACACTATTTTTAAAAAAATGGTCGTGCGTTTAAAGTAATAATGTTTCTAGCAAGGCTCAAGTGATAATAAATGGGATGGAACATTCCAAGTGATACTGCTGCATCTAGCATGAAAATTCATTTTTTATAGAAAAAACTCTCCTCGCTAGAACTGTGGAGAGCTGTGATGTGAGCTGTGATTCAGTGTCTTAGCACCTTGGAAGTGTTTTCAGAACATGATGGCTTCTTCCAGATGAAAAAAAAACCACTCCCATTTGCAAGCTGTTATTATGTGAGTTAAACTACACTTTTACATTCATTCTTTTCTGATTATTTCAGATCTGGAAGTATTTTCTCTTGCTACTTGCTTTGATATCCAAAATCAACAGCAAGAAAGTAGGACAAAAACATTTTTCTTATTTCTGGATTTTTCATGCTGGTGAGTGCGGTTCTGTGGTCTACTGGGTTCATTGTTTGGTGACTGAGTAGAGCTGGCAATTTAACACTTTGTGGGATTTAGTTTAGGATGATGAAGGCAGAAGGGCTTTCCTTACTTTATGGGGCTTTCTTTACTCTCAGATCTCTGTTGTAGTAGAGGGAAACCAGCTACCTGACACTTTTGTGTTCTGCAGATTTCTTCCCAATTTATCTTAAGTTTTTCTTGTCTTTTTCTGGGCAGAATAGTATGTGTTTCATAGCATTTGCCTCAGTGCAATCTCAAACTTCATTTTTCCAATACCCCCTGCATTCCTCAGCTTCTTCCTTAGAGTGCCTTTATCTTAACAATTGTAGATACTTTGCTGCTTTCTTTTTACATGAAATACAATCACTTTTATGTTGTTTGACTAGATAGAAATTAGAAACTGCACATTCCATTTTAGTCTTCTGAATTTGTGAATACCCTGTAGATTTGCATCTTTGCATATGTAAGTAGTAACTTGACCTAACTTGATACTCCCATAGTGTTAATATAAAACAACAAAATGAAGATACCTAAATACTTTATAAGTAATCGTGCACACCTTTGCCTTTCGCCTTATTGGTTGTCCGAAGGTTCTTCCCAGAGAGTAGGTGATGGATTTTGGGGAGAGACTCTTCCCTGTTTTGAAAAGTGAGTAGAAAATTGGAATTAAATTGCTATTGCCACAGCTACTACATGTTGGAATTTCTCTCTCCTTTATAGCAAGTTAAGGTCGTCTTGGGTTCCTTCACATGTAGAGCAGGAAGGGCAAGAACCCAGTTCCTGCAAAGGCAGCTAAGTACATGCCCAAATAAAATGGCCCTTATTGAAGTTATCTTAACAGTAAGAGTTTGCTTGACCTTGTACCATCATCAGAACTGTTCTATTTTTGGAAAAGCCCTGTGTTCCTTTTCAGTAATGATAAAATATTACTAGTTTTTAATTTCTTACATTAGCAAACCAGCTCACTGAAAGCCTTGCACGTCAGAATCCCGCTCATAAAGCAAATGCTTCAGCGAGGTCACGCTTGGTTCAGGCATGGAGGGCTTTGTGGCAGGGTCAGGGAAGCAAGACCTTATAGAGCTTTATCTGAAAAGTTGTATTAAAATCTTTATTGACTCAGGTGCCGTGATGTTTATGCTGTGCAGTTTTTCATTATTAGCTTTGAGGAGGCAGGCGTTTAGCATTTCTTCATGCGGCAGGAAGCAGTGGTATTACTACCACTGGACCTCAGTCATTTTCAATCAGATACAGTGCGTAAAATCCAGGAAAAGAGCATTAGAAAAGAACAAAAGAGAAAATACCCTCTAGAAGAGGGAAAAGGAGGGGGCAGGTAGCTAACTTCGGATGTAGCAGAATGGCAGCAAAGTTGTGATTTCCTGGTATAGGAAATGGGAATTTTAGTGCAGAAAAAGTTTGGTTTTATGCAAGCACAGCTCCTTTAGAAGCCTGTTTAAGTAAGCACAAAAAGTTCTTTGAGCAAAAACTAAATTGTTGCTAGAATTTCTTTCACATTAACTGACCTGGTACAAAAAAATATTCCTACCATCTGTAGCTGAATGTGCACAGTCTTAGTGGCTGAAAAGGGATCATTTTAAAGTAGAGTGTGACACAGGTGGGACAGTGATAAGTAGGAGCCATGAGAGCTTTACAAAACCTCAAAAAGCAGGAGCTTGACATCGTCTTACAGTGATTCGAGACAACCAAAGCATGAATAGAGTTAACTGGGCATCATGTGACATCCAGCTGAGGTGTTCTGAAGTTTACATGATTTATGTAGAAATCTCAAGATAGCTAACTCTTTCATATTTTCACTTAATATAAGAAGAAGAAGAACAGGTATAGCTGCAAAGCAAAAAGTTTACTTAATTTTAAAGTTTCTTTTTATGGATTCATTATTTCCCTCATTTTTATAACAATGCTGTGGAGCTGTAGAGTTTTAGTCCATGTTTATTTTAGCTGTGATTTGGTAGATGTAGTACCAGCCAAGCTGCAGTCAAGAGGCAATGGATTATTCAGATAAGGAATACTGCCAAAAGGCCAGGCAGGTCTTGGGAGTGCAGTAGGGAAGGTAAGAAATCCTGGCTTGTAGTATTTCAGAGACTGGTTTCAATTACGGGAAAGTGTGTTGTGAAGAAGTAGAAAGCAGGCTTGTGAAAGACAGCATTTCTTTATTCAAATGTGTCTGAAGAGTTCAGTAGTGACTAAAAAGATCTAAATTTCCACACTTCAAAGACCTTGGTTTTGATCTGTTTTATGCTGTTGAAGCTATAGTTAAGTTTTGGGTTTCTTTAGAACTCTGACTAAAGATATGCGAAGTAAAAAATTTAGGACTTCAATGTAGACAGCATTTTTTTTTCAGTGTTATTTCCTATGGATTTTTAGTATGGTGATTCTTAAAGTTGTCTGACAAATGCAATCTTTTAGAAACATTTATGACAAGAATTGTAAATAGTATTCCAGATGAAATCTTAGGAAGAACTTACATTTTAGCTGCAGTGCCTTTTCCTCTGTGTTTGATTTATTTTTTTCACAGTCCCAGGAGCTCTTATTAAAAGGATAAAACATAAAATTATTTGGTGTATCTCCTTTGCTCCTGTTTTCCCTTTGTTCTTTGTGCCAAGATTAGTAAAGAAAACGTTAAATCAGTTTCCAAACAGACTCTTGATGATTTCTTCTAGTAATCTTCCCCAAGCATGATTATATTTCGTCATTCAATGCTGTTGACTCTCTATTAGCCAAGCTCATACCAAAACTTTTACTAGTGCTTGTATCCATCAATCTAGACACTACCTTTGACATTAATTCTTTCAACAGCACTCCTCATGTGAGAAATCATTTTAAACACTTTGGTATGTGATGATGTGTCAGTTCCTAATGCCGTGAGGAAAAAAATCTGATCTCGAAGATTTGAGTGTATAAGAAATTTGGGTTTTGCTCCTTGTGTTCATGTGGTCTAACATATATATCGAAATCTTTCTAAAACTTACTATGTTTGAGGAAATGGAAGTCATGTAACTTTAGCCTACTTGTTTTTGTCCCATTAACTGTAATAGCTCTAAACAAGATTTGTCTTTTGCTATCCACTTGCATCACAAAACTGATTTTCCTTTTTAATGATACAAGAAGAAAAAAGTATAGGAGACTAAATAAAAAAGCCTAATTCACAGTGATGGCTGGTACCCAGTGCACACACAAAATCATTATAAAGTTGCAAGTATTGCCAAAACATTCAGTCTTTGCTTACCTTTTTTAAAGCTCTTGGAACACATTGATCTGAGACTCTGTATTGCTTTTGACATCACTTGCTTAGCAGAAATGTCATTGTCCAAAGGTAAAACAGCACGGTTCCCATTTCATATCGTAATGGGTTAACTTGCCTCTTAACATGAAAAAATCAGAGGGATTCTGGAGATGTCAGGGGCAAAAAATGTATTTGTATATTCAAGTATCAGCCTTCAGAATACACTCTGGATTAAATCCTCACAGATTTAATTCCAGTTACAGAAAAAGTAGCTTCTGATAAACGATGATGTCTAATCCTAACATGTCTTTTAGACGGATAAGGAGGAAAAAAAACCCACGCAAAATAGACGCAAAAACCAGTGGCGTCTCCTCAACAGTTCCGTCAGTTCCATTATGCCAAACTCACTCCTGGGAGCTGCTCGCTGCAGTTTTCCTGAAGGAATAACAGAAATCTGTTCTCCTAGTTTTGCCAGTTCTTTTGCCACTTTCCTGCTTTTTCCATTAACATACCAACATGCACAACTTTCATCTCATGAATTTTTTGAATATGGTAGTATTTTCTATATTTCTGCCAGCATCTACGTGAATGTAAAGTAGTTGGCTGATTTGTCTATTTACCTTCTAAATATGGTGCCATAATCCTTGTATATTAGTATCTGCCAAAACTCTTCCTGTCTCACTGTATACCTACCTCTTGATCACCATTTTTACTGACAGAATGAGTTTGTTTTACAGCATCATGAGAAAACTAACATAAAACCTCTAATATGCTAGAATATTATGAAAAAGATTATATCGGAAAAAAGAAACAATCAGAAAAACCCCACACTTCGACTTTGAATGTCGTCTTTGCTGTTGCAGATGCAGATTTCAGTTTGGTATAAAACATGGTGTAATATTCTGCTTGTATTAGTGCCAATCAGAGCAACAAGCCTTTCACAGACACGTTTTGACTGCTTTACCTCCCAATTCTCTAGTAGTAGATTTGTGCAGTATAGCGCACACACACACACACATATATATATATATAAAATACTATTAGCAGCATCAAAGATCTTATAATTATCTTTCTTATAGAGACAGTGATGAAAAATAGTCTAGTTGTCAAAAATCAGGGAAATCCTGTTGATTATATGAAGCAGAAGAGTACCGTAAAGCAAGTTGAAGAAATTTCTTGGGATGCCATAAGCAATTTTGACATAGTCTCAGTTTAGTTGTTTTGTTCTTTTATGACCGGAATTCTCTCCGAGCCAGTCTGCTTGAACATAGGACTGCCAAACATCGACCCTTGTGTTTTACTTTGCAGATTTTTGCTGTGTGTGTAGTATAGTTGCCAAAAGAACAGTTTGACTCAGCATACCCAGTGAACTTAGTGACTGTGTTTTCATTCTTATTTTTCCAAAAAAGCTGGGGTGAGGGGATTATTTAAAAAAATATGAAGAAAGAAGGAAAAAGACTTGCCACCAAATAACATTTAAGGTAGAAGTACAATTAGTGCATGAAACATTTGATATTTGTATGGGATCCATATTCATTTTGCAGATTTCTGCTTCATTTGTGTTTTATAGTAATGAGAATTCTCAGCTGCAGGAACCTGCTGGTGTGATACTGGTTTGCATGCCATTCAAATAGCATCAGTAATAATCTTATTGAGATTTGTAATTACATTTGCGTAATAGGTTAAATAGAAGAACTCTGAAGACCTCATCTGCTGTGGGCTGTTTCACAGAAGGTCAGAGCTGGTCCCTTCAATTAGCTTTATTAGGGGCCTTGAAAGCTGACAGGAGACAGATAACAGGAAACTAGAAAATTGGGTCTAGCTGAGAGGAAAAACATGATTAGCTCCAGCAGAATTCAAGTGCTGAATCTTAGGTGTTGTCTTTAAATGCTGATCTTCTCCCTCTATTGCCAGCTTCTACCAAAAAGGCCAATAATAGATAGTTGTCCTTTATTTGTGATTTTACTGTGTCTTTAATATAAAGTCTTTAAAATACTAATTCTGCAAAAGTACAGGAAGAAAAGTCACAATGATTCTCAAAATTTAGCTAACCAGTTACTTATTTTATAAAGTATGTGCCTTTAAGTTGGTAGTTGAATTGCTTCCACAGTGCGATCTTGCAGACCGGCTGATTCCCCTGGTGCCGGAGTGGAGAGTTTCATGTTAATACGGAATCTGAAGTGAATTTGAGGCTACTAGTCGCGATTTTCAGAGGAGTGGCACAGTTTATTTTGTCAACTTCCTGTCAACTTGTTCCTTTTGTGCCATGATTTTAGATGGTGAGATGGACTTTTTTTCTTTTTTAAAAGTATGTTGAAGTTAAAGGACTGTTGGATAGCACTTTCCCACTACTGTATCCTCTATCTTCAGATCTGTAATAAGAAAGGAGGTAAATTATACAGACCTTTAGGGAATGTTTTTATTTATTAAAGAAACTGAGTATCTAGCTGTTTATTTGTAACAGATCATTTCCAGTTCGGTACTTAAAATCCAGTGGTTAAAGAGCAATCTTCTGCTTTCAAGTGTTTCAAAACAGTCTGAACATCTTTCTTTAAATCTTTGAAAATAAAAATACTGTTAGGCATGTTAGTAACTTTTCTTTCTTATGCAGATTATTGCTTCCTTAGAGTATTTTGATAATACCAAGAACTGTGGGGGAGAAAAAGAAAACTTTGTTTTTAAAAAATAAATAACGTGCTGGAAACCATTTGAATGGTAGTAAATTCAGAAAAAGCTCTTGGTTAGTGCCAAGACAGAGGCACCAATTAGGTGTGGTCTTTGACTCCATATGTCTCAACATGACAAAAGTCCCAAAGCACATTCAATTTGCAGTCATTAAAATTTGTACTCTTTTTTTTTACAGCAACTTTTCCTGAAGCAGATCAGAGGCTTCGGATGACACATGACCGAGGGAGTTTTTGATTAGCTCTGCTTAGGTGTTCCCCTAATTAAGCATTTCTTCATGGAACTGGTATGTTCAGTGGGGGAAGATCTAAACCGTTGCCCCCTGCTCTGCAGTGATTGCTGCTCAGTTTGGTTTCCAGAGGTGACAAAGCAATTAAGGGGTCTCACCAATGAATAATGATTAGCGCACACAGCAGTCAGATGCCATAAAAAAGTTTAGATATCAATCAGTTCTGTAAAATCGGGTGTGAAAACTAGCTAAAACTACTTTATACTCAAGTACCAAAATGCACCTTCTCTAGCGTTGCATAAAATGGAGGACTTGCTCTCTGTCTCTTTGTTAGCTGTTAGATGCATAGTAGACAACTAATTCTACTTACACAGGCCAACAATAATGAGATTAACAGCAGGTTAAGTGAACTGAAAATAGCAACTTTGATCCCGCAAGTGACCAGTCATTTTAATGGAGGAGGATGGGAGAAGGAAAACAAGGATGGAGGTGAGGTAAACAAGAAGGGGATGAGCACGAGTTACTCCTGAGGGCTTTTGTAGATTTGTAGATTTGAATATTCCAAAACTTTGTTCAAAAATAGTGTTCTGACTTTCCTTTAAATACAAAATATGGACTGAACCCAGCTTTCACTCAGATATGCTATTTATTGGGGGGAACAAAGTCTCCTCCCCTCTTTTCCTCCCTCTCTTCCAACACTCCTAATTTAGATGTATCAAATCTTCTGTATCCCAATCTAATAACACACACAAAAAAGCAGTCTTATGGTTTCATAGTGGATTTTCTCACTGTAATTTCTCAGTATTCTCTGGTATACTATAATAGGATCTAAAAATAATAAAGCTTGGATCACTTTATGTGGCACTCGGGGAGGTGTGGCTTCTGGTTCGTTTAGGTGCTTTGGAAAGCTTGATAAAACATGTTCTCTGTCATGTTGTCACAGAGCTGCAGTCACAGGTGGCTGCTTCGGGGCATTTTAAAGACTTCATTTTTCCTCTCCACCAATACATACTGCCATCTCCTCCTGCAGTTGGTGACTTTCGTGTGAGCTGTGACTATGGAAGCTCAGTATAATAAAAACTGGCATATTCTTGAAACGATTTCTCCAGCAGTCAGGGTAGGAATTTGAAGGACCTTTCTTGCTATAGGTCTCATTTCCAGCCTGCTCCAGCCTGCAGCCGCAGGTGTTAGTGCTGTCCAGCATGGAAGCGTTGGGAAGCTGGTCGGTCTTGAGGGGATTTTCAACAAACCCAGGAGTCTTGAGCTTCAGAGAGGCAATCCACAGTGATGGCATAATGGGAGGAACCCAGTAGGACCGGACCCATATGACCCTTGATTGGTATCCTACGGCCAGATGAAGAATTGCATCTACAGTCTTATATAAAATCTTACCAAGTCCTCTGCAAAGAAGAGACGTAGACAGGGTAGGTGAAACGACAGATGTGAGGGACTAAAATGAGACTGATGATCAAAGTTAAAATAAGAGATTGAAATGCTTAGAATTTGTGCTTCGATTTTTTTTTTTTAACCTGTATCTAATCCCTCTTCATTAAAGCTCTTAGTGCTGTTATTTACAATTTTTGTTCCAGTCTTGAGCTTAAAGTTAGTACTGTTGTTACTACAAATCAGCACAAAATATTTTTTCAGTCTACCAGGAAAAATCTTACGTGAGGCAATAATGTTTGTTGTCATAAATTGTTGAGATAGAGTATCAGAAAAGTAAGCAATATTTGATGTGTAAAAAGTGGTCCATCAATGAACGACTTCCCAGAGATCTCTCCTTTTGCATGGCAGCTCTGGATTCATAATCTAAGGCTATTTATAGAGGCCACAAATCTGGTACTTGGGAGGTGATGTATGTGTTACAAGGGAAATCACTCTTACTGGTTCAAAATCCCAAAATAAAGACAGCAAAAAAAACCAAACCAAAAGTAAAGCAGTCTTTGGGGAGAGTCTTTTGTTTTATCCTCATGATTCTTTTGGATATAGGAAAATATGAAAAAAGCCAATATTTTTAGCACTGAGTTAGTTTGGTGCCCCTGAGAAGCAGGGTAACAGTGTAAAGAACTCCGTGGTGCTCCCTGTCAGGCGGCAGTTGGGGCTCAAAGGACGTGTCTGTGCCTTCCCCCTCTGCCTGGCCTCGGGGAAGGCCGATGTTGCCCTAGCTGGGAGGACAGCGGTGGTGCAGAGCCCGCATGAGGAGCTCCGGGTGCCCCAGCCTGGGCTCGCTCCGAGCGCTCTTCTCCACGGCTGAGAGGCGCACTCCCCTCCCTCGCGTGCGCCGCCGCCTTCACGCGTTTCTAGGCTCCTCTTTCTCCCTCCCCTCATGGATTCTTCCCCTCTGAGCGCTTTCCTCTCTCTGAAGGTTTTCATGGAAGATTTTGTGGAGAATTTCATAGAGTTCATCACCTGGCTGTGCAGTAGCAAGCACAGAAGGATGCTGTCCTTGTTCTGTGGGTTTTTTCCAGTGTGAAACCCTGCAGGTTGCACCTCCGTAAGGTGCTCCTTCCTTTGCTGCCTCCATCAAGGCTTTAATTCAGCCTGTATCAACACTGGTGGATTGAACACAATGATATTCATGTGGTTCCCATAGGATAAATAATAGCGATGAATAATAGTGTGAAATAATGTAAATCTTCAGTAACATTCCTTTTTTCCCCTCTCTTTCTTTCCCTTGCACACACATGTGGGCATGGTTTCTCATGCACTCTTACATTTTCCCTGTACATAAAAACGAGTCACTTTGGACTCCGTGTAATCCGCAGCAGTGTTTCTTGTTGATTTTAATGCCTTGTAGATATAACCCCATGAACAGAACTCTCATTAATGCATTTTGGTTTTTTAAATGTGGGGCCATATTTGCCCCACAATAAGGAAGTTACCTTGTGGGGAGAATGTGGGGAAGTAAGAGACATTATCTTAAACTTAGTTTCATTATTTCAAGAGTAGTAGCTTTTTTGCTCAGATGTTCTACTTCTGAGGTACTCACTAGGAAGAAGTCTTTTTCCTATTAGCATTTAACCTACATCCTGTTAATTTAGGACACACTTGGGTAGAAGATATCTTTGAAAAATCTGTGCTTTTGTCTGTGATGCTTCAGTAGCCCTTTGTCTTTTCCCTGTTTGTCACTAGATCTTCTTAACAACATTGACTTCCATTAAAAGAATAGGAGTCACAAGTATTTGTGTAACTACTGAATAAACCCTTACTGCATGAAAGAAGAAGGAAAAAAAGCACTGTACAGTGCATTAAAATGACTCTATAGAAGCTTTGTTTCTGAAACATTCTCCTTTCTGCTAGGCAGTATATCAGAAAATATTTGAAAGCTAAAGCCATACTGGCCTGGGGGAAGAACAGAAAAATATATAGGTTATGACAATGACCTTTTTTTTTTTTTTCTCAGATGCTTAAAGCAGCTCTGGCAAGTAGTTGACATATATACTGACTTTCTCGGAGTGCCGTGGGTTTTCTTGTCATTGTGAACCTTTTTTTTCCTTTTTTTTTTTTTTTTTTTTTTTTTTTTTTAGCCTCTGGGATTTACTTCACAGCATTTGCTGCTTATTTCTGTTCTGTTTCCCACAAGACTCAAAAACATGAAACAATTAGTTTAGTCCTTTTTGTAATGTGCTCTACGTTCCTTTGCTTGCCCTGAAAGTACATGCCTTTTTTTTTTTTTTTAATCTTTAATATATTTTTATGGCTTCAAAAATGGTGTTTTATTTTGATGATGGAGTAAATAGAATGGAGACCAACCTTGTGTTTAGGACTGTATATCTTTCCTTTGACAAAATTAAAGGCAAACAGTGATGCCAAAACTCATCTGTGTTGAGATTTCCCACCTCTCATCTGCCATAAATCTCTGCGTGTTTATATATCTCTAGTCCTTCCCAAAGGAAGAGAAAACGGGACTGGAAGAGTTGTTCATTGTGGGCGGCAGTGTGGATCCAGAAGCATAGCAGGTTTCTTGATGAGTCCCAGAAATGTTGTAGTGATCTGCTCCTAACCACTTGCTTAAGCTCAGGAGTTTTACAGATATTCCAGATGATTAAAAAAGTATGCATAGATGTGTACAAACAACACACAGTAATATCTGCATACATAATATTTACATATATGTATATAGTGGTATATTATTTGGCTTCTGATTGTACATTCTTCTGTGAATTGCTTTGTTGCTGTTGCCAATGTCCTTAAAAAAAATGCATCTAGCAAGAGGGTTTTAGCAGTCCTCCTCACAAACAATCAAATCCCACGTTGGTTGTCTCATTCACTCTCACAATCCATCGGATGTTTCAGACAGTGCATCCATTTGCACCAAAAGGCAGCAGGGAACAAAGACTGCACATCGCAAATGAGAATCAAAGGGACAAAAAGCCAGTATTTGCCTAGAAATATGTGTTAATGTTGCCTAGCATAGGTAGCAATTTATAGTATAACAACTGGGCATATTTTGGATTCCTCCTTAGCCTCCTCTTTCAGACTTTCTTTGACAGATGGTACTCACAGATGGACAAAACATTCTTAAGGAGCTTACTCTTTCTGCTTCTTTACCCGCCTGCAACTCCTGGTGCTATTAGAAATCTAAAAGCTTTGACATGAATTAGCCTTACTTAGCAGAATTTAATTTTTTAATCTTTAGAATATGCTGTAGGGTGTTGGTTGTGGAGTTAGTAATCTCTTTACTTAAGGCCTTAAAAACCTGCATGGAATTCCAGTAAAGTTGACATGGCAAAACTTTTTTAAAAAAATTATCATAATATTTTTACTCCTGCATTTTTGCAGGAAACTGTAGAATGCAACAAAATGTTATAGTTCAGCAATGCAAAAATAGCTCTGTTAAGTGAAGTTTACACATTTGAAACAAGCTGTTTCTATTGACATTTGAATTTGTATGGTAATTCCTTGTCTGGCTTGTACTGTTTCCCAGTATCCCTGCAACTTTGGACATGAACTGTAAGGCCGTTGCTCTGTCAAGTGTTGACTCAAAGGGCCATTTTCCCTAGTGCATGGTGTTGGTGTGGAGTTTCTGCTGAGGAATGTGAAACTTGGCCTAATGTAAAAGCATAATGATTGGATCCAAAAAAAGCATTGTGACAGCTGGGCAGGTTAGAGATGCAGAAATACTGAGTGCCCTCAGCTTGGTCCTCTACTGCGGGCACTAGTAGCTTATAAGAAAGTAGGAAGAATAGGAAGGATAGTAGGGGTAGACTGACACTGTTTGAGTTTTATTTTCTAAACACTGTATGTGTTAAGGATTCTTAACCTTCTCTTTTAAGGAATGTGTAGCCTACCATGGGAAAACCTCTATTCCACAACCTGTTTTCAATGGCTTTTCTCTTCAGAGTGCTACTGGAGTGTGTTGCTTAGAAGATACGTATTTTCCGCCCCTCCCACCCGGTGGTTCCTTATTTCAGGTAGTTACAGTAGTTTTTGCGGTAGGCACAGTTCGTTAGTCCCAGAAAGGCATAATTTAAACACTTATTTTGGAACCTCCCGCCTGTGTGTAGATGGGTTCTTCTAAACAAAAAAAAAGCAAACAGTCCTGGGTGTTTAATCCCTTTACTTTTGGGGTGTATTTATTTATGTACTGTGTTCTATTGCTCGGGTATTCCTAGGAATGTTCTTTAGTAATGATAAATAATAAAAGAAGATAGTGTAATGTGTTATTGAATAAATGTATTCTTATTGAGCAAATTTACAGATATTTCAACTGAAGAATGCTTTATGAGAAAACAGTGATCAAAGTAGTCCTTGCACCAGAATGTGGAAGTTTGAATAAGTAGTTCAAAGCAGGATAGCGCCTGGTTTACATCTTCAGCAATTTCATCTATGTCTTCCTATGAACCTTGTCTTGGGGGTGTTGATTTTAAAGAGACAGATTTTCTTGTCGTCTTTTGCTTGCTAAGTTCAAAGTAATTGTACAGTGAGCTTCAATACGGTGAGTTTCAGTTAGTTAGGGAGGCAGTATGTAGGCATTTATATGCCTCGACAGCTCTTGCACCAAAGTTCTCTCATTCTTGCTTAAGCTGGTAGAACTCAAAGCTGTCTCTACTGCCACAAGCAGACATGTATCTCCTTGCTGTTACTGCATTTGAGAACTGGATTTGGAGAGTTTCAGTGCGACAGAATCAGAATCCCGTTATGGAAAGAAAACTGACAAGTCAGCTTTGGAAATAATGACCCAACCAGAGAGTGACTGAGGCTGGAAGGTGCCCCTGGAGACTGTCTGGTCCACATCTCAGGCTCCAAGCAGAGTCAGCTAGAGAGGGTTGTCCAGGGCCATGTCCACTTGGGCTTTGATTGTTCTTTTTGCCTTAAACGTGGCAAACATTCTGGATTAACTTTAATGAATGGCATAGTAGCTCCAGCGCTTGGGTATTGTTCTGTAATCGTGTTACACCTTGTCTTGTTTCATTTAGGGTTATTTATCTCATTTCCTCAGCATTGTGTCTGTCTTGAGTTTCACAGATTGCATCCAGTTAGGAGCCAGTTTCCTATGCTGATGTTTGGACTACTCAAACCAAAGGATTGTTTGTAAAATTGGCTTTTGTTTCTAATAAAACAGACTCTTTTCCTGTTTTGTTCCTTCCATCTTTTGTTTGTACATCTTTCAAACCTTCTACAGCTCTGCCTCAAGTTTTCTGCATCCTGGGAAACCATCAATAATAGCTATTGAAAACTGTTGAAAGCTGGAAAGAAATACACCATAAGACTCTCATGTTTTTATGTGGGAGTTGTTATTTAAAAATACTATTGTGTCCAACATAAGTGCATTATTGAACATCAGATGTGTACTTCTTTATGTATGCCCAGTCTTATATTTGAGTCTCTGCCGGTTGTTGGAATAGCTCAAATAGGAGGCAATCTTGAGCAAAGTTACTAGTTCCTACGTTCTTGTTCTGCTGTAAGATCCCAGTTATTTTTGTGCAGCTCCAGTTTTTGATAGTCAGACTGTTTCATTTAACCACCACATTTTCTTATTTGAAGTTTTAGCTGGTTCAGAATGCATAACATTAATATCAGACTTCGTGTCTAGGATGGTTTGATATAAATCAAGGAATTATCTTTGTGCTCATGTCCCCATATTATAACGTGCGATGGAACATATGTTCCTAAGTACTCTCAGTTTTAAGTGGTCAGAAATCAAACAAACCCCATGTGCAATGTGAGGGATGATGTGCTCTCTCCTTTTTGTTTGTGGCTACTTCCTTGTTACAATTTGGGATTCATAAAAAAGCGTGGATGTCATAAGGTAAACACTGTGTTGTTTCTGGAATACTTATCTTTGTGGCAGAAATTACAAAACAATATACAACAGTGGAGAAGAGGACTAGGAGAGTCCTTGAGATATCAGCTAATACTTGTGCTGCAAGGCAAGTTCAAACTATATCTAAACCGCTTTTGACATCTGTTTGTCTAACTAGTTCTTAAAAACATGCAACGATGGAGATGGAAAATTTCCTAAAGCAATTTTTTCCAGTGTCCTTCTGTCCTTACTATGAATGTATCTCTGATGTCCAATCTAAGCATTTTATATTGGAATTCAAGCCCATCATTGCTTGTCTCGTCCACAGACCGTGTGGATCACGCAGCTTAGTCTTTTGGCATGTATGCGTTAAGTCAGTGGGACTGGCTCTTCGCAGTAAAAGAAAAATGGACCTTCTGCAGATTATGTCTCTGAGTTCTTCCTTTTCTGCCTGCTACTTTGCTTATTAAGACTTAAATCTTAAAGCATTTAGTTACCCTTTTGCCTGCTGCTGTTGACGTGAAGGCAATAAGGGCTTCTGCCTTTTTCAGCTTCCTGCTTTTGTTTGTCAGCTTCACGCGAAGCCAGTTCTGTTTTATGCCTGAACATGATGCAACTGTTTGGGTGCTATGTAAATAAAGTGGTTGTGATCAAAGTTATGGAAATGACTTTGAATTAAATGGAAATAGGCCCTTTTTGGATTCCTCCCAAAGGTGGAGGAGTGTCTGGTTGGGAGGAGGTGCAGTTAATGAGCTGTAGCTTCCATGGTTTCCCACGCCGGTATCTTGGGCAGCCTATCCCACTGGGATTGCTGCGGGAATACCGCCCACCGGAAAAGTAGGGCTGGCCTCGGCACACGTTGGTCTTCCTGCCAGATGGAGCCTCCTCCTAGTTGTGCTTGCTGGGATTCAGATAAGCTAAGGTTGGCAGAATGTGGCAGCTTTGATATAACCCAGCACAGTGTAATGGCAAACAGAAATAAACTGCTGGACTATGACACCAGTAGGTTTGCCTGGGAAATAAAGGATCCACGGGGAGCGTTCCCACTGGGAGCTCGCCAGCCTGGGCGCTGGGTCTCTCTTCAGGGGGCTGCCAGGATGGCACTTCTGAGTACCTTAATAAAAACGTCAGTCACCAAAGCATCTTGTTTGGTTGAAATGCTGCCAAAACCAGGCGCTTTGATTATTTTTTCATGGACGTGGAAAGCTGGAAGCTTTCCTGGGTGAGAAGAGGAGGACTGTGGAAGAAAAGTGTGTCTGCCACAACGGACAGGAGTGAATTGAGCAGTTTGCCAGACTTGTATCCTGACCAAGGATAACGTGGGGCTTTGAAGGGGGGTTGGATAAACTGCACAGGCAGCCTGGCAGCCGGGGCTAGGAGGCGTTTAGAGTAGGTGACTTGGCAGGAGATAACGTTCTTCTTGTAAGAGTGGATAACTATAACTTTTGATGTCTGCTTTTCGATTTATCTTTTTGGGGAATGCTCTTGTAGGTGTAATGCTTACGTAATGTGCTGTGGTAGCCTCAATTAACGATACGTTGTCTGCATTAGTCACTCTCTGCCAATAGTTGCACCTGAAACTGATTTGTTTTTCTCATCTGCCCTTATTTTTGTTTGCATTGACAGTACTAACAAAATATTCCTCATGTGAAGTTTTCACAGAAAAATAATGTAACATGACTCATTACATGACTCTTTTTTTTTTTTTGTCTCAAGGACAGCATACCTGGGTGGGGACTGCTTCTATTCAAGAAAATTAATGGGTATGGATTCATTCTGTGTTTATTTTCCTAACATCAACATTAGGGAGAAATGAAAAGATACTCTGGAAATGATTCCTGGCTTATCCAGGGGACTACAATGAGTGGGTAGTTTTATTTAAATTTCACTTTGATGTCAGACAAGTCTTAGTTCCCATTGCAGCTGTTGAATTTAAAAACCCCAAAGCCCCTTCCTTGTCTGTTCAGTTCTACTCCTTTTTTTAAAAGAGGGTATGAGCGCTTAGTCCTTTGAGGCTGTTGCCTGCCCCTTGCACAGCCTGGCCCCGGTTTTGCTTGGTTTAGCTACCAAAAGAGACTCACCTCTTGCTCCTTTCCTACCTAATGCTTTCTGTTTGGGGGAAAAAAAAAATTACAAATGAATCGCAAAAAGGGAACATTCTGCATCATTGCTGTGTGCTTACCAAGAAAGACTCCTGTTTGATGACTAGTTCTTGCGAAGATTTTTATCATGGAAATGCCTGTGAGTTGGTCCGTTAGTGTAATCTTTGGCTGACACTACTTCTGTTTAGTTATTCTGCCATGGTTCTTCCACTAAATGTCACTACATTTAGTGTCAATGCATATTCCTTTCTATGTATTTATTCTCGTGCCTGCATGATGCCGCTCATTAAGCAAAATTAACCAAGATTCTTCTGGTTTTAATGTGCTGCTTCCTCTGCTGCAGCCCTGGGGCCTGTCTGTGTGCTGTCTTGTGGATGCTAAATAACACTGATTCCAGCATTCGGAGAAGGACTTGAGTAAACCGCACGACTCATGTGCTTTGAAGCGCTATGATTGTAGGTTAATTCATCTTTGGAGGTCATTTAGGCCAAATTTTAATTTGAAAGACCTCAGGATCCCTCAGGTTTCTTTGAGTATCGGAAATGAATGCAAGAAAGGAGGTATAACATGTATTAATTCTTTTCAGTTTGTTTTGCAATGGGAGTATGCTGTGGAGAGCTCCTTCTTGAGTCATGCTGCACACATGGGATTCTACACTGGCCTGTTAACAGGGAAATCAAAATGAATGGCAATAATCCAAATGGCTGCTGTAGCCCAATGCCAGAGCATTGGCTATATTAATACCATTTTGTGTGTAAAATGCTCTAGTTGTAATTGTGGCTTGAGAAAACAAACTTGATTTAAAGAGAGATGAAGGAAGTCATCCAAAATAACCAATCTGAAGTTTGAACAGCCCCTCAAATTTGAACGGGTGTGAAAAAATGATTCGTGAAAGATGTTTTTCCATCTTTTTCATAAGCTCCTACATTGCTGTGTGCAAGTGAGATTGCAAATATCTCTCAAACTGTTTTTATAGCATTTGCTGGCTGGACAGAAGCAATGAAATGTCTGCAAAATTCAAAAGTCTGCAAAATGCCCAAAGCACCACTTGGTCCTGGCAGCTCTGTGGCGCTGGTTATCTCCCAGGCGAGGTAATCAAAGTCAATGCGGTTCCAAAGAGCAGGAGGCGTCCCATGGTTTTTCTTTGGGATGAAGTCTCAGTTTAAATAGATAGATATATATGTTTATTAAAAGATTTCTCTGCTTTAAACTTCTGGATCCTTTCAGGCTGGCCTGGCATTTATTATTAAAAAAAAAAAAAAAAGAGGAAAGAAAAAAGCGAAAAAAGCAGGCTCACAGCCTTAAAGTATTTTTTTTCTTTTTCTTAACCTACAGTGAACTAGGTGCAAGGTTATTACAGTATTAGTAGTCTGCATTCTCTAGCTGGGTGATACGAGTGCTTGGCTGAGCACCAGTGCTGTCTCTGAGATAGTGACCCTGAGACATGGAGTCAAAAGCGGCTGGCCTGCACGTATGGACTTTAAAATGGGAAGCCCAAACATTCTGAGCTTTTTCTGGAATTTGGAGTAGGGCTGACGAGCGAAGAAGCTGCAGGGAGAGGATGAGCTAGGCAGGGAGATGATGTGGTCAGAGGGAGCACTGGCCACCCCAGCTCCTGCAAGGGAAATCCAGTGCGTACGGCGAAACTGGGCCAAGCCAGGGAATATAGGGGAGGGGCAGGGGGATGGAGAGGGAAGACCATGCTCTGTTCAGACGGGAGAAGGAATCAGTTCTGTTGCCTGATGGATACCAAGTGCCTTAAGAATATAAACCTGCAATAAAACTTATAATTCTAACAGAATCCAAACGCTACTGACTCGGCAGAGATAACAAGACTTCTGGCACATTATTTTTCCCCACAAAATAATTTCCTCATTCCCCATATCTTTTCCCCATCTCCTCCTAACTCTGGCAGCAATTGCTCCCCTTCCTCCTCCTCCCCTGGCTTTCATAATTTCCTTAACTTTTCTCACAGCCTGCTCCGTTCCTCAGGTGCCAGCAATTCTTGCCTCCTAGGCTGTATCTTTTTAATGCAGTTCAGCTGAATTCAGAACACTTGTCCATAGCTAAAGGTCCAATACTTGGACCTTCTGCTGCAGGAGCCAAAAAGTGCTTGCAGGCCTCTACTTGGTCTCCAATCCCCTCTTGGTTGTGCAAGTTGCTTGTGGAAACTCCTCTCTGACCCTTCCAAAGCTGCCTTTGCAGGAAACACGTGTCATTCGGAGCGTGTCCGGCACTGTGTGCAGTTTTGATTTTGCATAATGCTGACAGGGTGGGATTTTTCTTCTTTTCTGCTCTTTTGTGAGATGGGGAGAGGAAGGGTTGATTTCCACCCCCCCATCCCAAGAATGTGTTGAGAGATAGAGCTTGGATACATGGAGCCTCCAAGGTGCCTCATGGTTTTGTTTACCTTGAACTAGGTCCAGCTTCTAAGTGGAACTTTATTTGGGGTGCGTGTTTTTGCAGTGTTTTATACTGAAATTAGATTTCCAGAGGTCTCAATAGCACATGTTTATTTTTATTTAGGAACATGCTTAAGGAATGTTTTGGTCGGTCGATGTAAAATAAATAAAACTATCTCAATCTGGCAGTCAAAATTCTTTGGCATAGTCAGTGTCAGCAAAAATGCAGCTGAAGAATGTGGTTTGGGGAATGCGTTCAGTTAATTCTTACTTTGTGAAGGATCCGTTTTGTTACGCCCTTGTATGTGAAAAAGAAGTGTGATTTCTGCAGTAGCGTTTGGTTTTTATTTTCTGACTGTCTCTGCATTTTCCCAAGGTATCTGCTAAAATTTGTTTGCCGCATGGGCTACACCAGGCTGCCCACATTTCTTAGGCTCTTGCATATTTTGTGTGTTTACCCTGTCATATTTATATTTATCACAGAATCATAGAATCATAGAGTGCCTAGGGTTGGAGGGGACCTGTAGAGATCATCTAGTCCAACCCCCCTGCACACGCAGGGTCTCCTAGAGCATGTGGCACAGGGTGATGTCCAGGTGGGTTTGGAAGATCTCCAGAGGAGGAGACTCCACCACCTCTCTGGGCAGCCTGTGCCAGGGCTCTGTCACCCTCACCGTTAAGAAATTCTTCCTCAAGTTCCTGTTGAACTTTTGGTGCCTCAATTTGTGGCCGTTTCCCCTAGTTCTATCACTGGCCACCACTGAGAAGAGACCAGCCCCCTCCTCCTCACTCCCTGTCTTGAGATATTTATATACATTGATCAGATCCCCTCTCAGCCTTCTCTTCTCCAGGCTGAAGAGGCCCAGCTCTCTCAGCCTTTCCTCATAGGGCAGATGTTCCAGGCCCCTAATCATCTTTGTGGCCCTGCGCTGGACTCTCTCTAGCAGCTCCACATCCCTCCTGCACTGGGGAGCCCAGAACTGCACACAGTACTCGAGGTGCGGCCTCACCAGGGCTGAGTAGAGGGGCAGAATCACCTCCCTCGACCTGCTGGAGACGCTCTGCTTAATGCACCCCAAGATCCCATTGGCCTTCTTGGCCACGAGGGCACACTGCTGCCTCATGGTCAACTTGTCGTCCACCATGACGCCCAGGTCCCTCTCTGCGGGGCTGCTCTCCAGGAGGTCGGTCCCCAACCTGTAGGCATGTCTAGGGTTATTCCTCCCCAGGTGCAGGACCCTACACTTGCCCTTGTTGAACTTCATGAGGTTACTCGCTGCCCAGTTGTCCAGTCTGTCCAGGTCCCTCTGGATGGCAGCGCAGCCCTCAGGGCTGTCAGCTATTCCTCCCAGCTTAGTATCATCAGCAAACTTGCTGAGGGAGCACTCCATCCCTTCATCTACGTCGTTAATGAATAAATTGAACAGGACTGGACCAAGGACTGACCCCTGGGGGACACCACTATCCACAGGCCTCCAGCTGGACTCGGCACCGCCGATTACTACTCTCTGGGCCCTGTCATTTAGCCAGTTCCTAATCCACCTCACTGTCCACTCATCTAACCCACTCTTCTGGAGCTTGCCCAGGAGGATGCCGTGAGGGACGGTGTCAGAAGCCTTACTGAAGTCCAGATAGATCACATCCACCGCTCTGCCCTCATCTATCCATCTAGTCACCCCATCATAGAAGGCTATCAGGTTAGTCAAGCATGATCTCCCCTTGGTGAACCCATGCTGGCTACTCCTGAGCACCTTCTTCTCCTTCATGTGCCTGGAAACAGCAGTCAGGATGACCTGCTCTATCACCTTCCCAGGGACAGAGGTCAGGCTCACCGGCCTGTAGTTGCCTGGCTCCTCCTTCTTGACTTTTTTGAAGACCGGGGTGACATTGGCTTTCCTCCAGTCCTCCGGCACCTCCCCCATTCTCCAGGACCTTTCAAAGATGATGGAGAGCGGCTCGGCTACGACATCCGCCAGCTCGCGCAGCACTCTGGGGTGCATCCCATCGGGGCCCATGGATTTGTGGGTGTTGAGCTTCCTCAGGTGCTTTCTAACCAAGTCTTCCTCTACTCGGGGCAAGTCTTCTATTTGAGTGCTTAATATATGCATGTCCTAAGATGCAGTAGATAGCAAAGTGACTTCTGGATTTTATTTGAATTAGCAGTGCATTTTATTTGTTTTTTGTTTGTTTGTATTGTTTTGTTTTTAACTTTGCCTACTTGGGGCAGCACAGGGCTGTGACTTCAGTAGTATCTAGGACCACAACTTCTCTTCCATGCACCTTTGAAAGGGGAATGGTTAAGAGTTGCAGATGGTTTTAGTGGGGAGTGGAAAATGCTGCTTTGAACAGCCAGGGAAGAAAGGGAATTTGCAGGAGCAGTTTTGCCTCTGTAAATGAGCTTTCTAGATTTGCAAGGGAATCAGGATTTAACTTTGTAAAAGAAAATGGAAATTTATAACATGAGCTTATTATTTTTTAAGTTTATTAGATAAATGTATGTGACTATAGATAGGTATATGTGAAATTATTTGTTGCAATAGACTGATACAAAATCGATGGCTTTGTTGATGGTTTCAGCTGAGTTTTGACAGAAGTATATCTCAAGTGCCTGTGTATATGAGAGAAAGAAACAGATGTAGATGAAAGACACCAAGTGTGAAAATGCAGTAATTATTCAAGGTTTCTCTGCCGTTGTTCCGTGGTTGTTTTCCACCTCCAGCACAAGTATGCAGCTCTCGGTGGAGAGCCCTCCGCCGCATTCTTTACGGGGTTTAAACGTCTCGGGTACTTCCAGCTCAGAGCTGAGGGTATTCTCTAATCTACCTGCTGCAACGAGAGGAATTTGGCTACGTGGCTCATGCTGAATTTCCCAGGCAGTATAGAGCATTTTCTAGCCTGATCATGGAAATGTGTCTGGTGCAAATTTGATCATACAAGCAATCCTTTTGCTGTTCTTTTGCCATGGCTGAGTCAGAAGGACTGATGCATGGGCTCTACCTTCTGCATTATATTTTTGTACTGATTCTGAGATTTGTTTTCTTTGCAGGGATATTAAACCAGACAACATCTTGATGGATATGAATGGGCATATTCGATTAGCAGATTTTGGTTCTTGTCTGAAACTGATGGAAGATGGAACGGTAATTAGAAAGAGTGATATATTCCCAAACACCTTTCCTTCTGTCCTTTGCTCGAGAAAAGATTATGTGCTAATTAAAGAGAAAAAACATTTAAAGGGAAATGAAATGGGACGGTAATGGTATTGGTACACAGTCAACATCAGTTCAAAATAAAACTGCCTACTGCTGGGACTTACTGTTTGTTAAAGCTTTTTCAACCCAGGAATAAATAAAAAGCAGATACACTAGCAATATGGAATAGAGTATTTGTTGGTGAACTGTTATTCTCTTGGTTTTTGAGCCCTGAGCTCAAATCTTTGCTGGAAATGTGAACTTTAGTGTGAGCAGGATAAGAAACAATTCACACACATCCTTGTGTTTCAGTAGGATATTTGAAATTGCAGAGCATGTAGGTATGAGAGGAATGCCATTCCAGGCCCAGAGTCTTACCAAGTACTTGAGCTAACATATATGATTACCTAGCATGTAATTACTTAATAACAACCTCAAGCATAAGAATGGACAGTTTCATTCTTTCTCCAATATTAAATATTCATAACGTTTTATCCAAAATAAATCATTGGAATGCCTATTAATGAAGTGGCTTGCGTGCCTATTATTTCTTTATGACTTTAGAAGCCTTTTTCATGTTTAGATGTCATTGTTACAACTGGAACCATAGGCCAGGTCTGTGCATATGCACAGTGCCCCACAGAGCAGGGCTGGTAATGATGGCAGTTGCATTTAGTAACAAAATTATAACTTCTACAGGTGCAATCTTCAGTGGCAGTTGGCACTCCAGACTACATCTCTCCAGAAATTTTGCAGGCCATGGAAGATGGAAAAGGGAAGTATGGGCCTGAGTGTGACTGGTGGTCCCTAGGCGTTTGCATGTATGAAATGCTTTATGGAGAAACGCCCTTTTATGCAGAGTCCTTGGTGGAGACCTATGGGAAAATAATGAACCACAAAGTTAGTGCACTTTCTCTTTCCATCTCTCTCTAAGCTAATTTTTAATAAGGGATAACTTAGAGACTTGTTTAAAAATGAGTTCTTATGTAATAATTATGTTCATGTTCATAAAAGTAAAATGTAAAATGTCTTTCCATCTAGTAAGTTTATAGTTATGGGTTGCAGATGGCTTTACTATAGGATAAAGCTGTTCAAAACTGAAAATCTGGATTTGGAAAAGTGGCTGTTGGCCCACTCTAAGGAGCAAGTCTTGGCTATGTTACATTACTCCATTTGCCTGACTTTCTTCTGGCAGATCCATTTGTTGGCTTATGCAGTAAATTCTTAAATGTTCTTCCACCTGGATGGAGTTGTAGAGTCTAAAAGGGTATGAGAGAAATTTAAATAAACAGGAAAAAAAATGGAAGACACATTTTCAATAGTTTCTGTCTTTAGGGGAAACCTTTTTTCTAGAAACTAACTGCATTTATTTAACTCTAAGAACCCGAGTATTAGCCTGTTTTTTTTTTCTGCAGTATAATTTTCACTCAGAAGGGTGAATTTTCAGCTTTTTCTTGGTAATAAACTACTTTCCCTTGTTTTAATCTTTAAGGAGAGATTTCAGTTTCCTGCTCAAGTGGCGGATGTCTCTGAAAGTGCAAAGGACCTCATTCGAAGGCTCATTTGTAGCAGAGAGCATCGACTTGGACAAAACGGGATAGAGGACTTTAAGAATCATCCTTTTTTTGCTGGAATCGACTGGGATAATATTAGAAACTGTGAGGCACCTTACATCCCAGAAGTCAGCAGCCCCACTGACACATCGAACTTTGATGTGGACGATGATTGCTTGAAAAATTCTGTAAGTATAGAACTAATATTTTCACAAATCTGGTTTTGTGATAATAAAATATATTTAAATGGCAGTTTATTTCAGCACTGTTTTTATATTCTGTGAAACAAGTAAATGATCTTTTAGAAAGTGCTGTGGGGAATATATTCATAGTGTGGAGACTGACTCTCCCAGGCCTGTATGCGTAAGGATAGCTCCAGGTTGTTTATAGCTTTGTAGAAGTCACCTTAACTTTACACATGCTTTAACTAGCACATACATCTATTATTAGTTGTAAAAAAACTCTTGGTGTCCAGGTCTTTTGCAGAATAATACATATGTAAATAGTTTACAAGGTGCAGTGTTTCCAGCACTGCATTGTTGACCCTCAAGCTAAGCTTACATAACACATTTTAATGGAGTCCTTTGTTCATAATTGCTCACAGGTCTGCCAGATTTTTGTTCAGTTCATCCTGACTAAAATTTTCCAAGATTGATTTCTGACTCAGCTGCAGTTTTTGGAAAGTTTGGGCTAAGTGGTTCAATCATTTTTCAAGAAGCAAGCCTTGTGAGAGTGAAATAATTTTGCCTTTGCTAAAAAGCTCTTTTCCAGGATTGATTTTAAGAGTGTTAGTGTTTATGTGCTTTTGAGCAGCTACCCTGACAGATGATAGGGGGTTATAGCATCAGAACAGTGCCTTGCATTCTGTCCATGGAAAGACATTTATATTCGTTGGAAGCAGCAGATATCTGTTGTTTGCGTGTAAGCTGAGGTATTGTCCTTACTCTTGCTTTTATTTTCTGCTGCACCCCATGCATCGGATTTCCATGGAGCTTCCTGGGCCTGCAGAGGGGCTGTGGGGCAGCGTGAGTTGTTGCTGGTGTGGTTGTGCTTGCACACCCACTCCCCCAGCTGCACAGTCAGACATGGAATCTCAGTTGGTAAAGATGTTTTCAGTGGACACGGACATGTGTGGTGTGAACCTGCCGGTTTCAGAGTCCTTTCATGCAGACAGCCTAGCAAATCACTCAGGTTGCATGAGGCCACTTGCTATTTTTTCCTTTTTTTCTTCAGTTTTTATACTGAATGCCAAAATTTCTGAGAGAGGTAGAAAAGCTCTCAAGTTCGAGCATTTGAAAGGTGATGAATTCTACCTGTTAAAAAGTAGTCCTCATCCTCAGTAATTCTCCACTTCCATTTGAGGCTGCCCATTTCCCAGCATGACTATTTTGTATCTTTTGAATACATTCTTTTTTACAGTTACTCAAATAACTGCCCATTATTTTTCCCAGGGCAGATATCAGAATTTGGGGGTGGGAACAAATGCAGTATGTAGCAACTGGTCCATACTTGTGAAACTGAACTCTCCTGGGAGGTTATTCACCCTGCCTAAAGTTGTTCAGTTTAAGAGTCTTCTTTTTTAGAACCTGAGTGCCAAGTAGCAGCTCTCACAAGATGCCTAGAGCTTGAGCAGTGCAACTTCTGTATCCTGACTCATCAGATGCAGTTATAGCATGCCAGTCTCTTTGATACTTGAACAGTTCTGTTTTCTTTTGTTCCTAAATTGTGAAAATGTCTATGTATTTATTCTCTCCAAAATTCATTCCCACTTTCCCTTGTTGTAATCAAAATAAAGATCTTTGCCATGACTTCAGAGTTCCCTAGCTTTTGGGTTGGTTTGGTTTTGGTTTGCTTTGCTTTTTAAGCTTCGGTGTGTCGACAGGTCATGTATCGAGGCTTCAATGGTTGCATAATGAAAAACATTACAATGTCATTTTCACTTGTTTTTACCACCCATATATATGTACATGTAGCATGGGAGTGTGGAAGGATCGATGCAGAGATGGGATGTTTTAGAACAAGTATAATCCAGAGTTGTCTACATGATAGCTAAAAATCATCTGTCATGGGGAGTTTTACAATTTTATATAGGAGCTTGTGAAATATGAGAACAAAATGTAATAGAGGAAGTAAATATTTTTTGCATATAAACTATTTTTTTCCATTATATATTGTTGTGATAGTACAGGTACTGATAATTGTCTTAATGTGTATAATGCTTGTATTTTACTTAAATGTAGGTTTTGTCCTTTCCTCAATGAATCACACTTGATATTTTATTAAGAATTAGTGAGTAGTTATGACTTTATAATTTGGTTTTGTCCTTAATTACCAAATACCCAACAGTGTAGACTTGAGGAGCCTGCACAGCCCAGCCCTGTCATCAGTACTGCTTTTTATTTATACTGCAATCCTTTTGATGTAAAGAGGGTTTTTTTAATCTGCTGAAAGGTCAAGATTTTGATGTAAGATGACCGATGAAAATGTAATTTTGGATTTCTTTTAATTTTTTTTGACTTTATTTGCAGTTCTTTCCTGCTGAGTTTTACACAAAAATTTGTGCAGCTGATTCCTTTCTTCTTTTCTGTTTGGATTCTGATAAAAAAAAATCATTGCTACCTTTTCTTGAAATTTCAAACCTTTTAGCACTGTCAGTGTGGTAGTCATCATCTTGGGGAGCTTCTACTGATGACCATTATATACGAAGGCATTAGAGGATGCAGACTCCAGAAGAGTACCTGGAGTATAAAAATCTCAAAGCTGCATCTTCGAGAATGCTTTAAGAGAATGTTTAGTCTAGCAGTAGTCTAGCAGTAGGGAGTTTTTAACCTGAGCAGAAGCTCAAAGATGGTCATGGGTTTGTGGTTCTTTGTCTGGCAGGGACAGGGAGCACTTGAAAGAAGAAATGGCCCAAAACACTGTTGTTCCTATCTTTTCTAGTAAATATCTGACTTTAGTTCTCTTAAACAGAGAAAGCCCTCCCCCTCCTTTTTTTTAATACCCGCGTACTGTATTTTTGCATATAGCATGCTGTTAAGATTGATTTGGTGATACAGTTTCATATTTGGGTTGTGGGTAAGGATGACTATCGATCTAGTTAGTGTGGTTTTGTCACTAGCACTTCTCATATGATTAAAAGTTCAAAAATAATTTTGTTGTTCTAGTAGGATCTTACTGAACTGTGACGTTATTTTTCCAGGAAACGATGCCACCGCCATCACACACTGCGTTTTCTGGCCATCATTTACCATTTGTGGGTTTCACATACACAAGTAGCTGGTAAGTAAGAGTTCCAGAGTTCTTGGAAGGTAGTTATATAATAGCCTAAATTTCTACCTCAGAAATCAGCTCTGAACAGGTACTGAGGAATGTGGTTTACTGAGCAGATTATTGGGCTGTAATCTAAAATGCTGCCTGAGGAGTCAGCACCTGCGTCCGGAGGCGTTTTACTGAGAACGGTGGCTCTCAAGTAGTGTATGAAGTTAACTGCATATGACAGAGATGAGTCCAGGTGTGTGTACCCAGACTAAACCTAGCTTAGAAGACCTGAACAACTCTATTCCTCCTAGTCCTTTGGCATTCTTGTACCACTGAATGGAAATCTTGAAAAATTACTTTTCCTGATACTGTTATTAATGGGGTATGTGTCAGGTGCAATTGTACCACTGAATTAAAAAAAAAAATCCATTTATTAGGTTAAAAAAAAAAATCCAACTGTTGAAAATCCATTTTGAAAGGCCTTGTTTCTGCAAACACATGGACTTAATGCTGGTCATGTGAGACGCCCCATAGCCTTCAGAAGGATTGTTTGCACATCTAGCTGTGTGTAGACACCAGTATCCACAGATCCTCAGTGGTTCTGTATGTAGTTACCCACAGGTCAGTATCTTCATAAAATCCCTGTTTCAAATGCAGTTTTTGTAAAGCAAGTATAACACAAGGAAATTAATATTACAGTCACTTTATTATGAAATCGTTAGGAACTGAGTCAGATAGACTGGTTTTCATGTAATAATTTTGTATAATTTGCTTTGGTATCTTTGAAGTATTTGGCAAACCTGAGGGATTATTTTAAAGTAAGTTGTTATTGTAATCTACCAGAAGATTGGATTTTTTTCTTGTTGTTTTTGTTATCTGATTGACATAGACCATCCTGAATGGTTGTTTTTAATTAGGAGTCCTTTTATGTAGTAATAAAGAAGACATTGAGAAGATAATGGTGCTAAGTAAAACTTAATTTTGTTTCTGAGCTGAGTGCATACTGATGAAATACTGTTTTACTGATATTATTTATATAGTAAAACAGCTGTTTTTTTTAAACTTCTAAATGCAGCCTTTTTGTGAAGTTTAGTACTGTTTAATTTTCTTTCCAGTGTGCTTTCAGACCGCAGCTGTCTAAGACTGACAGCTGGACCACCCTCCATGGACATTGATGCCAGCATCCAAAGAACTTTGGAGGACAGTTTAGCAACAGAAGCTTATGAGAGGAGAATAAGACGTCTAGAACAGGAAAAGCTTGAACTTAGTAGAAAACTGCAAGGTAAAGGCGTTAACAAGATCATTCACTCACCACCTTAAGTTAGATTAGTTAGCAGATTTGTTGAAGTGTGGTTTACTATTGAAAAGAACAAATACGCTTTCTGGAATGTTTTTTGGTGGAAAAAAGTCTTTTATTTCTGTTGACAAATTTTAGATGCTTTTTATCTAGGATATTCTATGGCTTGATTACTATGCTGTCTAGGATTTCATTTGTTCAGCTATACTATTTTTTCATTAGATCCTTAATGTTATTAGCAGTATTCTTCATAACTTATTTTTCTACCACAGTGCTCCTAAGCTTTAATGTTTTATGTCTACAAAATATTATTTAATATGCTTAAGTGGTTTATTTGGCACTACTTGATTTATCAGTAATATCCTTTTGACTTTCTGAGATGTCAGGCATGCAGTTTGTCCCTCTGTCTTTTTCTAGAGTCCACCCAGACGGTGCAGGCTCTGCAATATTCAACGGTGGATGGCCCAATAACAGCGAGCAAAGATTTAGAAATTAAAAGCTTAAAAGAAGAAATTGAAAAGTTGAAGAAACAGGTAACAGGTAAGTTATAAATATTAATGTAAAATCTGCAGGAGGAAATGGTTTGATGAGACCTCTTCCTAAAGTATCGCTGCTTTTGCTTCACCCTAAAGCGTTTTTCATCCTAGCTTTACTTGCCATTATACCCTTTGCTCTTCACTGATAGCTCTTAGGAAAAATGTTTCCTTTCTCAGCATTTCCTACAAATTCAACTTAATATTCAGTAATGCTAGCACATTAATGCTGTATTGTAAAGGAGAAAGAGAGTTTCAGTGACTTGTGCTTTTGTTATTAGTGGTAAAATTCCATTCCTTTTAAATGACACTGATTTCAGTGATTGAAACCATGACCCAGTATTCTCTATGCAGCATTTATTTTTCTTTACAATGCTGTGACCAGAATGGCCTGAGGTGTTGCTGGTTCACTGTCTCTCCTGCTGTCAGGTTTTTTTTGTTCCTCCTCACCTTCTGCACATTTTGAACTCTCTCCTGAAGGATTCTCTCACTTAAAGGAAACAACTATCCAGTTAAATAGGATTTAGTCTACTGGTGGAGTAATCACTAAAGCAGCACAAGGTGGTCAATAGGAGCACACTAGGAGAGCTGAGAGGGGGAAGAAACACAATTCTCCGTTGTGGTATCAGTGAGCTTTTGGGAGTGAACCTCTTTTCCTTTCTATTCAATTCATTTACTTCTGAGCATTCTTGTCATGCCCAATTCTGAGATTTTGTCATGCCCAAAAATGCAACTATCAAATATCTCACTGCTTTAAGTATGAACTGTGGACAGCAGCACAGAGGTTATGTACTGCTAATATCACAGTCTCAAAAAGTTCATGTTACAGACGTACAGTTGGGCAGTTTCTGTGTCGTGATGTGAAATTTTGTATCTGTACAATGATCATTGTTGCAGTACATGCCCATGGCTTACTTATCTAGCTCGGGGAGCATCAGCGGGCGGGCTGAGCGATGCCCAGCTGGCGCTGCGGCAGGACAGAGGGTTTTGTGCAGCTTTGCTCCAACCAGATGTGCATCCACTTGCTGCTGTAAGGAGGAGCAAGAGGACATGATCAGCAGCAATCCTCATTTCTGTTTTGGCTTTTGGGGACACTGGAAAGCCACATATATTAGAACAGCTTTAGGATGGGACCAGCCTTTTGTAGAAAAGCAGTGGCATAAGCTTTAATTAATACTTGTATTATTAACTTAGTCAACGGCAGCTTAGATTTTAGCTCATTCTTGTGGATGTTACTCTCTTTGATAATAAAAAATAATAAGCTGATGCAGGAAAATTCTCTAGCACAACTGGTACCCCTTTTCAGATTTAAGAGAAGGCAGTGCCTTGTGAAGGCAGTTAATGTTGAGAAGATTTTTCCGTAAGTGGCCATTAAGAGTGTGCTTTTCCACTGTTTATGCACAGCATCTCTCATATTTGTTTGTTTATTCCTTGCAACGTTTGTCCTAGAAGTGAAAAATGAGATCAAATTAAGAAGGAGATGGAGTCACCTAATTATCCGCAGTCATTGCATAGCTTTCTCAGTGTATTCTTGGGTGCCTTATCTGGTCCAGCAGTAAAACCATTAAATAGAAGGTAGTCTTTTTTTAATTATTCTTTTTGTGATATAAATTTAAAAGCAAAGTTTTGGACAGGAGACAAGCAGAAACCAGATGCCCATGTCTGAATGCTTCCATACTTAGGGGAGTTAGTTCAAAGCTTCTTCAATGGCCTTTATATCTAAATTCCCAATCTAGGTTTGATGAACTTTAAAAAGGTTCAGTTCAGATACACAGCTGAACTTCATGCTTTAGGCTTATCTCTTGGGTAATTAATTTAATGTAATGTAATAACATCCTTACAATGAGAGCTTGCATATATTAGCTAAAATGTTAGTAACCATTAGGATGATTAGTTGGGGAATTAAAATTTGTTACTTGTATGTCACAACCAGCTTTTTGGTCTTTCACTTGTTTTACTGCCTCTTCTGGAACTGTAAGAGTAAACACCTGTTTAAAAAGGTAATAAAAATCAACAAGAGATTGTGTCAAGTTCAAGAGCGTCACCAGTGGGATCTTAGAAAAATATAGCATTTTTTTGTCTATTTGGTTTTGCAGGAAATTACAAGCTAGCATATGCTTTCAATTTTTGAGGTCAAAGTTATAATTTTTGTTCTCTAAGTTACACAGGAGAAAACTTTGAGGAATCTTTAATATTGCCAAATATGTAAAGGACAGCAATAGAGGAAGAAAATAAAGCTATGGAACAAAGTAGTTCATGCACAGAAGAAATTTATCTTGGCTCAGCAGAGCAACATATAAACTTACTTATTTGCTGGTGACTTCAGGGTAGACTGCATGAGACAGGCAGTGAATATTTCCTGGCATTGAGCTATATCTGTAATTGAAATGCATTCTTTTAAAGCTTTAAGCAGGGTCAATGAATTAAAACAGCAGTGAATATTTATATGTTGCTAGTAAACGGTTGTGCATTTGCTTATAAAATTCTTGTGTTCCAGAAATTACAGCTCTGAAGAATGTGTATATTTTTGTATTTGGTTTCTCTAAGAGTGAGACCCAGGATTGCATTTAAAACAACATATCCAAAACTCCTGATAAGAGTGTGGATGGGTTCCTGAATAGATAAATGCATATGGTCTGAAGTCCTACTCCAGCTGAAATCAAAGGCAAAACATCCAATAGCTTCACAGAATAAGAATTAACCTACCATCATATGTAGCAAGGACTAGAAAGAAAAAGTTTTTTTTTCTTCTCAATTTTCTTTTGTACTTCAGGGATTTCAGCTTTTGATGTTGTAGCATTTGGTTGTAATTTTATGACATTAGTTATGTCTCAGAAACATACTTTAATTTTGTAGCTGATTGACAGTTTGTAAGAAACTGTAGTAGTTTTTCTGTGTGTACAGTAGTAGTAAAGCAGGCCACATAACACAAATTGTTACTAGAAATAAGTAAAATCAGCTGAAATTAATTTTAACTGCACAAACAGGAGAAGACTTGCCAGCTCTTGAGCGACCCGTTACTTTTACAATTTATTTTCCAGAGAGATGAGGAAGAGGGGCTGGTTTCAGCTGCAATATATTGTAGTGAAAGAGGCGTTCTGCTTTCAGCAGCCTAGTGAGCTGTGTGCTGCTTTCTCTAGATTCGGGTCACCTGGAACAGCAGCTCGAGGAGGCCAGCAGCGCGCGGCGTGAGCTGGACGACGCTTCCCGCCAAATAAAGGCTTTTGAGAAACAGGTCAGAACGCTGAAGCAAGAGCGGGAAGACCTGAGTAAGGTAAAAGCTTTCCAGCAGCGGCTTTTCTAAACCCCAAAGACTGGTTCACTTTTGTTCACTGTGCTTGCAATGGCTATTTTGATTGTGGAATTAGAGTAGATAGCAAACATATAATGTAATCTCTTTCACTTTCCAACCTTTGTTTTCTTTTTTTTTTCTAAAAATGCCGTAGACTTCATTGAACACATCTTTTGTGCAATCATATAATTTAATTCCAGATATAAAACAGCTTTATGATGCAAAATGTATGTTGTCTGAAAAGGCATTTTTATGGCCTCCTACAAAGGTGATAATTGTAATAGTTTGAAGATGGTAGAGAGAAGAACTGTTCTTCTTAAATACAACTATTATTTTCTGAAGTGTAGGAAGAATAGCAGGGGAAAGATGTTTAGAATATGATATTAAGGAGGCAGTGTGTGGCATGGAAAGGTTTCTGGAAGAGAGATCTGAAAACTTCCCCAAATATACTGAAAAGTATTTCAAAATAACTACAGTAAAAAATGTTTTTGTTTTTTTTTTTTTCCTTTCTGTATCTGTTTTCCTCAAACTCCTTGTTTTCTTGCTTTTCCTCTTACTGTCTTTTATAGGCTACCTTGTATTTATGGCTAAATTAATTTGAAAATATAATCAGGACAAAACGCTTCTCATCATGCTAAAAATTAGCCTAGTGCTTCAGAGCCCACTTTAAATGTTGACCTACCAGCTGTATATAAGATTGATTCTTTTAACCCACAAAACTCTTAAAATCTTGCCTGAGAAAGAATATCCCTTTTCAAAAACAACTTGTAGTGATTGGGATCTCTTTTAAAAAAACTCAGAAAATGCTTCTAAATTTGTATAGTTGTCAACAGTGCCAAACGTTAATTCTTCCTGCCACTCTTCTTTTCATCCTCGGGCCCTCTTTTCCTTGCTGCTTTGTTCAGCTCCACTTTGGCTGAACGTCATTAAACTATTTAAACTCTTGTGGTCCCTCAGTCTTTGTGTAGTGGCAAAGATGGAGAACACAGGAAGCTTTGCCAAGGTATTACGTTATCGAGTTAACGCAGCCCTCACTCCCTGATTTCATATGGGCTCTTTTAAAGATATAATTCTCATATCTTACTGGTAATTGCTACAGTGTTTTGTGACCTGAAACTTTCTGAATATTGATATTATAGTATGGTGTGAGGAAACCAAAACAGCCAGGTGCAAGACAGTTTCCAAAAACTTAAAAGATCTAAGCTTTCAGAAAGCAGCTTTCTGTTCAGATAATGCATAGGCTTATGTTGTTGTTTAACAGACATGATAAATGAGTAAAATTTAAGTTGTATTAAGTATTTAAGTTGTTCTCGAAAAGCCAATCCAATGGCATTTTTAATTAAGACAGCAAAGTATTTTCCTATTTTAGTGTTTGAAAGCCTTTGTATTGAACCTATAATAATGGACCAAAATCAGACTTGGTCTAAGTTAAAGCAGTTTTACTGACTTTAGTAGTTTAAAACTTCACATTTTTAAAACTAAAAAGTACTTTAAAACTTTTAAGCTACTTTTTTAGCAGTTTAAAACTTAAAACGTTTTTAAAAAGAGCTCTTTCTTTTCTGTGCAGAAGTATATAATCTGTATCATAGGTGAATTCTTCAAAAGAAATGAATACATGTTTTCTGTTCATTTCAGAGAAGGTCTTAGATGTGCATCCAAAGACAAAATTGGCCTTTCAGCTTTCTAGGTTTATTACTTAATGCTTTTTTTAAACTGTAGGAACTGGCGGAGTCTAGTGACAGATTAAAATCCCAAGCCAAAGAGCTGAAAGATGCACACAGCCAGCGGAAATTGGCCATGCAGGAGTTCTCAGAGATGAATGAGCGGCTGACAGACCTGCACTCTCAAAAACAAAAGCTTGCCCGGCAGCTCCGAGATAAGGAGGAGGAGATGGAAGTGGTGATGCAAAAAGTAGAAAGTTTAAGGCAAGAGTTACGCAGAACAGAGAGAATAAAAAAAGAAGTAAGTAGAAAGAAGACTGTATAGAATATGTGCAATAGTAGTTGGATGTAAGGTTTTCAAAAAAAGTAATTCTAAAAAAAAAAATCTGTAAATTTTTAACTCTTTGATTGTCATTTCAAACAATACTCATTTTGTTTCCTCTTCTGAGGATTTGAAATGTGTGCTTTAGTACTGCAGATTTGTCTCATATATCAAAAACCATGAATAGATTTTGATAAATATCAAGTATGAGTCTTGCCTGTTAAAATTGTATGTACTTTTGTAGCTGGAAGTCCAAGCTGAAGCTGCAGCTGCTGAGGCATCCAAAGACAGGAAATTGCGAGAGAGAAGTGAGCAGTACTCTAAACAGTTGGAAAATGAAGTAGAAGGGCTAAAGGTTAGTCTCTTTTGATATTAACACCTGCAAGCTTACTACCAACTAGAATAGGATCTGTTTGATTGTTTTCAGATGTGGGACAAAAAGGTACTATCTCAGTTTGTCACTTCACTTGGTGGTGAATACTGCTACAAACATGAATCATATTACTGTCCAGAAAAACAATATTTACCTAAGGTGCTTTTCAGACCACTATACACTGAAGGATTTCTCAATAGAAATGTCTTGCCTTTCTTGATTTCTTACCAATTTGCTTCCGTAATTAATTAATTTAGTTCCTCCTGTTAAAAGTGTTTAAGATGGTTGAGTTTAAGAGGATGAGTTTGCACATTTCTGTAGAGATGTTTTGTGCACTGTTTTTCTTTTAGCATATTAAGTCAAAGTAAAGGTGAGTTTCTTGATCATAGATGCCAACCAATATAACTGTAAAGGAAAAATGTTTTAAGAATGGAATTTTAAGTAAATCGAGAATGTTGACTGTTGTTTTGTTCTGTGTGTTAGCATTGCTTGTAATATTCCTAAGAAATTAAACTTTCTCAAAAACTGTGCGAGTAATGACTTGAATAAAAAGATTTTATAATTTCCACATGAGGATTGCTGTTCATTTACAGCAAGATCCTGTTGCTGATGTTTCATCCATTAGTACCATCCTAAATGTTTTTGTATTAACTGTCAAACCAGATCTATTATAGCCTTAATTTAACATGAATTGTAGTTTTATTTTTAGATTTCTCTGGGATATTAGTCAACATTAAGTTGGCTCAGAAGATGGGTATTTTATTGCAGACATTCTTTTAGTTTGTCTTCTGTTAAGTGAAAAATAAGGAAATACATTTGTCATGAAATTTGTTTTTATAAAGCAACTGTAGCTGTCAAATCAGGTTGATATCTGAAAAACTTAAGACATGCTGCTTGTGTTTTCATGTGTCTTCACTGTCAGCAATGAGTTTGTTTGACAGTTTAGAAGATGAGCGGAATTTTATTTGCAGTGTTACGGATAAATGGCAGCCTGGTTTAGGATAGCAGGACAAGTTTATTCAGAAGAGCAAAGGGGGCTTGTAGCTTTGTAATAATATTACCTGGTACTGTGAGCACACTTTGGCTCACATGAGATTGCAATAGTGCATTATCCTTTCAGTGAATGTTCAACATGACTTTTCAGTTAAGCTCAGGAGGCTATCAAAGGGAAAACATCTAAGAAATAGAAAGTGTGTCTCAGTGTGGAGAACAGGGAAGCCCATAAATCATAGCAGGTTAAATGTAAATAGGATATTGCAGGCTTAAGAAAATAAGAATTTGGAGAGTACTTGGCGAGGATGCTCAAATTGATTGTATGAAGTCCTGTAAATCAAAAGCAGGAAGCCATCTTAGGAAGCTGGTGGAACTCCTTGCTGGCAGGGTAGCTGGGGCTACCCAGGTTGGTAGGGCCATGGCAGAGAGGCTTGGTGTTTCGGTTTCTTTCTTCGTGTCAGAAGATGTAGGGGAGATTGCCCCATGTGTGCTGCACAGTGTGTCCTTTGTAGCAGGTTGGTCAGGTGATCCGGATCCCTCGAGAGTAGATATTCAGGAAGTAATAGAGCAGACAGGTAAGTTAGATATAATGTCACCCAGACTGATGGCCTTCAGCTGGAAGTCAGGTGTGAAACTGATGGGCAAGATGTTCACCCTCTCGTTACGGATACCTCCACTGGCGCGAAGATGAAGACCAGGGATCTGGGGGATCAAACAGAGCCATCTGGGAGAGTCAGTCTGGCTTCTGTCCCCACTGACCTGCTGGTGTTCGTAAGAATATAGCAGTAGACAGAGGAGATCCAGTGGCTGCCGTGTATTTTGATTTTTGAAAGTCTTTGAACAGGGTTTGATGCCAAAGATCGTTAAAGAAGTTAAATTGGTGTGGGCCTGCAGGAATCTTTTAATGTATTTGAAGTTTGTAAGGGAGAGAGAGCGAAGAACTTAACGGTTGCTTGTCAGGATGGAGAAGAGTGAACAGTGGCGTTCCCTGGGTCAATGCCAGGGCCAGTTTTATTCACCATCTTTGTTAATAACCCAGAGAGGTCATGGCTGGGTTCTTTGGTGTAGGCAAGCAGCAAACAGATAGCAAGGGAATCTTGGAAGGTTCTCAGGGATTTAGGCTTTCGGAAACATGAAGCCAATGACAAACACTGGCTCGGGGATGAAGGTGGAATTTACATTGCATAGACATGGCTGCCTTCTGGGCTGCACAGGAAAAACACTGGAGACTCGGTTTTGGGGGAATTAGACAATTTTGTGCTAATTTATGTGGTTGTGTTTATTTTTTTAATTAAGTCTTTATTAGCTCATTTCAAGCAAATTTAAAATAAACTCTGCATGTACCTATATTAAGGTGACGTACCAAACAATTTATGAACTCTGTCCATCCTGTCTCAGCTACAGCAGATTACTCAATTGAGAGTTAGAATATAGTAATCCAAATATTAATGAGATTCTGTCTTAAATATTTATACTATACTTGTAAATATTTGTACTATAAAAACTTCATGCTACTAGAGTCACTCTGCCAAGAAAGATACTTCATATGTTTACCAAGGCATATTAATATTAATATCTATAGAGTGCAGTATACAGGTCTTGAAGCAAACCAAAATGCCACTTGTTAGAAAGACTAATCTCATTAAAGTTAAGTCAGAAATCTTCTAAAACCTTCAATGTTGTGTTCAATTAGAATTAGATTACTTAAAATAGTAAGTTTTCCCATGCTGTCTGCTTTATGATTGCAGTATTTAGTCGTTATGTTCAAGTACAAAATTTGATGTCCTTTAGTGCAGCAATTACACGTGATAGACATTGCAATACACATAGTAATATTTACAGCATCGCTGTCATTCTGGACTATTCAGCCTCACAACTGCCTAATGAAGGAACTGCTGCTGTTTCCTGCACGCGCGGGAGGGGGAGGCAGGAATTCCCTGTGGAGAATTCCCTGTGCAGAGCTGCGTGCCGGGAGATGCCTCACGTCTCAGCTGCACCACTGGTCCACTCGGGGCAGGCAGGTCTTTAAACATCGATTTGGAGGTTGTGCTTGTGCCAGTTCAAACATATTCTCCGTCTGCTACGTTCCTGCTGTTACGTAAGCCACTCTACAGCACCAACCCCCTCTCTCTCCTACTCTACCGTCTGTTTTATGTTAATGATATATTTCTATAATGGTGAGATATCATTAAACACATTACATACCTGACAGATGATGTTGCAAAACTTGATTTTTTTACATGCTATGAAGTGATCTGCATGTAGACAAGTCTGCAGGTTGGGCAGTAGCAGACAAGCTCGGTGGTTGACTCTTTGTATGAAAGAAAATGCCTCTGCTTCAATCTCTCTGCTTCAAACCATCCCCTCCATTCTGATTTACTGTTCTGTGTCCTAGGCGGATGAGTTTGCCCTTAAATAAGGGGTCAAAACAGAAGTTCATTTTGACAAGATTGAGTTAGAGAAAGCAATGAGGGAGTGCTAACTATCTAGCTCATGTGCTGGGGGTGCCTGTGATCTCCTGCCAGCTCAGGCAGCAGGGCCAAGGTTTCTCAGAGAGGTCAGCGTGGCAGAAATTCAGAGCAGCTGAGCAATCTGCAGTGACTTTCAGCTCTTGGAGTTTGTTCCTGCACCAGCAAAAGAAAGCTGCCCAAACTCACAGTTAGTCAAGGGTGAGAGGATCAAAACACCTCATGATAAGAGTGTAGGTGTAAACAATAGATCTTTGTAAAGGTGTGAGTCAGTCACTGTAAAGAAGTAGAATTTTCAGTTACCTGTTCGTATTTTTTTTTGTTAAGTAATTTTCTTTTTTTCTTTAGACTTCCTTTAAGCACGAAACACACATACAGAAAGTACTCCAAACCAGTTTACGTATTTGTTTACATTAAAAACTATTTCCATACTTGGATTTCAGTGCATGTCATGCCAGTATCGCATTTTGAACCTGATCTTGCTCCTCTTCTGTTATGGCAGAAGATTGAGTTTAGTGAGTTCAGCATTTGGTGCAAATATTTGTATCCTGGAACAATATGTAAAGACTATTGAAGTACCAGAGGACCTCACTAAAAGAACTATGCAGCTGCAAAAAGTGAAGTAATTACTCTTATTGTTCAAAGTTTGTTTTTCCTATTAACCCACTATAAGTGGTCAGTTTAAATAAGAGAGGTTGGGCTTCTATCCTGACTAATGAAAGCCGTGTAATGTTTTTGTACCTGGATTTTGGCCTATACTTAAGTTTTTGCTTTCCTTTATATGGCATTTCTGTAAATTATCTGTGCTTTGAAATATATTCCAGTCCTTATTCTCCGTCCTGAAAGTTCGCTGATCCTTTTGCTGCCAACCAGATGAGTGGGAGCCTGAGAATTTTTGATTATTCAGTCCCTCTCTGACTACATTTAAAGAGAGTCAGAAAGTGGCTTGAGGTATTCAAAGTGATGATCAAATTTACAGTGGCTTGAAAATCATTATATTTAAATCACAAAATGATAGAGGGTACAGTTCTGTTTTCTGCTCTATCACCCTTTCAAAAAAATTAAATATTTGTATTTACCTGAAATATGTAATGGGGTATTTCCTAAACATAGAAGTATGAATAACGAGTTTTATTAAGCATCTGTTCCAGAATTTTGGGTGCTAACTTGGAGCTTTTTGTATTCTAGCAAAAGCAGATCGGCCGCTCACCCGGGATAAGCAGTATAGAGCATCAGCAGGAAATCACTAAATTAAAGGCAGACCTGGAAAAGAAGAGCGTTTTCTATGAAGAGGAACTGTCTAAGCGAGAAATAATGCATGCTAATGAAATAAAAAATCTGAAGAAAGAACTGCGCGATGCAGAGAGCCAGCAGCTTGCCCTCAAGAAAGAAATCATGGTTTTGAAAGACAAGCTAGAGAAAACTAGAAGAGAAAAGTGAGTGTTTTATGGTATTTATCTTTAAATTTGAAATACCTTTTAAAGTTTTCTCATATACTTTCAAACACACTGTGGCTTTCAGAATTATAGTGCAGATAGGTGCTTTTTGGCTGATTTAATGTTGTGGTTGAATATCAAGTAGCTGAAGTTGGCACTCTTGTCACCTTTAAAAACAAAACAAAACAAAAAACCAAAAAACCAACAAAAAGCAAACAAAAAAATAAAACTACAAACCCTGAATTGAAAGTTAATTTTGCACCAGGATTCTTGCATTGGCTGACGACTTGCAATTTAGGGTAAATTGACCCCGAGGCTTATGCTGAGGCATTAAACATTTTTTTGGCGTTTTTTTTTCTGTTTGATAGTCTCATCTTTTGATGCAACACTCATGTGTTACAGATCAACTATTGCTGGCAGTTCTGCCAGTGCAGGAACAGTCTCTTAATGCGGACTAAGGCTAATCCATGCTGGGCTCTATCCAGTTTTAACAACAGTCATCAGACTAGTAGGCGTAAGCTTCTTTATCTCCTCGGACATGGTCATTTGTCAGAGACCTGTTTTTTTTTCTCTCCCACGTGGTAGAGTTTATAAATGGCCTTGAGAATGCTCCTTGAGGCATTCATTAATAAAAACAGACTTTCATATCGGATAATGTAGTACTGGGAATAGTAAAAGACACGGCTTGCCGTGTATTCATTGCTCCCATTCATAAAACAACAACAACAACAACAAAAAATCAGTGCTCTATAGACACTAGTGTAGATGCTGCTTTTTCCGGATGTAGTAAAAAGGGATATTAGAAAATCCCTAAAGGAGAAACTGTTATTCAAAGCTTAGCCAAGCTGCAGTGAGTCCTTGGCTGTAAGTTGTAAATAAAACAAAAACGTTTTTTTTCATCGATGAACCATTTCTTCTTGGAATGTAGCTATTTGTGCCTTAAACACATTTTCACAGTAGGTTGCTGTTTAGTTATGGAATGAAAGGTAACATTTTTATTGGCAGTACATTTTCATTGTACAACTTGATGCTTCTCCTGACCTGTGAGTTCTAAATGCAAAAGGGACTACACTATCTTGTAACGTGTAAAGATGATGGGGCAGTGCTTTCATTGTCACGTCCAAGGTAGTGTCCCAGAAGGGGAGGAACATTATGTCAAGAGCCATTAGTACTTTCTTACTCAGGCTAAACTTTTCTTAAAGGTCATGCCTCTGCGTGATGATCAGCCCAAAATCTCTTCTGAGTTTTATCAGAATCATTCCAGAGTTGTATAGCTGCAGAAGTTACCATGTCCGTCTCCTGTAGTAACATGTGGCTTAACAAACTTCATTAGCTTCATAAAACTGGTTTCAGTCAAATTACTTCCTGTAAATAGATGATGAATTGGATCCAAATCTAAAATGAATGGTGATTTAAGCATGGATTTCCATATATATTTCAAGCATACTAGTGTAAGAGAAAATATTGAAGAATGAATCTAAACCGAATCCAACTTTTGGCCCTTAACGGGCAGGGCTTCAGCTACACCGTGCTGGATGTCCGAGCATAGAGAATGATTAACAAAAATGTGCCTTTAACTCAGTTTTGTTAAACAGCGATGCAGAATTTCATAGCAAGCATTAAGATTCCACACAGATGCAAAGTGCACCATCCAAGATATGTGTATTCATGATTTATTACAGATTGACATCTCTAGCAGTTCAGAGATTAGAAGGGAAGCTTAAATATTAGGAATGGAAGAATTGCTATTTTTGCTCGATATGTAGTATTTGGTTGTTTTCCCTAAAAGAACATTGATTTTACTGTTGTGTTTTCTCCTTTCGAGCATATTTTTTTTTTGTTAGCTTTTGTAATCAGACATACAAAGCTTTTTGTGATGCTGCCAATAGAGAATTGCTCAGTGTAAGGTTTGAAAAGGAAGCACCTGGAGGCTTTGTGCTGAATCCAGTGGAATTACTGCAACAATAGCAGTGGTGTGGCATTGAATCATACACACTTGAGGGGGGAAAAAAAAAAGAAAAAGCTTAAATCTAAAAGGATCTTTAGCACATATATTTTTAAAAAGTAAATTTTTTTTTTTAAATACACATTGTGGTGGTGTCTGCTTCTTTTTTGAAAGCTGAACAACCAAAATCATGAAGGAAGAGAAACTACCATTCTGTACAAAATGACAGACCTTTGCTAAGGTCAGCTATTTTGCATGTTCTTAAAATTCGGAATATAGGAACACACTATTAGACCAGTGATCCATCTAGTATTTCTACATTTCTTAGATTTTTTTTTAAATCTAGTATTTTAGGAAAAGGTGCAAGAAACTGTAAAATGGATTATGTTTGTAGAGGTTCTTCTTAGCCTGAATTTAATGATAGATTTATTAAGTATAGAGCTTTATAAGAAAAGAGTGGGCGTTTTGTTTTTTTGTTTGTTTTGCTTCAGGTCTACTTTTCTTAGTTTCAAAGTAGTAAGATAGAATATTTTTCCTTTTTCTCTAGCTGTAATAAAGTACTGGGTAGTGAAGTGATGTCACAGAGCCGTATTTCACATTGCTTACACATGGTTTGCTACAGTTGTTTTAGTGATTAAAAAGAAATCTGGATCATGCATGACTTCCTAAACTTGAAGATCAGATAAATAGCTGAATTTTAGATGAGGAGGCTTGGTGGGAGAGGAGGATACAAGGCTTCAATGCGAATGTGTTAGTTTGTTCCTGTTGGCTGCGTAAGGTTCTCCTATGGAAGCCGTCACAGTGCTGGGCATTGCTGAGTTGGTGTTTTGGTATGATAAAGTATGTTACTGATGCTCTTAAGGCTGCATTGAGCCTTACAGCCTTAAAAGAAGAGATTTTAGACAAATGCAGAACAACAAAACCCTCTAAACAAACCATACGTATATAAAAACTAAACAAAAGAAGTTAACCAAATGATTTAAAATTCCTTTGCTCTCTTTGTTGAGAAGTTAGTTAACTCTGTGCCTTGCAAACAGAAGCAAGACATGTTATTAATTCCCCTGGCAGCCAAAACTTTAATCTCTTTTTGCCTTTTCCCCAGCTGGCTCATCATATGTAAGGAATCCAGCGGTGCAGGGAAGGGCTGGTGGTGGGTTTCAAGCTTGGACCTTGAACAGTAACTACAGTATGTTGCTTGGCGAGCGTGTAGCGTTATGTTTCAAAGGAAGCCTGGCAACGTAGCCTTGCTGCATGCGTCTAACACGCTGTACTAGATTTCAAAGAGCGGTCGAAGCCCTAAATGAATTTCAAATTAGGAATAGGAAATTCAAACCAGCATCACTCTTAGCGGGGTTCAGTGCAGCCCCTGACACTTCGCAGCTTTTAAGGGTGCTCCCGCAATCTGACAGTTCTGCATTTCAGGGCACATGTAATTTCTGTATTACAAAACACAGAATTCTGCAAAAACAATTGCAATGCTTGGGAGAAAGTTCCCCTGGATTATTTTTCATCGAGTTCATCTTTTTACTGGCACTTTGCAAATCATTCAGTGATGAGACTGTGCTGTTTACTGTATTTGTATTTTGGTACCTGTGGTTTTTATAGTTTGGGTTTGTTGAGCTCCTGAGGAGCTGGGTACCAGATAATTGTCACAGTGAATGCAGGATGCTAGAAGATCATCTTCCGGGGACTGCAGAGGGGGTGACTCTAGAAAGAGTGGATTTGAGGTGGGAGATACCAGTCTACAACTTCGGAGTGCTCATCTCTACCAAAATGACAGTGGTTTTGGCAAACAGAACATCTGTGGTTTAATTTGTTTTTGGATTACAGTGTGCATTGGGCAAGATTAAAATTCATGTTAACAGAATCAGACACAGATTTTTTGTATTGAATGAAACTGATCAAAGAAGGGAAGGATGGGGGGAAAGAGCTAGCCTGAAACTCCTTTTCAGGGAGGGATCCATACATTTGCATCTGGTGATACTATGAGTGTATAGGTTATCCATCCATTTCTTACCGATAGGAGCTGAATGGTACCTAGAGTAACTGTTCCAATTTGTCCTCTGGCTGTGCTGAGTTGCACTCAGATAACTGCAGCTTTTCTCATCAGTGACAGTCCCCAGTGATTTAATTCAAGTTCTGTATGTTCTGGTTTCACATGGGGTCATGTTTGCAGGTCATTCTGCATGAAACCTAGAACTATGGAGAGGTATAAATGTTAAAATAACATTTTAATGAACTTTCAGAGAATTTACCATGAACATCTTGGGATATGCCATACTGTATCTGCCCTTCAAATTTACAGCTTCTTAATGTAAAGAATAAAATAGGCATAAGTGGATTGATAAACATTAGCTCTGTGGACCTTTATTCTTTCAGTAGTGAAAGAAAGATAATTGTCTAATGCTAAAATTAACAGGCTGTCTTATCATCCTAAAATGCATTCTTTACTTATTTTCTTATTTTAATAGGTTGAGAGGTTAGCAATATATTACTTTCCCTTTAGCAATATATTGCTTTTCTTTCAGGCACTTTGTTCATCGATCTTCATATATTTAAGTAGTTATGGTGGGTTGTTCTCCGAACAGGAAACCTTTTAATTGTGCTCCCTTTTTGTTTCTTAGCCAAAGTGAAAGAGAGGAATTTGAAACAGAATTTAAACAGAAATATGAACGAGAAAAGATTCTGCTCACGGAAGAAAACAAAAAGCTTTCAAATGAACTTGATAAGGTGAGTGTTGGTTAGCTGAGTCTTGAGTACACAAGAACACTATGCAGAGCTGTGTTGTGGTCTCTCATAAATCCTGATTGGTAGGAGAAGCAATAACATGCAGGAATTTGTGATTAATGTTAGATTTAAGTAAGGAATTGCATTAATTTTTTGCACCCATGTACATGTGTCTGGATTTGAAAATGTGTTGCACATATTTATAAATGTGTGTGGGGGTGTATTTGTATATGTGAGAATGCAGTGATATGGGCTTGATTGTAGGACCCGAATATAAAAATACATTGTTACTGATGTGATTGCAGAGAATGGATTTGCATGTGAATTACTGTGAAAAAACAAGGCCCCTCATGCCTGAAGAGACTTAAGTGTTGCTTTGAGATACTAAAAAATCCAAGTGATAAGGACATTAAGTTGAGGATTGTGTTGAACAAGGAATATGTGTCATGCTTTTAAATTATCTTTTTATTGTTTATTTTGACTGGTCATTCATGTTGACTATGGATTGGCCATATCTTGCTATACTTATCTGCCCCTTTTTAAAATGTATTAGCCTGTTTTAAAAATGTGATGAAAGTACAGTATTCTTTAAGTCTCTTTGCATGTCAGTGTTAAAATTAAAGTAGATTTTCGTACTAGTATAAGCATTTGTATAAGTGTAGTTCAGGAACAGTAAGAGCCTCATCACTTTGATAGCTTTTCTGCTTTGTCTTGTTCTCGTTCTTTTTTTAAATTCTCTTTTCAATTTGCCTAGCTTTGTATTTGTCTTGTCAAATGACATTCACTAAATAGGCCTATTTACATGATAAATCTATTTAAATGATAAATATATAGTGGAGTAGTCATATGAGGAGTAAAAAGGGCAGACCAGATTAAAAATGGGTATTTTGGCATCATTTTGATTTGTTAATTTATTTCGGTGCTAAAAGAAGCCTTTCACATGTGCACTGTTCCCTTAAGCAAGCCTTCCTGGAAGGTTGGTCTGATCTCTGCTTCCCATTATGACTTGGTGAATAATTATTGAGCATAATGGAGTTTTAGTCCCCAAAACCAGCTCAGGTTGGCTCCTGCTTTTGTCTTGCAGAAGGGGCATGTGTGAGTGACAGCTCAGTGACTGCACGGGAGGTTAATTGCTAGCTCTGCTATATTGTACTTACAGATGTGCATTTAATTTCCATGTCCCTGTCTGCAAGTGAGGAAAACGAAAAATAGGGGAGTGTGAGACACCTGCAGCATCTTGGTACTGACTCACGACTCTATCTGCTGGGCTTTGCGTTCGCCACAGTCACCAAGCAAGGGAGAGATAGGACTCTTTTGTCTGAGCTATAAAAATTTTGGTGCTCCTGCTTCACACTTCTGATGTTTTTTTTCTTCACTATGGAGCATTCCACATGCATACTGTGCAGCACAGAAACCTTGTGAGAACTGTAGAGGTGCTTAGGGACCAGTTCTCAGGAAGCTCAGTTACCCGAGTAAGAATTTAAGGCCTTGCAGTAGAGCTAAGGCTATGCCCGAGAAGAAGAAATTGGCTTTTGTTGTTTCATGGCATTTATTGGGAAGAGCATCCCAACTTTAATGCACAAGGGGTGTGCAGCTACGGTGCCAGCCCAACAGGGAAGACTTCTAACAGCTCCTTTGACTTCTCATTCAGCTCACCACCATGTTTGAGAGGCTAAGTATGAACAACCGGCAGCTGGAAGAAGAGATGAGAGACCTGGCGGATAAAAAGGAGTCGGTAGCCCACTGGGAGGCCCAGATCACTGAGATCATCCAGTGGTGAGTGCTCAGCTCTAATGCCATTGCAGAAGCCCTCAGCAAAGGCCAGGGTGAGGTGGGGCTGCCCTGGAGCTTGCGTGCGGCGCTTGCGAGTGCTTACACTCATCCTGGATCCAACTCCCTTCTTGCCTGGGGTTTTAGGAATGCCTGAAGGTAGAAAGCCACATTCCTCCTTAAGAGCAAAAGTGGTTTTGCAAATGTGACTGTTTGAAGGGCAAAGGCTCTGGGCTTGGGTGCGGCTGTGGCTTTGGCAGGGGGCGGCAGGAGTCGGAGTCGGGCGCTGCCCTCGTCCTCCCACCGCGGCCTCGGAAGAGCAGCCCGGGCTCCCCGTGGGGCCCTGCGTGGGGCTCTCAGCTCCCTTCCTTCAGGTGAATGACACCCAGGAAGGGCAACTCTCATGTGATTCCCACAAGGAGGACATTGGAAGCTGGCAAAATTCCAGTCAAGTGACGTCAGCAATAACACTACTGTTAAATAGTGACGAGATGTTTGTAGGAGTTTCTCTCTAGTCTGAATAAATACATTGAGAAGAGAATAACAAGCTGAAAATATTAAGAGAAGATTGCGTTTATCAAGGTGGTTATTTTTCCTCTCCATTCCTGTTTTTCTCCCCTTCTTATGGCTCAGTGTTGCATTTAGCTTCTATGGAAACAATCTGTATTCAGACATTTTTGTACACATCTTTCACTTCTGGGAAGGTTTCATAATCATAAACTAATCTGTCTTTTTGGTTTCCTACTGGATTTTTTCCTCTCGTTTTCCTGTCTCTCGCAAGCTGAATAATCTAGCTTGTTGTGTCCAAGTAAAAATGGGAAACATACTTTTTAAAGAATTCTAGTTGGACATTGTTCTAATGTCAGTATAATTTTGTTGTCCAAATATGGAGAAAGCTTTGACTTTTGCATAAAATCTTTGATGCATATCAAGAAAGAAAGGCTGAGCTCTGGGTTTCTGGAAGTATTTTAAACTGTGTTTGTTACATAAAATTATATAGCTCCAAAATGTGTTAGCAAGTCCATAGTGTGTCAGTATATTTTATTCGTAGTAGAAGTCAGAGTAGAAATTTAAAAGGCATAATTTGTGCATGTTTCTTTTAATTTTTTTTCCCCTCATGCAACTATAAGTGTGGTGGATGGCCTGCATCACTGAAATAAAAATAACACTGAAGGTGTTCAAAAAAAGAGATAATTTATAATTCATCAGAAATTTTTAAATAGTCAGAAGAATAAAATACAGATACCAAGAGAGACAAGTCTGTCATTTCTCAGTCCTTATAATTGTCAGGGATTTTTTGATTGCTTTAAGGAAATGCTTGTCTGTCTAAATGCATCAAGGTAACTAAACTCCATTTTTCAGATTCACATGTGAAAACACTCATAAAACTTGGAAGGTCTGGAAAAAGCCAAGACAGTCGTAGTTGTGGATTGCTTTACTTGACACTATGTAAAAATATACCGACAGCTATTAAGACAACCTTTTCTCCAATTTATATGAGGGCTTAGTATTTTAAGAATGTACTACTGATGTGGTTCACATAGACGATACAGTATCTTGCATATAATCAGACGCAAGACATGAGAATGTCTGTGGGATGGAAAGGAGGCCTGGGGTTGGAGTTTTTGTTATCTCAAAAAAACTTAATGAAAAAAAGTTGGGAAGTGAAGTCTGTAACTTTCATAACTAAAGATAACACTTTTGTTGGTCTGTCTTATTATGAAATAGGACTAAAAACTCCAGAATTATGTTAAGAAATATTTCCAGCAAACATTAAGGAGATGAAAGCCATACAGAATTTTTCTAATTGCTCTACATATTTCATTTTCCTCGATACTTCTGTCTGCCTATGTTAAATTTTGTTCAGTGGTGAGAAGCCATATTTTGGCTGATTTTTTTTTTTTTTTTTTTTTTTTTTATTTTTTTTTTTTTTTTTTTTTTTTTTCAAAGTTTAGATTTTGCTTTTGATGCCCAGATACTGTGGTAGTTCCATCTGCTATCCATTTTGTTCAGCGCTGCATACTGAAAGTAGGTCCTTATTTGGGAATTTCTTGCTGTTGAACAAGGGGCACTATATTAAGGTTTTTAAACTTCCATAGCAGTGATAAATGTTGTAAAAGAAAACAAAATCATTAGCTTAAACTAATCTTAATTTAGCAGTTCCAAGACTTTATTTGCTTAAGGAGAACATGCTATTTAAACCTGCACGTCATCTTTATGACACCGTAATGTCTGCGATTTGATGCTTTAGGGAAGAGCTCTTACTCTCCCTCTCCAAAACTTACAGATTTTCCATCGAAGTATTATCTCAACAATTTTATATTTTGGGAGCATACTGACGACTTAAAAATGATTTTTAAAATGATTTATCATCTGTTTTTGGAGCTCAGAGTCTGTAAGCATGGAAAGTTGTAGATGAAATGAATTGCCTGTTTTTCCTCAGCAACCTGTGCGAGTTGAGGGGTTTATTCGAGTTGTGTTTTGCTAAGCAGGAGAAGCTTAAGGAGTTAATTATTTCTTTTGAACATCTTGTCATGGTCTTTATGATCCCTCTCTTAGGAAGTGTTTGGAAGTGTTCAGGTTAAGATCATGGCCTCATTCATAGCAGATACTCCTTGAGCCCTTTTAAACTATTCTTTCTTCTAGTTTTTATAAAATATGAGTGATTTTCATGACTTATCCTGTTCCCATTAGCCTCTCACTGCTTTCTTATTGTACTCTTTTGCATCTTATTTATGGCAAGTGTCCAAAAGCTTTTTTATTTTTGATATTATCATCCCACACGACCATAAATATATCCAACTTTTTAATATGTACTTGAATCAAAAATTCATTGCAAATTTGAATGTAGTAGCAATAGACTCTTACAGATTGTTCAACCTTAATGGAGCTATTAGATTGACAAGCTTATATTATCCAAGCTACTCATCAGTTGTTGACAAGAATAAGAAATATTGAGGCTTATAGAGCCAGTTATAAATTTTTGTATGGCAGATAGGGAAGAGATTCATTGCTTATTAGCTTAATGCAATCACTAAAAAAAATGAGTCTTTCAGCTATGGTGGTGTGTTTCAGATCTGCTGCAGAAAGGAGGTCAATGGAAGCCTTTGGTAGTGATTCCCAGAGTACTTGGCAAGAAACTTAACTTATTAGCCTCTCTGAGTGGGATTCATTTAACCTAATTTTAGAATGGTTCTTACGGTAGTCAGCTAAGATAAATCAGATGGCTAGTCCCATAGGAGTCTCTGTTTCCAATGCTTGTAAAGGGAGCTTGGACACCTAGATTGGATGAAGAATTCTGTTTTGTTGGGTTGATGCAGATGGATGAGGGAAATCCCACCTCATTTATCCATAATGTAGATCATGTCCATAGAGCAGACATCATGTCCAATTGTCAGTACTCAGAATTTTCATCTCATTTTTTTCTTATAGTCTAGTGTCTTTCCAACCAACTGTAGTATAGTTGATTTTTATGTTAATTATTGATTTTTCTGGTGTGTGGGCGTGGTGAACCACTTTTCTGCTAAATAGAATCTTTAAAAGTCTGAAAGAAATTATGAAAATTTTGAAACCCGATTGCTCTCAGAAGTTAGCAAACATAAACTATGGGAAAGACTATAGAGGATAGTGGTTTTGAGAATAGTTACATGAAGATGGAAATGTGAAAGCTTTCAGAAACTACAACAGAATGGGAATTGTGGGCCTCCAGCTTCTCTGAGGTTTTTTAAATCAGGTGAGATGTAGCTTGGCATAGGGTACAAGGGATTCAAGACCCTTCTTCGCTAATATAAGATCTGTAGTGCTCTGAGTTCTTATTTTAGTGTAGATATTTCCCAGATGTTGAGACTCAGGAAATCTGATTTTCATAGCAGCTTGACAAAGAAAATGCCAGATTATTGTTAACAATTTGAAGTTTATCAGAATACTGGTCACTTTTTCATGCCATTTTATTGGGGAGGGGGCTGGTTATTAAATGAAGGGATTAAATATTTCTTGACAGTTCTGAGAGGTAACATTTAATCATACAGAAATTTGTAGGTTCTCTAATGAACTAGCCTTCTGAAAGACTTCAGTTGTACGTGAAAACAGAAGGGTTAACTGAACCTAAATTTTGAGGAAAGAAGTGCATAAAGGACTTTTATGTCTTAGTTTTGGCATGTTTATTAGGGCTCTGCAAAGGGGAGCAAGGAAGAAAACATCCATAATAGTAGCTTTATCATTCCTATTTGATCTTTTAAAATAAACCCAACCAAACAAAAAACACCCAGCAAACAATAACAAAACAAAAAGCTCCAAGTGCTACTAGCTCTGTACAATGCTTAATCCACATGGTATAATTAGCAAGAGAAGATTGCCATCTAGCGGATGACAAACCTAAAATGAAGTTATACTAACTGCTTATATTTGCCTACTTTTTATTTTCTATAACGTATGTGTTCTGTGACACATCTCTGTGAAGTTTTGCATTTGCAGCTTTTCAATACTCAGACCTTGAAAGTTCTGTGCCTTATAAACCAAACACCTGAAGTGATTCCTCATCTGCCACGAGGAAAGGTATATATGCCCTGAAATTGGACACTTAGTGATTTTTCAGCTTTAAATAGAGAAGTATTTAAAGAAGTGCTGACTTGGTTTTAATTTGACATTGTTCCTTTCTTCTGCAAAGATTGCATGTCATTAAAAGTGGCAATCAGAAAACACTGATTTCTAAGATCTTTTCTGGTTTTGTACATCGAAAAAACTCACTTTTTCACACTCAAAGCCTCACACTCCTTTTATTCCTATTCATGCTGTATTTTCTCTTCATTATGCATTTCATTATACTCTTCCCACTGCATTTTGTGCTTATTCTCACGTCTTTCCTTTATTCTGATTTTCATAGCAGTCTTACAATTCCAATGTTTTGCATTTGAACATATGATAAAATCTTCTTTATGTGCTTGTTAAAATGTGTTTGACCCAGAATGCTAGGGGGGAAGAAAAAAAAAACTTATATGGTGCTTTTATTGGGCTTTTTTTTCCCCTATTTACCTCAGGGAAAAATACAGGCTTATTCATATCAAAATTCTCATTGTCTTTAATAGAAGCAGCACATGGTTCTCCTTGGGTTTCTTCTCACCCCTTGTAAATAGGAGGTAAAGAAGGTAAAGCCCCAAATATTAAAGAACTGGTGGTTGTTGTTGTTGTTGTTGTTGTTTGTTTAGGTTCAGGTGGGGGTTCTCTTGCTAATGGTTTCTGTGTTTGCCTTAGCCTCCTGCACCTGGGAGCAATTTTTCTTCAGTAAGTCTTAAACTTTGTGCGAGTCTTAAAACTCCACACAGAGAAGTCAGTGCAAGTTGTGTTTAACCCATGGCTTTTGTACCATGATTGTACCCAAGGGCAGTATCATGAGAATTTAGTTCCTCCTGCGCCCCTGGCACTTCAGAGCTTGTGCTCCCTCTTGGCTGCTACCTAGTGACTACCTATAAATCCTTGTTGAAATTGTTTTAATTAATGAACAGTAAGCTTGCAGATTATTCCTTTTCTGTATTCACCCATAGCATCACCCAGAGAGACTTAAATTGTTTCCTATGCACCGAGGGAAAATCCCTTTCTGGAGAGAACACTGAGAGACAAAATCATCACTCGTGAGAACTCGGTCACCCCCAGTCCAGGGTCTCCCAGACTGATAGTAAGAAGGGATCAGGAGACAGGGAGATCATAAGCTACCTGATTTCCTTGAGGTTCTAGCAGCTCTTTTTTCTTTTTTTTTCCCCTCCCCTTTCTTAGTGCCTAAGACAAAGTGAAGAAAGAAAGAATTTACTGCTGTGGTTAATCAAGGAAAGGATTTTCTTTTTAACTGATGATCAAAGAATCTGAAAAACAGACTTGCCTTTTTCTTTGATGTGTTTACATTCAGAAAGCGTGTGTTGATAGAAAGAAGGTTTAGGGGACGAGGGAGTCTCGCCTGGCTTATGCTGTTTAATAACATAAGATTTAGATTCTCCTTAATTTAATCACTGTTTCTTGAAACAGTAGCATCAGTGTTTAATGACTTGTTTGCATGGCCAACTGATACAGTAGCAAGTGAGCTCTCAAAGACAGCCACTAGTTTCAGTGCTTTTTGGGTGTCCCAATTGTAAGTTATTGGATATACTATTTGTTTTAATTTCTTCCCTGAAAGTAGGTGTAATCCTAAAAGATTTCTTTGCCACGTGCTGAATTTCAGGTGTTTGGTTTGTATGCTGGGATAATATTTACTTGGATACTACTTACTTAGATACACATTTTCTTTGTCTGCATTCCTGTGTTGTTTAATGGAGTGCTTCAAAGCAGCAAAGGTTTAGTTTCGTAAGGTTTTCTGTTTCTTTCTTTTTCCTTTTTTTTCTAATCTCTCTACCTTTTTTTTTTTTCTTTTTTGATTTAGGATTTCTAATTTTTTTTTTTTGGTTGCTATTTTGTTAAAGAGAATTCTGCTTTTTCTTTAACTACTTTAGTTACAATACTTGCTTTTTTCTACCATATTGTTTAGGGTAAGTGATGAAAAAGATGCTCGAGGTTATCTTCAAGCCTTGGCCTCCAAAATGACAGAAGAACTAGAGGCTCTGAGGAATTCCAGTTTGGGTGCAAGAGCAACAGTAAGCATCCAACTCCATCTATCAGTTGTTTGTGGTTTGGTTTTGGTTTTGTTTTTTTTTTTTTCTTGAAAAAACAGTAATTTGGTAGTTTCAGCTCCAGTAATTACCTGTCTGTAGAGTCTGTGTTACACAAAAGTTAAACTTGTTGCCTTCTCCTACATGCCAGGTTTATTACCAATTAACTAAACAACAGTGTAATTTTTGTTTAAGTATTTGATTTAAAATGTTATGTAAATCTGTTGAAAGGGTAGCTATACTGTCCATCATGAAAACCTGGTAATCTTTTACTTTGACAAAATATGATCATTTTTGCAAAGATCTATGTTACTATCATTTGAATGAATGAACATCAAAAGTAGAATATGGATTCTTCTTTAGAGACTATGACAGCATCAGATAGTCATCTAACCTTTTATTACTTGAGTTTAGGAATTACAACAGTAATAATAATATTCTCTGGGATTTTTTGGAGTGTTTTGGAATAGATGAGCTCTTATGTTGAGAACATGATAGGCTGAAGGACATCGTTGAAGTTGATTATACTCTTCATTTTCTACCATCTTTCTCTTTGCTCTTTCTTCTTCCTCTTTTTATCCTTCTTTAGGACATGCCCTGGAAGATGCGTCGCTTTGCAAAACTAGATATGTCAGCGAGGTTGGAACTACAGTCTGCTCTTGATGCTGAAATCCGAGCCAAACAGGCTATTCAAGATGAGCTGAATAAAGTCAAAGCTTCCTGTATCTCTACAGAGTGGTAAGACTGAATTGTTCTAAATGGTTATTGGCTCTGATACTTTCCAGGGAGAGTCATCTACTATCCTACCTATCTTCTCATTCAAAAATGGATCAGGAATGATATTTCAGTTTCTAATATCCAAATATGGGAAAAAAAAAGACCATATCTTTTTTCCATTGTATGATCAGCTGAGCACTTACTGTGCAAATTTGGGATCTGGTAGACTTTTAGGAGACACGCTTAACAGTATAATCTCTCCTAATTATTGTAATAAATTCAAATACAAACCAAGGAGATTTTTTATATCTTACAATATATTCTGTTCTTCTCGTGCCTTGGAGTTATTATTAAGGCCATTTCTTGACACCTTGTGAAAACAGATTTAATGGCAAGAATGCTCCTAGTAGCACCCACCATTGAAACTATCTCCTGTTGTTTCCCTTGCTAGTTTTGCAGAAAAATCAAAGACAGAGCATTTGCTTTTCTAAGCCTCTACAGGAGAATTCGGTTTGAGGCATGTTTATGAATAAGCTAGCACTACTGCTAATCCTACATGTTCTGCTGAAAAATAAATTTCTTTGGCTAGTATTCTGTATCCTTTTACAAGCTCTTAACATTTTGTTAAGCAAAGAGATTTTAATAGCTAAAATGCAAAACGATCATCAAATACAAAATATATACTGCTTATATACTTCCCATGATTATGAAAATATGAATTAAAATTAAGCATGGCAAATCTGCCATGAGAAGAAAACTAATCCTTCGATATTCTGTGATAATAGGTAAATTTCCAAATTGTGAATCCCATTGGGTTGGAGGTGCAGTGTTACTGCTTTGAGTTGGTGGAGGTTGGAGTAGGCACTCAGGTTGAAGGAGGATTTCTGAACCTTCTTTTAAATTCACATCCATTCTATCCTATTACGTCCTTCGCTACAAAATTGATTTTTACATTAACATCCCTGCCATATTGCACAGAACCTAAGCACAAAGATGGACAATACAAGGGAAGGAAAGGGCCCCTAGCAGAGGAGAAATTGGATGTGAAATCGGAATTTTCAAGCAAAAATCCTCTTAGTTCAATTTGAGGAGCACTGACATGTTTTTCAGCTCTGGGAAATCAGTTGGGCAGAGCTGAGATTCAAGGATGTTACCTGTAAACAGGGAATACCTTGTCCACCTTGTGCTTTTCAAGCCAGCAGACACTGTGATGGGCTGCAGTGTCTGTCCTCTGAGAATAAGTAGTGCTTGCGTTGGTGGGCGAAGAGGGCGAGTTCTGTGGAAATGTGTAGCGGTTGTGCTTGCTGTGGATGAGCACTGAAACAACTACCTGAAATAATGGAAAAAAAAATAGTTCAACATAATCTATTAGTCTTGTAGACAGTGAATTAACAAATCAAATTATCTGATTTTAAGTTTAAAAATAGATGTGGTCTTTTTTTCTCATTCCCAGGATAAAGGCTCATACAGTTCCTTAGAAATTAGAGACATGAGCCTACCTAAAGGGTAAACAGAGGAAGTTAAATGGCTCCTAATAGCTTTCTAAAATCATTCTTTATTTGATGATGTCTTCCTCATTTGACTTGCAACTTGTGGGGCATTGATTTTAATTGAGCAATATACCAAGTAACATGCAGAAATGGGCAAAAAAGAGACTTGAATCACAGGTTCTTGGTATTTACTTAGGGTTTTTGTTTGTATTCTTTTGAAGTAAATTGCAAGAATCTGAGAAGAAGAACATGGAACTGTTGACAGATATTGAAAGACTGAAAAAGGAGACAGAAGAGCTTAGATCAGAAAAGGGTATGGCAACTGATATCCAAGTAAATAAGAACGTATTTCACGTTGGTGGGTACATCTTATCAATTAAAGTGTGTCATCTTGCAAGTGAAGTACAGGATATATGATACCAAGGGACTTTGGCATTCAAAGCGTGAGCACAAGTATTGCATGGTAAGATGTACCCACAGCAGTTGTTTTTGCACTTCTAATAAGTACTTAACAATATTCTTCAGTTTTGTTGATACACTTGAAACATTAAGATGTTATCTGGGTTAAAATTGCATTATTCCATTATTTTTGTTCGGTCTGTGTATAGTGATTGATCGGAAAACAGTTTGAAGTATTGGAGAATTTATACATACAGTTCTCCCCTTTGTGCTGGGAATACTAATCAATGTGTTTTTCATTTATCAATGTTTGGGCTAAGAGAAAACAGCTGTGGAGGCACCCATAGCATTTACAGGTTTCTGCAGTGGTTCTCACACTTTGGCTCTGTGACCACTTAGTGAACAGCACGCTCCTGTGTGCTATGTGGTACGTGTGTAAGAGTATAGCCCAGTGCATCTCTGCAACAGTGTTTAGCACTATTGCTGGGAAGAGACTTTTTGGTAATTCTGAAATGTAAAAAAAAAATCATAGATGATTAACAATTTGGCTGATTCTTTTCAGTTCCCATGGTAGCTGTAATATTTGTATCCTACAAATCAAAAGGGAAGAACTCATTTTTCAGGCCAAACTGAATTGCCTTTTTTTTCTGTAGAGGAACTGAACTCCGAAGTTGCACAACTCTGGCAACATGGCTATATAGGAATGTAATATATTGTTCAGCCTTTACAACCTCATGCAGTGTCGATCAGTAATGTACTGCAGTAAGATTAATATGTTATATCTAGGTCTCTGAGTGCTGGTTGACTGGTAAATGAATATAAGTCTACACAAAACATTCAGAAATGATTGGTGCTGATCAGCTAATAAAATTTAGGGCATTGCTGTTACTTTGTCTTGACGTTTGCTACTGGTAACCACGTTATACTTATCTGAGTCCTTGGAGAGGAACTCTTGGTAGCATTTTCCTGATGATGCTGCTTTGTAATGCTTAACTTTTCATTTATAGATTCTTGAATTTTCTTAGATGTTGTGCCTGGTTACAGTCTGTTAAGTATTTGTAATTAATGTTTTACCATATGTTTTTTTTTCCAGTGCTGAAACCTTAGTGTGTTGTGGAAACAAAGTTTTAAACTTTATTTATTTATTCTTAAAAGTGGAAGAGGGGGATGAAAATTATATGATTCAAGGAAAGGTTAACGTTATTGATTCTGGCAGAAGTAAATAAATACAGTTCTAGTGGGATTTTTTAAAATATATCTTAGAAACATATCTTAGTCCAAAATCCTTATTGTATTCGGGCTAGATTCATTTTGTAAGTAAGAATATGTTAATGTTTGAAGAATGAACCATATACAGGCTTTAAGTGCAGGTGACAGAATAGCTTCCTATCTGTGGATGTTACTTTCTTGAAAGGCACTCTTTAGTTGAATACATGCATCCTTTGCTCCTGATAAATTAATGACAGAAAACTAGCAGGATGGGCGAAAAATACTCAAAAAATGGTTCGGTGAAATAGAGGATAATTTGAGCATGAATTTTAGTCTTCTAGTAGGTTTTCAATGTATTTATATTTTATAAAGGATAGGCTTCTTTATAACTTTTTCATCTTATCTCTAGTTTTATTTAAAGCAAGTAGGATGATACTGTCAGTTAGCAAGATACTGGTTTTTTTAAGGAACAGATGATCTGTGATTGCATCAATATTTCAAACAGCAAACATTCCTGCAGGCTCTGGTCATCATAAGTATATATAATACGTCCATATTGTTCAGGAAGCTAGGTTTTATATGCATTTAATATACGCATATACATAAATAATGTGAATAAATATACCCACACCAAGATTTGAACTATACCAAAAAGGCAAATCAGACAAACACGTTCAAATAACACTCCAGCTACCCCAGCCAGTGTGTCCTTGAAGGATACAGGGGTCCCGTTCCCCTTGACGGCTGCAAACTACTCCCAGGTATGGGCAGCCTTGTGCAGGACTCTCTCATTTTTGTGCATTTTTGTGCATTCAGAAGTGAGTGGTGGCTGACAGCACACATCAGGGAACCCAAATTTGGGTTCACCAGAACACCAGATTTGGTGTGTTCCCCTAACAGCCCGCCCCGTGTGTTTTGGTAGAACCATGCTAACTGCTAAAGCTGCCTTGTCACTGGCAGAGCAGCTGGAGGGTGACCCGAGCAGGGCTGGCGCCCGCTGGGTTAGTGAGGGTGCCTGTTGTACATGGGCATCAGCACGTGAGCGTCCTGTGCCTTCTGCTTAAAGGACAAGCACGTGTGGAAAATAAATGCTGCATGCACATCACACACATCCTTAGATCCTTAGTGGATGTGTATGTATATATATATATATCTCTATATAAAAAGGAAAATTAGTCTGGAAAACAGATCAAATGTGACAACTCAGTAAAAAATAATGGCTCAGGTGAATACTCAAAGCCTGATCCAGCACAGCAAAGGTCCTCCATGAAAAGGTCATTTTTCTGTAGCTTAAAAACTTGCTGCTGTTTTCTAGGTGTAAAGCACCAAGACTCACAGAATTCTTTCTTGGCATTTTTGAATGCGCCTACCTCTGCTCTGGATCAATTTGAAGTAAGTGAACCCCTATTTGAACTTCTTTGCTAGTGAATGGAACTTTTTACTCTTGCTGTTACATACAGAGTAGGTGCATATTTGCTTGGAGTTTATCCTACAGTATTTTAATGACAATTGTAGCATGTAATCATACATTAGAAACATTATGGAAAGTTCTCGGTCTCTTCTCTTGAATGCAAGTAATTGTAGTGGATTTGCTTTAGAATGTTGTGTTCAGAATTTCTCCCAATTTCATAATGAGGAAAGACTTTTTGTTCTGAAAAATGCTAGGTAATGCTGATATTTGTTAAGTAAAAGCGAGAGGAAAAACTGTAATTAATCCTTGAATGCATTACGTAAGTCATTGCTACTCTATGTTTATTAAGTTTTTTCATGGTTTATTAAGTTCAAGTAATTACTGCTATTTGCTTTCCACTGAAACTATACAATCAAAAATGTAGAACTGTTTAATTCTTCTGTCAGTTTTAACCAAAATACCAAATTAGGTAGAAAAGCTGAAAGATAACAATTAAAATTAAATTACACATCTTTTCATATCTCCTGCTTTTAATAAAAAGTACACCATGCATCATTTTTCTCTTACAAAAATAACTAGGATGTAATACTGGTAGTATTCAAGTTGATTGCAAAAATTGGACCAAATTCAGTGCAGAGAAGATACCACCTTTACAGTTATACATTATCCTGAACTTTGACCCTGTTGGTTTGCTTACTTTTTTTTTTTTTGTGGTGGTTATGCAAGTTCACCATATGGATTTATGAAAAAAACATAATCCCTAGTGTTACTAGTCTTCTAAAATTGACTTTCTTAGCATATTTACTAACTTAATTGTTCTGTGATTAAATCTTCAAAACTATTGTTTTTTGAAACTGTTGGTATGTAGGAATATTATTTTGAGTGAAGGTTGACAAAAACGTTAGGTTTTGTTTGGGTGGATAATTAGTGCTTAATTGTTCCTGGCAGTTAAGAAAAGTTTCCTCAGAGGTGACTAAAACTGATACTCGTTATTTACAATTCTTTATTTTGCACTTTTGTTTTTACTCAACAGTTTTCTTCATCCATCTCTCTCTCTGCTTTTTCTCTCTTCTCTCTCTCTCTTTTTTTTTTTCCCCCCAACGTTTTCATTAAAATAGGATTCCTTTTCTTCCTCTTCATCCTCATTGATTGATTTTATGGATGACGTAAGTCTTCGGCTTTCAAAGCAGTAAATCCCTCAACAAAAGAGATCACTTGATTGATTTGGGCTACTCAAACAGTAATGCAGTCAACTTAAAAAATCTGGAAGGGAAGAATAGAGAATATTTCTGTAATAGCATATTTACATCTATCCATACAGATATCTATATCCGTGTAGATATAGATCCACAGTTTTAAAATAAATGTCTGTCCTTTGGTGCAGATAAAGAATTGGTAGCTGAAACAGGGTTTTCCTGGTATGGAGAAGCTACTTTGAGGCATTATTTACTGATGTGGCCTCTAAAAGATAGTTCTTAATAAATGGTTTATTGCATTTATTCTCTTGTTTCATCTTACTACTTTAGCTACTATTTCATGAGTTATTTTAAAAAGTTTTCGGGTCACTTCAGTGACCTTTTCTTTGCATGCAGCTAATTTCTGTGTGCTCAGATAAAATATTCTTTCTTTTATTTATGTATTTATTTATCCATGTCATATATTTATATATAAATATATCATTGCAATCTTAATTACAGTTGAAGTGACCTTCTTGATCTCTTCTAACTGCCATTTGAAATACTAATTTTTAATCATGATGCTACTAAAATATTTACGTGGTTAATTGCATACCGAGGGAAATATGTTGAAAGATATAAATTGACTGCATTATATTTCTTCCAGACCCAAATAATAGGTACATAATTCATTAAGAACATTTAAAAATCCACATATATACTGTGCATCCTTTGTAGAGCGCTGTCCATTCTGTACGTATACTGTATGTGTATGTTTGTGTGTGTTTGTATATATGTGTATACACATGCACACATATCTATACATATATGTATATAGTAGTATAGTTTGGTCCCAGTGCATTAAAATGCATAATAATTAGTATTACAGTAGAAATACCTATAGCAGATGATATGATGATGCCAGTAGAGTGTATGGGCTGTAGAGAACCATTTTCTCTTTTGCTAACTTACTAATAAATAAATACTTATATCTCCTGCTGCATTAAAGAAGGATCTCCATTGCCAAAATATTGTGAATAGTTAGTACAGATCAGTAAGATTTTTCTTGTAAAGTTGCCTTTAGAAATATGTTACTATCTCCCGAGACCTGGTAAATAGTAATTAACTGCCTATGTGGGAGAGTAAATGATCATCTTTTATCTGGCATGGATAAACGTAGGATAGGAGTTTCCTTGTTTGCTGTCTAGTTTTGAAAGACATCCATAAATACAGAAAAAAGCACTGCTCATTTTTGTTTATTTTTTTCTTTAAGAGGGCAACACGCTTTTTTCACAAACATTTTGACAAACATCCCATTCTTTACTAGGCAAGCAAAATATTCTCCAGGACTGGGGTACATCCTTTAGGACATTCTTCTAGATCTGTCCATCCAGATGAAATCTTTTCCAATTATTGACATGTGTGTTAAGGAGGAGTACCTTACAGACAGAGAGAGCCAAGTCCCTGTGCAGGGAAGCCTGAGATGAATGTGGGTCCTGCACATGGCGACCAAGGAGGAGTCAGGAGTCCTTGGGCTCGTGCAGTGCCCCGGTACCACACGGCGGGCAGGAAAGGTGCTGCAGGAATTACAAACCCAAGGGAAATATTCCTGCTGGTTTCTCCAGGCTCCCCACCCCATTCTGAAGGGGCAGAGGGATCTAAAATAAGGTGCAGAACCCCTACAGGGCGCTTCTTGCAATGTCTCTGAAGTGTACGTGCTGTAGATGTGTAAGCAGCACTGAGTTTGGCCCGCTGATTGCATTTGAAGTTCATTAAGATGAGAAATGTCTTCTGGGTCTGCCATCCAAATAATGTAATTATCTCTAGCACACTATGAATTATTGCAGTTAATGTTAATTGTATCCATGAGAAAATGGTAATTTCATCACTTCTTCTGAAGAGAAGTAGAAATAGGTGTCCCGCTGCCTCTGGCGGTAGCGTGCAGATGCTGAGCAAGAGCAGTCGTAGCTCCTGTGCGGATGGCCGAGAGTCACTTCTGGTCCCTCCTTGTATCCTCTGCAGGGAGCATGTCCTTGGGCAGCGTGGCAGAACTGATGCCCAGGCTCTCCTAGCTGGGAAAACCATGTGTCCAGACCTGATCCTTGTGTCTCTCGGGCACGCAGGAAGGCACCAAATGGAGCAGGAGTCGGTTTTACTGCCCCTTATTTCTGATTTGAGTGGGGAGGGAAGACACCCCCATGACTCTAACATACTCAATTCTAGATATTCACAGCTGTTTTTCCTGTGTGTTCCAGGCCAGCTCTCAGCATTTAGGTTTTAAGTTTCTTACGTCCATGAGGAAGTGCCTTTTAAAGGAAATGTTGAGGTTGTTTTTGCAAGTCTAGGCCTTGCGTAACTCCCTAGCTATTAACAACAATCAAGTTGTTTTATTTTAAATTGAACTTACTATTTAATAACAATGAAACGGAATGCAGTATTCCTCTGACAAAATCATTTTCCTCACTTACTAGAAAAGGTAATTTCCCCCCTGTTACAAACACCCGACGAGTTAAAAACAGCGCTCTTAACCCTTCCCACACTCCGCCTCGGCGTGCACAGAGGCTGACTGCTTCGTTGGTCCGACCCGGTCTGCAGTTGTTCGCTGTCCTTGTCCGGTGTAAAACTGCAGCCCTTGAAATGACCGTTTCTCTGTGGTGTTTCTTTGCTGTTGTCGCCCCGGTGCGCATTGCTCCCGACGCACCTTCGCAAGGGAGCGTGTCCGCGTGCGCCTGCAGCAGCACCGCTGCCCGCGCGGCGCGGCATGAGCAGGCGCGCCGGTGCCTCTCCGGTTTTGTAACACCTTCTCCTCCTCTCTCCGTTAAAGCGCTCTCCTTCCTGTATTCCAGCTCACAAAGGCAGACGTGTAAGAGGCTGTCTTACTCTCTCTGGCCCTTCCCTTTTGCCTGTCGTGCACATGCCGTTGTTCCGTGTGTGGATTGCGTGTTTCCCCCGCTGCATGTCCCGTGCCGCTGCTGTGTGCTGCCGCTGCTGCTGCTGCGCTGCTTGTTGGTCTGCAGCTCTGGCCTGAAAGCTTCGGAACTTGCTTCGTTAGGAACTTGGGGGTGCTTGGGGAGCCGCCTCAGGACGTGGTGCTGCCACGCTAAGTGCTCGTGCGGAGGCCGGCTGGCGAGGGCCGCTTCGCTCCCTGCCCCTGGGGAAGGGCAGGGACCAGGGCCACACGCCTGCTGGACGCCTGCCCTTCAGAGCTTTGTCTGACCACGTGTGTGATGTCCATCATGAACGTGCAGCTCTCTTTTCACTTCTTGGATGCGCATATGGTAATAGAAAGACATAAAAATGTAGCAAATATTCCATAAACAATGACAAATCAGAGTCATCTCGTTTGTAGGCTCTCATCAGAGCTTACCCCCTCAGTCCAAACGGTGGCACCAATGCTGCTGACATTATCCTCCCCTCAACATGTGATGAAGCACCAGGCAGCTTGGGCTCAGTGCAGAGCAGTGGCCTTGTGTACAGCCCTCCACCCAAACAGGTCATCCTGTGTAGACCACCACCTGGGTCAGCCTGAGAAAGACTGCAGAACTATTGCAATTCACCAAATGTGCTTTTTGTAACTTGGAGGGGTACTTTAAAACTGATTTTTTTGGTACTAATATGGCCCACTTGAGCTTTTGGCCGTAGGTGAGTTAGGTTGATTTAGTGCTTAATTTTCCTCTTTAGAGTGAGGAACCTGAGCATAGACAGAGCTTAAGGCTCTGCTTCTGCACTAAAGTTAGTTTAAATTCCCCTCCAATTCAGGAATGGTGGATCGGGTTTTATGTGTTTTGGGTGCTTTTTGTGTTTGTAAGTAATATAAAAATACTTTTTTTCTTTTTAAACTAGTTCAGCAGTTGTCTTCTAACCACAAAAGCTTTGTAGCACATTCCAGAAAAGTTCTGCCATGCATATTATCCTTTTACTAAACTTTTAAGAGCCACCATGAAAGTGTTCTTTGGTGTACAGATACCCCTTTGAAAGGGAAAGCGTTCTGAATCTCTGTCTGGAAACATTTAGGATGTGAGAGATTAGATCTCTGAACTGAACTTGCAGAAGAAAGGCAATGTCTGTTTCTTGATATGAACAATTCACTTGCAGTTGCTCGTTGGGCTTAATTTTTTAAGTAATAGTGTTAAGATGGTGTTAGATCTTTTCCAGGTTAAATAGTCTTGGGGTGGGTTCCAAGTTGCCACATAACTAGATTTGATTTTAAAAAGAAAAACATTAGAAATAATTGAAACTGTCCTAAATCTGAAGATTTATCACTTAAGAGCATGAATATTTTTAATAATGGATAAAGCATCCAATTTTAATTTGCTTCTGATAAGTCTGAGCACAAAATGTTGCTTTACTGCTAATATTTGCCATGATGTTTGAAATACATGATATGCATGTAGAAAACAGTTGTATCCCTTTGTGAGACTTCCTGTTGTCCTTGCAAAAGGCTGCATTGGGCAAGATTTGTCCATGATGAGTTTTTATCCAAAATACACAATCATACCAATATGCCCAGTTGTTATCATCTGATGTTTGACTTCGTTTTTGTTGTATAACAAGGACCAAGAAAATCACCCCCTGAGCCATCTGCATTCCTAATAAAGTTGGTTGCCCTTTTTGTAGTTCAAATCATGCACAAAAAATCAATTCTCTGGGAGTATTATGAACACTGACCTGGGGAAATACAATATTTGCTTTGCTTTTCTTCCTTATTTTCTCATAAATTTCATTGTAGTGACTTAGACATATGGGAAATCACTTCTAACAAGTCTCTACTATCAGTGGACAGAATAGTAATGTTTAGAAAATATTCAGTCTTTAAAAATGCAGAATTACAGGTCTCTTCAAGCGTTCTTCAGGCCTCTGAACTAGCAGCTCTTATGCATGTGCTCACCTCTCAGCAGTAGTCTTGGCATCTTCATATTTAAGTATTTTCCTTTAGTTTCTGTAGCTTAATTAAGGAATTGCTTAAAACAGAGATTTTTTTTTTCTCTCAGTTCTCACTTTAGGAATTCTACAGCTTCCATATTTTATTTTGGTAAGAGTCACCAATTCCTTCTTTTAAATTATGTCATTGATTATTATTTTTCCCCCTTCTTGAATTACTTCCATAGATTGATTCAGTTGAGAACTTTACATTGTCTAATACTCCATCACGGGATGAAGATATCAAGTCTCACCTCCATTCGAGATCAAGGTCTCCTTCTACAGCCAGTGAGATTGAACCAATTGAGGTACTTGGTTTTGACAGATTATTTATTTATTTATTTGGAGTAGCAGTTTAAATCTCATAAAAATTACTGTTGCAAATCCTTTTGTTTGGTGTGAAGCATGTTCTCCTGCAAAGACTATTTAGGTCATGTAAATAGCCTAGTGCACTACTGGTGAACTGCATTTAAGGGATATTAAATTTCCTTTTGCATATGGTTCGTTGATTAGGCCTGGGAGATATATATATATATATATATATATATATGTGTGTGTGTGTAATCAATTATTAATCATAGTCTCTCTTCATAACTTATCCTGACTCATGATTACTTGAGAAGTGTTTGCAAAATATTCATGTTATGCTGTAGTTGGATGCAACAGCATATTTCAGAGTGCTTTTGAAGAACTACCTAATGCAAAGTATTGGTAAGGCTGTGCGACTGTAATGATGCATCTCCTTCGCATTAAAATAATTTAACTTTCTGATTATTTTACATGGAAGAATATTCAGTCAAGTGTTGCAGATAATACAAAACTGTTTTTGTCTTGTAAGAAATGAATCTCATGCAACATTTTGCTGAGAAATAAGATCTGTTTTCTTGAGTCCTGTTCTGTTTTAGTCAGTGTGGTTTATTCTGCTTGTGGAGATATGCAGGGGGGGCAAGTCATGGTCTTTTTGTTTTACTCAAGCTGTCTTTGGCAGTGTGTATTTGATGTCTTATTGATCCTTTGGGGGCTTTCTTCAGGTTACAGATCATCCTCCCCGTTCAATGCACACGCCAACCATGAGGACAGCCTATATTGGATCGGGACTCTCTGCACCAAAGGTATTCAGTCAAGTACTCATGCATTCTATATAGCAAGGGGAAAGATACCATGTCTGGGCAACAGCTTCAGGAGAGCTATGTATCATAAGCATCTTGCTAGAGCTGCCCAGTAGTTATTTCATATAAATGCTGGTGGCTCTTCTGAAGCTCAGCAGCCCCAGTATTACACTGTGGTGTGACAGCTTGGGCAAGGTGTGCCAGTGTGGTAGCAAGCAGGCATTTGGTCCTGTGCAAAACACAGGCTTGGACGTTAGAAGGAAGTGGTTGAACTAGAATGTGCTGAAAGAGACTTCCTACAAAGAAGCCATTTTCCAGCACGTGACTGAGCAAGCCTCCTCTGTGCTCTGTACATGATAAACTGAGGGCTCAGAGTAGCATAGATGGTTATTTTGAGAAAAGGCAAGAGTGAGCCTGAGGTGAGACAGTCAGTTTACTTTTTCCGTGCAGAGTGGGCACTACAATCATTGCTACAGCTCTGGGTTGGGAGAAGGAATTCCATTTTTCCATCTTGCTGGTTTTTGCTGTCATAAATGCTTTTTTTACATCAGTTGTTGAAATGAAGTTGCCACTGTCTCAATGAGGCAGTTGCACACTAATTCACGGAGGTGTTGCATGTATTCAGAGAAAAGAGGAATAGGATACAATTTCTTTTCCTAAAAGTTTCAGAAAATTCTCAATAGTGAAGGAATCTACTATATATTAAAAAATGACTGTTTTCTAATTAATCAGTTAACTAAGTCTTTGAAATAGATTTGCTTTGATAAATGACAGAAGTACCAGAAAATTTGTTTTGTTTATGTAAAGAAAAACTAAGAAAGTTGTTCCTGCAGACCGTATATTTTGAGATTGGCAGTATTCTTAATAGATCCATTAAAAGCTATCATATGCATTTGCACTTCAAATCATGTGAAATAGGTTGTACTGTGCACATAGTGCCATTTCTGCAAGCATTTTGTCATAATGCTGCATAATGATAGATCTTGTAATTTATCATATTTCCTATGGAGCCTTATTTTATTTTAGCATTAGTTTTTAAAGTTACATTTTATTTCCCTGCAATTTGAAAATAAAACATCCATCTGTAGACAGAAAGCTCCCAGTGTAACAGTAAAACTGTCATTAAATATGGAAGAAGTTTGAACCCTTAAGCTTACTCTCTGAAAAAAATGGAAAGTGAATTAAATGTTAATACTCCTATCTACTAAGTTGGCCTGCAAAAGTTGTCTCATTTCAAATCCACATACATTATTACTCCAGATGGTAGTCTGTGTTCCCAGGAACTAAGAAGTCCCTTCAAAATCCATGTCATTTTACTTCTGCTGTAAAAACCACTTATGCCTGACAGCACAAAACGGGATTCTGTAATTCCTTCTACTGTAAAAAATAGAGTTTTGAAAATGTTTGGTATTTTGCTTCCAACCAGAGCAGCAGTCCTTTTGGCTAAGCATTTGATGTGCCTCTTGGAAAATACACGCACACACATGATCGGTTTCTAGGCTGTAATATGATAGTATATAGTCAGGCCCTGGCAGCTTTCCTATCAGCAATGCAAGTGACCTCATGTACTGAGACAAGGTCCAGTTTCCCTAGTTTAATTTACAGAGCTTGATGTTAAATTATCTATAAAGAATATTTTGAGCCTGTGTATTAGGAACTTGGATCTCATTTCAGCAAACACAAATAATCTACATTTCTTTAAATGCACTTATGCACTCTTAAGTCTGGAAAAAGTAACTGTTCTTCTTCAAAAGTTATTTGAAGTGTTAATGTTTTTGTCTGTCTGTTTCACAGCCCAAAGCCCACCAGTTTGTAGTGAAATCATTTAATACTCCAACAAAATGCAATCAGTGCACATCTCTGATGGTTGGTTTGATAAGACAGGGCTGCACCTGTGAAGGTAGGTGTGAGAAGAAGTGGGTATTGAAGGTTTGCTGTGCAACTTGCAACTCTAAAATGTAAAAAAGCAGTAAAACTGGAGTCTTATACTTACAATTTGCCTAACAGAAGATATTCTCATGCTGCAGTTCCAACAGTGGAAGCCAAACACTTTGAGTATCTTGTATAAGGGATTACCCAGTTAACTGGAGACACACTTCTTTCGATTGGTGGCGATAAGTTTAGTTGGTTTAAAATTTAAAATAGCAATAAAAGGCAGTAGTCGGTGATCAAGTGTGCTGACAGCTCTTTTGTTTTATGACTAATGGCAACATAACAACAGCTTTGTTATTAGGTACCAAATTTTCTCTCCTCCAGGTCTGCTTTATTCTAGATTTGTATATAGCACATAGCACATATCATTTCAAGAAGTTTCCAGTGACCTACAAAAGAAGTGATACACTAGTCATTCTAATATGAGCTTTTCATTAGGCTCTTTCTTTTCTGAATGAAACCGAACTGTATATCCATACAGCTCTGAATGTGGGAAAAGCTGAAGCTGGATGAGTTCAGATCGTGGACTGCTGCTGTGTGGTCAGCTTACTTTTCCCTTTGGTGTCACAGAGTTCAGGGAAACTGTTCAGTTATTGGTCAGCTGTGTGCACTTGTAGAAAGAAATAAAAAAGTGGGCCACTTCATATATGTCATCATTATTGTCCTGGCTTTTTCCTCTGCTAAAGAAATAATCATCAAATTCTTTTGTTGCTACTCTTCCTTTCAAGTATGTGGATTCTCCTGCCACGTGACCTGTGCAGATAAGGCCCCAGCAGTATGTCCAATCCCTCCCGAGCAGACCAAGGGTCCTTTGGGGATAGATCCACAGAAAGGCATAGGAACAGCATACGAAGGGCACGTCCGTGTAAGTATCGGGTTGCTCGATTTGGGGCACTTCTGCTGTATTTGTTGTTTTCTGGGCTTGGAATTTAACTCTAAATTAATTTGGGAGGGAGAGGAGGAAAGATTCTAGTTATGCTTGAAAGTAACAGTTTGGAACCTAAGACGTTAATTTTCATGAAGTGACTTCAGTGTTTTCAAAAGTAATTTTTCTCCTCCTGTCATCCAGTGTGTTTTGTGTTGATCTTGAATAGACCATCTCAAGATCAGATCATCTTCCAGGGCCATCTAGTGATACTAGTGCCGCCACTTTTCTAATGTTGACGTTCTTAAGAAACACTAAAAAGCTACAATATGAAGTTTGAGCCCACTGACAAACTACAGTTGTGTTTATTTCTTTTTATCAATATATCTTCGAATGATTTTATGAACTAGTGAGGGAGAATATGTAGTGCTGTGATTTTTTAAAAATAATACATCATAGTTTATTTACAGCTGTTGTTTACTGTTTTTATTTCACATATTCTGTTGCTTATGTTACTTGATGTTATCATTGAGCACAAACTTGTCAGTGTAGATGAGAGAATTAATATTTGCACTGTTTCGTTTCTGACTAGACACAAGTTTAAAGCAAGTTGATTAAATTTATTTTGCTGAAGGTACCAAAACCAGCTGGAGTGAAGAAGGGTTGGCAGAGAGCGCTGGCAGTGATCTGTGATTTCAAACTCTTCCTGTATGATGTAGCAGAAGGAAAAACATCCCAGCCCAGTGTGGTAGTGAGTCAGGTCATTGACATGAGGTAAGCTGTGCCGCACCGAGTGAGTGGGAGCTTTCCAAAGCCATTAGGAGTTTTTTTTCTGCCTTTCCCTTTTTGTAAATCTGTAAGCAAGCTCCAGGACATGTATTAAACATTGTAATCCTTGCTCAGGACCTCTAACTTGTGCTATTGGAAGTTATCCCAAACTTCACTTGTGTGGTCACATGTTGCAATTCTAACTTCATTATTACTTTCTGTGCCTAAATGCACCTATCCAGCTGTGCAGAAGACAAGGAATGAGTTAAGAAGAAAAGTACTTTATTTGGGGGTCAAATACAATTTTGAAAGAGCGACAAAACCTTGTTATAGGATAAAATGTATAGAGTTTTGATTCAGAAGGGCCAAGTAGTTTGTTTCCAATGTTTTCTGTATGAATGGAAGTCTCCTGACTTCATTGGAGGTTTAGGTTTATATTACATTTGTATCTGCGGATAAAGAGGAAACTTGAGACTATTTTAGAATTTAGATCTTGGTGCCATCTTCGTGTGTCCTTAACAAAACAAGGCTAAAGATACTGTGAAAATGTAAGGTGAAAACAAAGATACAGACTTTTACTGTCCTTAACTCCTTTTAAATGATGTTTGCCTTCTCTATAAGGGATGAAGAATTCTCAGTGAGTTCGGTCTTGGCCTCAGATGTCATCCATGCAAATCGAAAAGATATTCCCTGTATCTTTAGAGTAAGTAGGTATATTTTGAACCTGCATTTACCAGTGTGATGTACAGCATGAATTCATTGACTGTGTGCTAGTATTTTCTCTCCTTTTCAAGCTCTGGTTATGTGGTCCCTAACTGGACCTGCAGTAGTATATAGACTCTGTATGTACCTCATTTTCATGGTAAGAATAGTGGTGGTACCCTCAGTCAAACCTTCATCTCCCCTTTTATAGATTTTGGTTTTTCACTCTCGAAATAGGATATGTTTTTCTCAACTTTTGTTAGTCATTTATGTTCTTCTGTTCGTGACATTATACATTTTCATTTTCTAAAGTTCAGTCTTCTATCAGTCTAATTTGTTGTATTATTTCTCAAGCTTTTATTATGTTTACTTTGTTTGTATATAAGCAGTGGATCTTTTAAAAACTCCCATTCATCAGATAGTACAGAAATCTACTATAAAAATGTTCAATAAAAATTTGTTAAAGACATGGTGTCAGAATTTTGTTGTCATTGTTTTTTTCTAATGTTATTCTTATTTTTGCTAGATACTTTCTTGAAGCCTTGACCTCCCTAAAATATCTTGGTGTTGGTCTTCTTAATACCACCATCATTTCTTTACCATTGTATTTAACTCCTCATTTTTCACTACTTTTCCATCGTTCGTCATTCTGTATGTTAATAGAAGGCAAACTTAGAAAAAGGCTTTTGTTGCAATCTGTATCAGCTGCACTAAGTGCAGGAAAGGATTGTAGATCATTCTGCCATAAATACCATTTCCATTTCATTACATTATTAGCTAGAATTATTAGCCCGTACAAATACAGAATATTTTGTAAGAAAAGCTTTTCATTAAACAGTTGTTGTGAAGAGCAGATGCCTAGTAAATTTAGAGTGGAGATCATAGAGTAAATACAAATGAAATTGAAATTTTCTCAGTATTTTGCTGAATTAGCACAGTCTAGTATTTTCTGCTGTGGATTCTTGATTATGTTGGAGTTTTTGTGTTAGCTAGGGATACATTTTTGCATTCTTAGTGCAGACAGCTAGTTAAAACATCACTTATAGGCATCTGATATCCTCCTATCAGTGACTGCAGTTAATTTTCTTTATCACTTTTGACTTTATGTATTTAAAAATTTTCCAGGTCACAGCTTCCCAGCTCTCTGCATCCAGTAATAAGTGTTCAATCCTGATTCTAGCAGACGGTGAGAATGAAAAAAGCAAGTGGGTAGGAGTGCTGAATGAATTGCATAGGATCTTGAAGAAGAACAAGCTCAAAGACCGCTCAGTCTATGTTCCAAAAGAGGCTTATGACAGCACCTTACCCCTCATCAAAACAACACAGTCAGCTGCCATCATAGGTATGAAATGAGTAAGAAAAATTCTCTTGGAAGAAATTCCTCTCTGGGATGCGGATTTTGCCTGAATAAAGCAGACTGAAAGCATGCTTTTTTCTTTTTTTTTTTTTCTTTTTTTAAAGCAAAAAGCATGTTAAATGACATAAATTATGAACAAATAACGCATAGTGATTTTTATCTTGTATTTATGGGCTTATGACAGAAAAGTCATCAGTGTGGTTCTGTCAGATCTATAAGAGTATTCTCTTTGCACCCATGCCTGTAATCATCAATCATTAGTGACTGGCAATTGGATATGGCTCTTATGGTACTTTGTAAACACAGTTCCCTACCTAGGCAAAATTAGCACTATAGACTAGATTTAGATGAATGGGTCTGCTTCTGGGTACAGAGGTAAAATTTGAGAGCAGAGAATCAATTCATTCATTTTAAATGCTGCTGTATGTATTTTCTTATCCTCAGATTATGTAAATATGATATTACTGTTGTTTACTGCAAAGCCAATGATATATTTAATGGCTGTAAATGATTCTTTAAAGTTTCTTAGTGTAATTTCAACGAATGTGAAAAACGAGAGGAGTTCTCTTTAAGGCATTTGGGAGGTTATCAGTGTTATTTCTCTTACATGAATGTATGTGGTTATATTGCTTTAGTTCAAGATATTAAAAAACTGTCTCTATTCATCAGAGTTATTGCCTATGTTAAAGAAGTATTTCTGAAGAAAAATAATGTTTTTCTTTTTTTTAATATCCTAGACCATGAAAGAATAGCCCTGGGTAATGAAGAAGGGTTATTTGTTGTGCATGTCACCAAAGACGGTAAGAAATCAAGAACTGGTAATAATTATCCTAATATTAAATAATTAGTGATTTTGTAAGCTTTGTTCTTTTCCCTTATCCTGTTTAAACTAAAAAAAATTAGAGATTATGAAAGGTTATCCGCTGGATAGCCCCATATAAGAACTAAAAAACAAGCTGTTCTGTGTGCTTTCTGCTTAGTGTATCCAGGGATCCAACATCTGAAATGTAGCTGAAGATTTTGTTCACTTTTTCAAAGCAGAGTCAATGTGGAATTCAGACCAGGCTGCCAAGGACTTTGTCCTGTTGAGTCTTGAAAGCCTGAAAAGATGGAGATACCAGAACATCTCTGGGCAGCCTGTTCTAATGTTTAACTAGTCTCACAGTGAAAAAAATTCTTTATATCCAGGTGGAACCTCTCTTTTTTCAATTCTTCATCATTGTCTCTCAGTCTCCTGCTGTGGCACTTGGTAGGGAGCACAGCTCCGTCTTCTCAGTACCCTCCTCCTTGGTAGAGAAATGAAAACCAACGTTTAGCGAAGTTAACACACATAATAACAGATGCCAAAGCTATTTCAAAAAACATGTTTAATTCCATATTTTTTTTTCATTATCCAGTAATTTTTATCTTTGAAATGAATACTGAAGTAATATTCTGCATCCTGTAAAATCACAAGGAAGCAGTAAGGGAATTTCTTGGGTTTGTGTTGTAGCTTAGTCCTCTGCAAATGCCTATTTGTACTTTACAACAGCATATTTGTACTTTACACTTTAACATTATTTACTTGGATTTGGGTTTTTGTTTTGTTTTCATTTTAGAAATTATTCGTGTTGGTGACAATAAGAAGGTTCATCAGATTGAGCTTATCCCAAATGAACAGCTCATCGCAGTGATCTCAGGGCGAAACCGTCACGTGCGTCTTTTCCCCATGGCTGCCCTGGATGGAAGGGAGACTGAGTTTTATAAGCTGGCAGAAACAAAAGGCTGCCAGTCTATAGTTTCTGGACACGTGCGCCATGGAGCCCTCACTTGCCTCTGTGTAGCTATGAAAAGGCAGGTCCTCTGTTACGAACTGAATCAGAGTAAGACACGCCACAAAAAGATCAAGGAGATCCAAGTCCAGGGGAATGTCCAGTGGATGTCAGTCTTCAGCGAGCGTCTCTGTGTGGGCTACCAGTCAGGTTTCTTAAAATACCCCCTTCATGGAGAAGGTAGCCCATACAGTCTGCTTCATCCGGATGACCACACGCTCTCATTTATCTCACAGCAGCCAACTGATGCCATCTGTGCAGTCGAAATCTCAAATAAAGAATACCTGCTGTGTTTTAGCAGCGTAGGGGTTTACGTTGACTGCCAGGGCCGAAGATCTAGGCAACAGGAACTGATGTGGCCCGCGACTCCATCTTCTTGCTGTAAGTTGTTCTCTGTGTGTCCTTGCTGTTGTCTGTTGAAATGCCCACCCAGTTGGATTAGTATTCCCATTTGATGTGACATGCCATCTGGTGTGAAGTTCAAGCAAAATTCCCTGACTGATAAAGGAATCCTCTCAATTTCTGCCAGCATCTTAAAATCTAGTCAGAGAGTTTAATCCTGGTTTCACTGATGCCAGTTTTGGCAGCCTTGTAGCTGACCTATGCTGCTTTAACTTAAGGAAGAGTCAAGGGTCAGGATTTCAAACTTATTTACCTGGTATCAAATGCTTAAACACATGACCTGATCTATACAGCAGCTGGAGATCCTCGGGTCCTATAGAAGCTAAAAAAAAATCTTACGCGTTCAATACTACTGAAACTACATTAATGCCATTCGAAGACTTTAAAAAAAAAAAAAAAAAAAAAAAAAAAAAAAAAAAAACTGGCTTTTAGGTCGGTATTGTAATTCAGACTTTCCTGATGTTCAGAATCATCTCAATCTAGCATATGATTTGTCTTTCCCTGAAGATTTTTATTCTTATTCACTGTGAGGGCTCAGAGAATAAATGTATCAAAGTAAAAGGTTGTGTGCTAGGTAGACTGAAGACCCCAGGTATTTTCACATGTAGGGCATCTGAATAATCATTGCCATCTGTGGCGAGAGTTTGGTTGCCTCAGTGGAGTGGCCTGATGCTACCATTCCACTACTGAAGCGATGCTCACTTTATAGCAGAGCTGTCATGTTTAAACACAGATTTTATGCTTTTGGTAGTCTTGATAGGCAGTTTTGTTGCAGATACGGAAATGAAAAATTCTCCTTCCAAAGCATCCCACTGGAGCAAACTCCAGGCTGGAGAAATGAATGTGTGAGATGAGTAGCATATCATTCTCTTTACAGTCTGGGAAATAAGGGAAGAGAATTAAAACTAGAAGAAAATATGACTTCTGTCTTGACTCTGTCATGGCACTTTGTTCCAACTGAGGCTTGGTTAGTACACAGTCCAAAACTAGGAGCTGAGTTTGTTCAAATGGCTGTTTTAAATAGGAGCAATATATTCTCCTACCATATAATTTGCAAAGTACAGGCTTAAAAATAGGGCTTTTAGAGAAAGAGATTTTTTGAACAACATGAGTGTTTTGCAGAGTAAGTTCTAATCTCTTATAGTTCAAAAAGTTGTGTTTCATTTTGTTTCCTTCATTCTGCAGATATGAAAGGAAAGTCATACTGAGGTTTTAGATCTTTTTGATAATGTTTCACCTTCAGAATAAATTTTATGGTACTATTTTGAGTTAAAACACATTTTGCAAACAGAAGTTGTTGTTGTTGTTGTTGGATTGTGTTTTTTAATCTCTACAGTTGAGCGCACATAACAAAATTATATGTTATGCCTTGTGTAAAGGCACATAACAATATGCCTAATCCTTCCTTGTCAGGTTACAATGCACCATACCTCTCTGTGTACAGTGAAAATGCAGTTGATGTCTTTGACGTGAACTCCATGGAGTGGATTCAGACTATTCCACTCAAAAAGGTAACTCGCCATTGATACCAACAGTTAAAGAATACAATTTAACATATCACGGTCAGTTTTTTAAGAATATTTGAAATGCTCAGTAAAGCTGCTTGTTTAAATGTGCTTGAACTTAAGGAGGAACTGTTGCAAAGAAAATGTCACACCTTGTGAGACCCAGACTTAGATAGATAGGTGGTTAGATAGAGATAGGCACATCATTTCAGATGAAAGGTAAATCTAGAACATGAGTATACTGATATAAATATGGAGAGTAGTTTCTCAGTATTCGCTGCATATAGTTTCATTGTCTTCTGCTGCTTGAGAACAGTATGAGCAGGTAGGGTTGAAATACTTTTGACTCAGCACAAATATGTCAGATTTGTGTCACTGAAAAGGAAGTCTTTGAAAATCACCACTTCCATCATATTTAGAAGGTATTTGCTCAGCTGTATTAAATTTTTTGTGTACGTGGTAATCTAGGCCTATTTCAACTTTTTATTAGTGTTAACCTAGTTCTTTTCATTGGCACTGACATCCACAGAAGTACAAGAAGGCTTCTCTGTTGCCTTGTACTAGTAGGTCAGTGTCTCTGCTTATCAGTGTCTCGTGTCAGATGCAGAAAGGATGTTGTGCCACCATGTGGCAATGCTGTAAGGATGAATAATACAAAGACTGAAGTTGTCAGATGTTAAACCATCTTAAGGAGACAAAAAGCCAAGCTGGCCTTAGTTTTAAGAAAACTGGTACACAGATAAGTAATAAACTATGTCTTAAAAGTGAAGCTTTAAAAGCTAGTAAAGAATTGAATCTTTCTGGTGTTATTCCGAGTTATTTTGCAATTGGGGCATTTTTTCCGACACATCAGACCCTAAGGTAGTACTTTGTTTCATGTTTGACTCAAGACCACCCACATTTATTGCCTCATTCAACAAACAAGAATTGCTAATTGTAGGTGACTCAAAGGTGGTAATTTATTATGAAGAGTTTGTTTCTAGCACAATGTATAGACTGTCTTGAGTGTGAAATGCTTGTTCCTTTCAAAATTTGAAACCACAGGAACTAGCGTGTTGTTGCAATCTGTATATATGTTATCCAGGTGCAAAGCATAACTGCAACATGATCCTAACACCAAAGCAGAATTTAGTGCTCTGTGCACCTAGCAGACAAATTTGAACTGTTGTTACTTTTGGTATCTGTTTAAGTGATGGGAGGAGTAGAGATTTCAGGCAGTATCTGCAGATGATTAGATCAGAAGTTTCATTTTAAATTTTGAAATTGCCTTTGCCTCTGCATTCTGGCTTTAATGTCTCACACTCTTCCTGAGAGCAGCCGTGGGTCACTGGAGAGATGAGATGCTGCTTCCTGCAGCCTCCAGTTCTGTTCTGCAGTGGACTTAGCACTGACAAACTACCCTGGCTTCTTGCTGGTTGGCTTTCTTGAGAGCAGTGCTCTTATTAAGTGTGTAATGCTCCTGGTATTTTCCAGAATGACTTCTGCTATCTGTCTACCCACCTTATATATATGTGTAGAGAGAGAGAGAGAGATGTAACATTACTTTTAAAAGAATGATTCACATTTTTTCAGGTACGACCCTTGAATACGGAAGGATCACTAAACCTTTTAGGACTGGAGACAATTAGATTAATATATTTTAAAAACAAAATGGCAGGTGAGTAAAGGAAGAGCTGATTTTCATCATGCAAACTTTATTTAGGAAGAGCATTTTCCTTTAGACCTGTGCACTGTAGAATGCAGCAAAATCAGTTCTCAGATTGCCATGTAAAAATGCTTGTAAAATTTAAGGCTTTAATAGTGATCTTGGCAGTTCGTCCAAACTACTGGATGAATCCTGATGTGCACTTGAAAATGAACATGTGTCTGTGACACTTGCAGAGACTTTATGCACTGTTCCTCTTCTGCTGAGGATCTCTTACATTTGTATTCTGCTTGAGTGCCTGCATCCTTGTACAGGACCATCACCAATGACATAGGTACAGAAATGCTGCACAAACCCCTGTACTACTTTTGCTTGTATCTCTAAAAGCAATTGTTTTATTAATTGACTAATGGAGTATGCCCGTGGATTGCTTTCATATTGATTCCAGAGGGCGACGAATTGGTAGTTCCAGAGACGTCGGATAACAGCCGGAAGCAAATGGTTCGAAACATCAACAACAAGCGGCGCTATTCTTTCCGAGTGCCAGAGGAGGAGAGGATGCAGCAGAGGAGGTCGGTATTCAACACGTACTTGTCCTCTGTCCATGCCTGTAGGCCCTGAAGGACAGTGACTGATGCCCGTGTAGTACTTCACTTGCCGCTTTCTGCGATTCCCCTTTCAGATTTTTCCATGTCTTCACTGCTGTGTTAATCCGTGATGTATAATTTGTGTTGATACCAGTCTGGATATGGATGTGCACTGGGTACACAAGTAATCTCATTAACTGAAATAAATTATGTGAAACAGCTGTAATTTGGAATGCATGTCTTCACATACTGTGTATAGGTACATGTGCGTGCACCTAGACTGTATATAAAGATCCATAATAAACGTTTTACAAAAGGAGATTACATTGCTAATTATGCATATGGATTAATTACTTTCAGACTCCGGTTCTACTTTTCTTTAGGGCAGTTCTACTCTCAGCAGTATTCCCAGGCATCTGGGGTTTTTGGATTTATATATTTCTTAACTACATAAACACTCTCTAAATCTCAGATAACTCACCTGCAGGGGAGATTGAACCACAGGATAGATTTCCAATAAAAGTCTTTAACAGGTTGAAAATGCTTTCCTGAAAGGCAATAAAAGTAGGTCAGTACTACTTAAAGGTTCACAGAGGATGTTTATTGAGTGCTTCCTGTCACTCACTAAAGATTACCTGCTAAAATACACCTTGAAGAACTGAAGCTCCTACCAGCTGATCTCTGTGTCTCTTTCTTTTTGGTGCTAAGACAAGTAACAGCTGTGTGCAGTGATGTTAAAGGCCCAAGGACAAAAACTCGGGGGTTTCTGAGCTGCTTGTGGTTCTGTCTTTAAAATATTTTTGGCTGTAAGTTCTGAAATGCATCCTTGCCATTTTGGAGAGCTTTTATTGTAATTCCCACCAGAGACTGACAGGCAGGTAGTGTAGTATTAATTCTCTTTCCACGTTTTGCCCTTCATTTTCATCTCCGCTTCGCATCACAAATTAGTTCTGCTTTTGTTCATCTCACTGAGGTTTTTATCAGCTCACAGCAGTTTATTCCCTGAATATTAATAATTATTGGGTCTTAGCCTGCGATATAGCATTTTACTGTTCTGATCTCCTACCCTCTCTTCAGCGTGGAGGTTTGTGCAGGGCAGTGCTGATAGGAAGGGTTTTCACTGTTAACATTGCATTTTATTAGTTTCCATGTAGATGAAGCCGGTAATCAAAACTGTACTTATTTGTTAAATGTTCATTCTCACTTTGAACAAAACACTTAAATGAAATATTTTCTTTTGCAGGGAAATGCTACGAGATCCAGAAATGAGAAATAAATTAATTTCTAACCCAACTAATTTTAACCACATAGCACATATGGGTCCAGGAGATGGTATACAGATTCTCAAAGACCTTCCAATGGTAAGTGAGAAAGTACATGGAAGAGTGACTGCAACAGGGACTGAATAAGAGAAAGACAAATACATGCTGTTTTAAATGTGTATTCAGAGTTTTTGGTGTATTTCACATCAGAAGCAGTGTAACTGAAGAAATAGAGCTAAATATGTTTAAAGTTATGTGCTAAAATTTAAAAGGACAATTTTACACTTAAGAATTGCGGGGGAGAAATTCCTCCTGTTTTTAAAGGCAGTTTGACATTTCAGTGTTTGTTATTGTTTGTTAGGGGATTAGGGTCTTCGCAGGAATGGAAGGAGAAATTCCTCTCTCTGTAAACTGAATTACTCTAGGGTCAGTTCCTTTCCTCCCTTCCTACCTTTAGCTCCAACTTGGCCTCTCTACAACATCTTTTCCTCAGACAGTGGAACTATAGTAGTTTTACAATGTGTAGGGCTCAAATTTAATTTGAATGTAATTTAAATGTAATTTTAAATGTCTTCCACAGATGTTTTTTATTTTCTTTCAATGTTAACTAGTCTCAGTGAAACAGAACCTCTTATATAAAAATAACCTTCTAAAGTGGAAAAAGGGAAGAAAATGCAAAATATAATAGTGCACACAGGTGCTCCTTTTTCCCAAAGCCTTGCTTAGGAAGTAGACTCTTTTGAAGGTAGTGATTTTTTCTGAGCTATAGACCAAATAATATTTTGCTCATGGGAGAGTTTTCATACTCAGACTGAACCTCAGACTACATTGAACGTTTTGTTTGTGTGTTCTGCTTTGTGCTTATATTTGTCCAAGTTGACTTAGATGCGACGTATAAGGTGATAAATAAGGAAAATCCCTAAAGAAAGCCAAAGAGATGATACGAATGCCACTCTGAGACATAGGTGTATGTCACCCGTTCAGTCCTGCTGTGGTCTAAATGGTCGTTACTGTTACCTGCAGCCTGTGCAGAATGCAGTAAGTAGGAGGGTCGTGAGAAGTACTCTCAGCTGGTCTAGTCTGGAAATTAAAAGGAGGCAGCAGTAACACTGGAGAGGAACACGTACCCTGCTTTACTCTGTGCTTCACCGCGAGGCCTGCACGTGCTACCTGAGCACGTGGGCTCCTCTGCTCCGTACAGAGAGCGTAAGCACAGGAAGGATTTTCTTTCATAGTGAGTAGTCCGAGACTCCTACTTCTACCAAATGTATTCGGTGAGATTGAGCTGCAAAAAACGTGTGCATGTGTTTAGAAATGTGTGAAGAAATAACCCAGAGACAGTGCAGGAAGGTTGTGGAAAACCCAAGACAAAGCTACGGGAAAATGGAAGGTGGTACCTGCATGTCTGTATCGGTAAGACTGATACTTAATGAGGAGTGATGATTTACTTCCAGGCAGGACACAGAGTAGAACTTTTTTCAATTTTCTGTTTCTGGTGGATTCCTTAAAATATTTGTGGCCCTTCTAGAGCAGGGAGATTGATCTGCTGCTGCTCAGGACAGGGCAAAGCTCTGCATTCCGACGCACCAGGAGTTGCTGAAAGCTCCAGGGAGCTGAAAGCTGCAAGGATTCTTAAACAAGCCCCAAGGCTGGCGGATGTGGAATGAGGAATGCCCTTATCTGTAGAAGGGGATTTTCTACGATTTAATCTGGATTGGTATTGCTTAAGTTATGTCATCTCTAAATGGCTTTTTGTTTTAAATTTGTTCCAATTAAACAAGCTTTGTACTAGCTCAGAGATCATGTTTGGAGGCAGGGCGGTATTTTGGTTCTTGTCTATCAGTCCGATGTTTTGAAAGAGATTCATGAATATGCTTGTAAAATGGGTGAAAATAAACACTAGAAAATACAATGTAGTATAGATTTCCATACTTGTTGCGCTACTGCACTTTGTTTTTAAAGTTACTATTCAAAACTGATTTTTGCCAGTCATTGTCAGTCTTTGTCCAGGTCGACATCACTGCAGAAAGAGTGATTTTGGCGGTTATTGCAGTGGTAGGTTCTACAGTACCAAATTGTATTAGTAGTTTAAACTGAACAGACACAGGAGACCTGTGTCAGTCATGGAACTAGAAAGTGTATGAACTTGAAGATGGAATGTGACACCAGGACAGATAGATAGATAGATATAGATATAGGATATATATTTTTTCTGTTAAGGATGCTCCTTCTGCCCAGGCTGGTTTTGCTTTTCCAGCAATTCCCAGCCAGGCCTTTGCCTGGACGAGGTCTCCGCAGCTGCTTTGCTCGGGCACAGCAGTGCAGGGGACGGAGTTTGGCGTGATGGCTCAAATGCACAGGGTGCTCTGCATCGGGTGTAAGGGTTTGGGAGGAAGGTCAGTCTAGAACGGCGGCCAGGGTGGGAGTAGAGGGCGCGGAGCGTGGTGCCCGGGGAGCGCGCGGTGCCCGGCCAGCCCCGCAGCTCCTCGCACCGCGGCCGCGCTGCAGAAACGCTTCCGTGAGCCCTGACTCCTGCGTGTCTGGGGGTGGGCCGGGTTTGTGCGTCCTGGCATGGCCCGCGTGGTGGTTCTGCAGCCGGGACATCTGCTTCGTGCTTCTGCTTAGGTCAGTGTGTGTCAGCAAAATGCAAAGAACAGATTTGTTGTTAGAGAAATAGAGTTGCTGAAGAAGGATTACAGCATTTCGCTTTGTGAGTGCCCATGCGGTGCTGTATCTAACCCTTGCTGCCAGTAGAGGGAACAAGTAGTGCGTGGCTGGATGTTTCCTCACTTGTTGCTAACCAGCTCTTTTAGAAACTGTATATTCTGTTTTTATGAGATCCTGGAATGCAGGAAGCGGATGAAAAGAGTGGCCTGGGCCTTTTTATCTGCAGTTTATTTCCTCTTTCACTGTTCTTTGCGCAAGTTCAGTTGTGGCTGGATCTACTGATAGAGATTTGTTCATCCAGCATGAACTTTACCTAAAGTCGCTGTGTTTTTTAAAGCCTGCTCTGTAGGCAAAAGGATCCTTATGAATAGACTTTGACAGAGAATTGATAGTTTAATGTTAGCATTGGGTGAGATTGTCCTAAGCTAATAATCAGCTCGGGTTACCTGTATCTAACTTCTCTCTGTATGGATGAGCTTCGTAAGACCTTTTTTTTTTCTGCTTCCTGTTAGTCCGTTGCTGTTCTGAAGGATGTTTTTAAAAGCTTGCTTCAGAGTTTTATTTTTGCTGTGGAAGTACAAGATGAAAATCAGGTCGGGGGGAGCTTTAAGTCTCTTAGGCACCGTGTGTCCAGGGCAGACGTCTGTGGGCGTGCAGCTTGCTCACCTGCGTGTCCGGGATGCAGCCGCGTAGCGGGCGAGCGGCTGTCGCTGCAGCTGCGCTCGGGAGCCGTAGTGTGCGCAGGCCCGGCGGCCTGGAGGGCGGCTGGTGCAGGAGCGCGCGGCCGGCGTCGGTCTGTGGAGATGTGCCGGCTGCTCACGGGCACTGCCGCCTGCGCTGGGGCCCGGAGGCAGCCTGCCCCAGGCGCAGTGGGGCATGAGGCTTGAGAGGACCCGTGGAAGGCTGTAAGTACAGGGGCTGCGGGTCCACAGCCTCCCTTCCTTCACACCTTGGCCTGCAGGTGTGTGCACTGCAGCGATGCAAAGGGCCCAAGGTCAGTCGATGCCTATCTGTATTTGACTGATGAGGGTACTAGGTGTGGGTCACTGTCTTGTTTTGTAAATTTAGAATCATTCCTGTCAGTATATCCACAAACTTATTTATTGACCTGTGTTTCTTCCCTAGCAGCCGGTCACCCATTAACCAGCCCCCAAGTCTGGTCTCTCTTCTGCCTTCATGTCCCCTGAAGCCACTTTATCGTGGATGCTCCTTTGTAGCAAAGATGTCAGTTCTGGAACTGCACTTACTGCAGCACACACCACCTCTCTGTGTGCACCAGATACATGGGATCGAGGCTGCTTCCCTCTCCTGCATGCTTAAGCGTTTGCCATACGAGCTAGTCTTGACTGCCATTATACTTGAACATTATGCTTCAGTTTGACTGCTTCATACATGAACCACTGTATTGTCATAACCGATTATCTGTGAGGCTTTGCTTGTTTCTAATGAGACACTTTCAGGCTCAGTGAATGTTTACACGTGACTGGTGGTACTTGAGGAAGACGGGAACCGCCCGCACACCCCTGATAGCAGAGCGTGGCCCGTGGGGGCTGCCTTAGCGTGGCCGCCGTGCCGTGGCTCTCACGCGGGGTTGCTGGCCACGTGTTCCCACGTGTGCTTGGCCCACCCACCACTGCTCGGCTGGGCCTTTACGCCTCCCCTCTCGTCCCTTACCGGCTTCCAGGGCGCAGCTGGCTCTGCTGCTGCAAGCGGAGAGCAGCAATGTGCGCTCTGCTCCTGGGCATCGTTCCTGGAAGGTGGCTTCGTGTATGAGTATTTAGATGCTGCTAAACTCACTAAGAACAATTTAACATGTTTTATGTCTTGTAACTGGTGGTAACTGGTGTCTTGGTTAACACGCAAAGCCTCATAGTACCTGGGGCTTTAGGAACAGTTGGATTTTAGCAGCTGAGGGTGATGCAGAGAGCAGGGAGAGCAACACTTGGTGACGTGCACCGGGCTGCGACTTCCCCCAGGCTGCCGAGCGTGCCACGGACCAACCATGCAGTGCCTTAGTTCTGCTGGGGGAAAGCTGCGTTGGTACCCCAGGACCTAACGTTCCTCGTGCTCCTCAGCTCGAGGAGAAAAGCGTTAGAAATCAAAAGAGGGGGTAACGAAGGTGCTGAGGTTTGCAGGCCCCCATGGGCCCTGCTGCCCGCGCGGCAGCAGAGGTGCAGAGGCTGCGGGACCCAGGCCTCACATTGCCCATCTGCCGCCAAACAAATCTCTGCTCAGTTTCCCGTGACCCCATTCACCTTCTCACCCCGCGTGTCGCTGTCCTGCTGGAGCGCTGTGCCCTCTCCGTCAGGAATACCCGCTGTTTGTTGCATGAGTGACATGGGCGTGGGTGGCGTTGCCAGCGCGTGAGCGGCAGGAGGGAGGCTGCCGCAGTCTGTGCCTGCCATGCCCCTTGTCCCGTCTCGCCCCGTGCGTGCGCCGTGTCTGGCCTAGACTGTGAGCTCCTCAGGGCAGGCACCAGCTCTGACTCTGTACGGCGCTGCACGCGTCCTGGGGCACCGGCGCACAATAAACGATGCAACCCGTTCCGGACGAGTGCCGCGCCTGCTTTGCTTTCCGTGGGTCGGCGCCCGCCCCGCGCGGCTCATGCCCTGGGGTGTTGGGCAGCAGCGCTGCCCTTCCTGGGTGCCTCACCCGGCGCCCACCTCCTCTCCTCTCCTCCCCAAATGCCTTCGAGCACCTCTGCCACATGACATCAGTTCAGCCGAAGGTGCCTGTGGCGCGGGCGCTGCACGGTGTCCCTGTGGGTGTCCCGCCTGGTGCCGTCACAGGACACACCGAGCCAAGCTATGGAGTGCAGGCCCTGGGAGCAGCGGCCCAGGGTGACTGGGCCGAACCACGGGCGGGGAGGAGAGCTGCCTTCATGCCCGGGAGAGTGCGGGTGTTTCACAGGACGAGTCCTTGGGGCTCATTCTGCTGCAGCAGCAGCAGGACGCTGAGTACCTGGCTGGGGCCTGGGGCGGGAGAAGGGCTCTGTGTGCAGCTGCCCTGGGGCGTTTGGGCCGTTGTGAGGCACAAAAACGTCTTGACACAAGGACCCAACTGTGGGAGGGTGGGTCCTGGGGTGGAGTAAACGCAGACAGTGTGAGAGAGAACAGAGGTTAAGGGGGAGCCGATGGCGTAGACCTGCTGAGCCCCGGGCTCTTAAGCAGCAACTGAGGTGAGGTAACGTGCTGCAGCTGCCCTGCCCGCTGGCTGCACCATTTGGGGGGTGGGGATGGTCTTTCCTCCCTCCTGCATTCATACACTTGTCGCTTACCCTGGGCACCCTACTCTGTGTACCTGAGGGCTGCTGGGCCTTAGGGCAGTGGAGCCCATATGGAAAGAGACCCCCGGTAGCTGTGAGGGCCTTGTCACTGCGTGTTGTGCCATACTGTTCCTGCTGGGATGGCTGCAGGGAAAGCGCCGGGATCCTGTGGGTCGCTGTGGGCAGCAGAGGTTGGTCCCTGCGGGCCCTAGGCGAGAGGCTGCTGGTGGTGCCCGTGGCGCTTGGGAAGTACCAAGCGCGGGTGTTTCAGGCGGGAACGATGCCAGGGCTGGGACTGCAGCATCCCCCGTCCTGCTGCCAGGGCAGCACGGAAATGCCAGGCCCCACGCGTGAGCACGGGGGACGGGGCAGCGTGGGGCTGTGTCCGTGGGCTCCCGCAGCCGCAGAGGTTTGGGCTCGCCCGGCAGAGCGAGGTCTGTCCTTCTGGCCCCGGGGTAGAGGAGTTAGTGCTTGTGCTGCATCCACCCTGCCTGGAGCTGCTGCTGCCCCTAGAGCAGGGAAGATGCCCCTCTGACGTGAGGTTTGAGCTCGTGTTGGGTTCCTTCATGGCAGGATTGGAAGCTCTGGTTCACAGTCAATGAATGGGGCACTCTCTGAGGCGGGAGATGCACGATGGATGGAGAGGCCCCAGCGGCACCAGTCCCACAGACCAGGTGCCACTCCATGAGGCCTGGGGCGCCCCCCTGAGCAGGTCAGAACCACCACTGCTGCTCCAGCCTCACGGCACCACCCACGTGCCAGTGGCTGCTGCCGCCTCGTCCTCCCAATGGCCGCTGCCTTCCCCCTCAGACAGCCCCTCTCACCTTTCCCTGGAGCAGATTCCACCCGCTGGGGCTGGGCCATGAACTGATGCTCCCACTGAGGGTGTCTGTCTGGTCAAAGCCAGGGCTGGCCAGGGTGCAGCCGTCTCCTTTGTTTCCAGCTCACTGCGTTCTGCTGCTTTCCAGCCACCGCTGTAACCACCACTTTATTCTCCCCGTTCCCCTCTCCGCATCCTGCGCGTACCCTGTGCCGGGGTCCTGCTCCAAAATGCCAACGTCTCCGGCACGGCCCCGTGTTACTCTTGCAGGAAGGAGCAGGGAGAGGTTTGCTCTGGGGGAGCTGGAACTGCGAGGGCTCGGAAGGGATTTAAGGCAGACTTTGTAAAGCCTGGGTGAGAGGGGCAGCAGTGCATCGGGGGAGAGCTAAACAGCGCTTTCTCATTGAGGAGGTCTCTGATTCTCTCATGTTGCTACTTGAGAGAGCTGTGAAAGCAGCAGGAGGAAAGGCAGGTCTTACTTTTGGTTGCGTATTAAAACAATCATCACTCCTGGTCCCTTGGGAGAAGCTCTGAAACAGCCAGGAGTTCCTGTTGATGTACGGGTTTGACCCGGGTTGGTAACAGTGGGGAGCAAGGGCTGTGCAGCCTCCACGTTCCTTGGAGATGGTCCCAGCACATGGGTAGGCAGGGGCTGGGGAATTGCTCCAGATCTAGGGAGATAGTTAAATGTCTTAGCTGAATAAAATACGGGCTGTGTAGAACCGCATGTTTTTCAGGCTTAGGGTCCTGGGATGCTGCAGAGACTGGTGCATGGGAAGGTTTCTCTGGGAACACCTTGGAGAGGGCTGCAGTCTTGGTTGCATTTTGAAATGGCAGTGTCAGAATTGAAAACTTCCTTTAACATTTGGCTACTTTATCTGAGAGCGACAAATGGAAACTGCTGGAATCATAAGTAGGAAGAAGTTGGCAGCTATTGGAGGTGTTTTGCAAAGAGGAGGTCAGGCAGTGCTCAGCGCTACGTGCCGTTCTTCTCATCTTCTGCATCTGCAAAGGTTCTTGGAACCTACTTCCAGTTGGTGCTCTTGATTTATTGTAAACCATGTCAGGAGCAGGGTAAAGGCACTTGCTTTTGGTACTTTTGGAATTACGTAAGTATTTGGAATATAGATCAGTCAAGTACGTGCACGTAAGTCTGTAGGCACTAGGGCTTGATATTGTATAAAGCTCCATATACACCAAAGAGAGCAGTTTTAAGGCAATACTTACTTGGAAGCCTGTGCTCGGGAAGAAGACATTGCATGGTACATCCGCAACAACCTGATGGGGCTGGCAAGCCCTCCTTTCGAGGAAGCTTTTCAGTTGTTAGACATTCTCCTTCATTTGTCTGCATGTGCCCATGTGGGTCAGCACTTCACGGTCACATTGCGCTCCCGGCCCCTGCGCCGAATTGCAGGGCTGATTTTGCCAGTGGTGCCGACTTGCTGCGTGGCCTGGCCTGGCTGGGGCTGCACTGGGGCCGGGGCAGGGGCCGGGGCCGGGCGGGCGGCACGGGTGCGTGTGCCTGTGTGCATCGCGTGTGTCTGCCTTGCAGAACCTCCGGCCGCAGGAGAGCCGCACTGTGTTCAGCGGCTCCGTCAGCATCCCCTCCATCACCAAGTCGCGCACGGAGCCGGGGCGGTCCATGAGCGCGAGCAGCGGCTTGGCAGCGAGTAAGTGCCCGGCGGGTCCGCGGCTGCCTGTGCTTCCGCGCGGCTGGCCGCGTTCCCCTTGAGGGCGCGGACGGCACTCCAGCCCTGCGTAGGAAGGAACACACAGATCAGCAGCCGCCCCCTTCGGAAAGGGAGACAAGAATGGAAGTTCCTGTTGCTGGGGCTGTTCAGCTGCCACTCGCATCCTTGAAGTCAGCGGCAGGTTGTTCCCGGCTCCGTTGCTGTTAAGTTGGCCCCTGAGGGAGGTGGAGCTGGACGTGGCAGCTGCCCTTGCTGCCAAGGGCAAGCAGCAGTGGCCTGTCTGCAGCCTTGGAGGAGCTGCCGTGGTGCTCCCGCCCTGAGCGGTGTAAGCAGCGTTAGCGCGGGGGTGCCGGCGCTGGGGAGGCCCTCGGGAAGGCAGCACCGGGGCGCAGGCAAGCGGGATGCCCGGCAGCCCACGGGCCGCGGCGCGGCAGCTGGGGCTGTGCTGGTGGGAAGCGGGGCAGCGCCAGTGAGGTGCCGGTGTGCCCGAGGAACCGACTGCGTGCGCCTTGCAGGGTCCGCGGCGCAGAACGGCAGCGCTCTGCGCAGGGAGTTCTCCGGAGGGAGCTACGGAGCAAAGCGCCAGCCCATGGCATCGCCCTCGGACGGCTCCTTGTCCTCTGGCGGCCTGGACCAAGGCAGCGATGCGCCCGCAAGGGACTACGAGCGAGAGGTGAGTGAAGCAGCAGCAGCGGGAGGAAGTCAAAGTGCGTTGGTAAAGAGGAGGAGGGTAAGCACTGTGGTGGACTGGGGGGGTAGCACCCTGGCTGGGCGCAAGCCTAGCAATTACTGTTATTTCACTTAGATGATCAACTTATGGGCAGTTTCTGTGTTCTTTGCAAACAAATCCCCACCGTGACAGGAATACAGTGCCAGCACATGTGCTCTGCCCACTGCTGAGCTCACTCCTTCCATCCAGAAACATTTCATGTAGGAGGGGTCACTCTGATGTTGCCCAGCAGAACTGCCCCAGCCCATTTTCTTAGGAAGGAATGAGAGGATTTAGAAATCACGAAGGCTCTTTGCGATACAGGGTATGTTCCAGTTGAAACCGGAAAGCGAGTGTCAGGCCCAGGCCTAGCTGCCTTCCACCCTGTGCTGGAAGGAGTGACTAGAGTAGTTGAGTTAGGGTGCTTTGGATTAGTGCCCTTGAAGTAGCACGGGAGGGGGCTGGGATGAAGCCCAGACTGCCAAGGGTCACAGCCCCTGATGGTGGTGCCTGGTCACGCGCAGGGGCCGTGTCCCAGGCTCAGCAGCGGTGCTGCCGCCTGCACGTGGAGCCGTTCAGCACTTTGCTCTGGATCTGCCCTACACAGGCATTCCCAGCAAAGGGAATTCCTCGGTGTTCTGGACACTGGCCAAGCGAGCTCAGGCTCTGCAGTCCCGTCGGCAGTTGCTGAGGCGCCGGGCGGTGGCCGCGCGGTTCTTACTGGTGTTGCTCTGTGTCTTGGGCTGCAGGACTCCGACTCTCCGAGACACTCCACCGCGTCCAACAGCTCCAACCTGAGCAGCCCCCCCAGCCCGGTGTCGCCTCACAAGACCAAGAGCCTCTCCTTGGAGAGCTCTGACCACGTGAGTTGGGACTCATGAACTGCTTCATTCCGCATCAGATCTGACATCACAGCAGCTTAATGTCCCCATGGCTGTCCCCTTCACTTCCCCAGTTCTCACCTTCATCACCCCGACCCTCCCCATGCCCTGGCTGAGCGTGATGGGGGAGTGGGCTGGAGAGGAAGGGAAGAGCTGGTCGTCTCCAGCACCATTCAGCACTGCCTCACCCCCTTCCCCAGGCCTAAGAGCAGCAACGAGCAAAGCTAGGGTGCTGGTAAATATCAGATGCTGTAGATTTGTATTAGCGTTGGTTTCATTTTGTGATTACAGCTGCTTTCATTTTTACAGATATATTTATCCCACCCCAACTCCCCAAAAGTAGCTTAGCAGACCAGACCGGTGTCGACAAGAGCCCATTCAGAGGGACTTTGTTCTCATACTCTAGCTCGCCGTACTGTACGAAGGTAGCACAGAGACCCCTGCGCGGGGAGCAATCAGTATGTCAGAGGCACATAAACGCTTCCAGCCACCACGTTTGAATGTCAATCTGATTGTCGCCAGCAAATCCTTATTGATGAAAATGATGCATATTTTACTACAGTACAGAGTTTAAATAAATACGCAGATGTTAGAGTTAAATACGTATGTATATATTCAAAGAAAAAAGCATTGTGTATGCAGCAGAAGATGGATGCTTATTTAAGAGAGCCTTTAATTTAAGATTTGTGTTGTCCCTGTTTTCATGCTCAGTAATGTAGAGACTTGGAGGCCTGGCCTAAAGCCTTTGGCAGGATGATGTTCCATTCACGCAGCCCACGCTGCACTGCCCGGAGCTGCTCTCCCAGTGCAGGCTCAACAGTTCTGTCCTTCGGGGAGGAGCAGAAAGGAAGCTGTAACCAGCCCCTTCCTTCCTGTTAACCCCTCCTTTGCGCAAATGTTCGGGATGGGAAAGAGCCCCGTGCCCCGGCACCGAGGACACTCCTCAGCCGGGGCTGCCCGGGGCCGGCTGGACCTGAGGCCCTGGTGGAGCGGCGCTCCTGAGGTTAATGTGGCCAGCTTGAGGCAGCGGGAATACCGTGTCCCGTTGGGTGCCGGCCCGGCCTTCCCGGGAAGGGAGCGGCGTTCCCACCCCCATGCCGCTCGCAGCCGCCCCAGCGCCGTTGCAAATGCCGGTTCCTGACATGCACCAGCCCGGAGCCGGCCCTGCTCACACGGAGCAGCCCATGCCCCACACTGCTGCGCTGTGGGGGGTGCTAGGGCCACCCTGCTCCATCCCACAGGGAGCCGAGGAGGAGGAGGCTGCCCACGGTGAGAGGAAGATGCTGCTGCTCGCAGGTTGGTAGGAGAGATGCTTTCATCTGGGGCACCAGGTTGAGGTGAACCCCCCTTCCTAGTACATCATTGTTTGGCTTTATGCCATGCCCATCCCCAGGCCCACAAGGGCTGCCCGCGTTCTGGTCTCTCGGGCTTGGGAACCCGTCACGGCTCGTGTGAAAGCCGTCCCTGCCTGTGCAGGCAGCAGGGCAGTGCGTGTCACCCCACACACCACGGCGCTGTGTCTGCCCTGTGTCTGCCTGCCCACGTGGAAGCAGGAGGGGAGCTCAGCCCCATGCAATGTAGGGGCTGAGGGGGGAGCAAGGCAGGGAGACAGACCCGCAGAGCGCTCACGTTTCCTCGTGCTCCTCGCCCAGCAGAGAGGTCGGGCTCATGCTGCAGCAAGAGGCTTGTCCACGGCTAAGCCCATTCACGGTTATTCTGAGATGGGAATCACAAGAACGTTCTACAAACCATTGTATCAAAAGCCTGTTTCTCCTCTTCCCCATTTGGATTTTTCACAGTAGTAAATTGGTGGGGTTTGTTGTTGTTACCTCAACACTACAACCAACTTTTGCAAGCTTGGCATTTAACACTGAACGCTACAGCAAACAGCCAAGGATGTGAAACGAATCCTCCTCAGATTAGTTTTTCAGGCAGGGCCTTATTGGCATTACTAAAATTCCCCATCAGCTTCTTGAAAGCTGCATTTTGCCTCAAGCATCATCCCTTCCTTTCCCCCTCCCTTCTGGGGGGGGCAGAGCCTTCGCTGCCCAGCTTCGTGCTTGGCCTCTGCTGCATTTCACCGTTAGGCTTCGCTGCCCAGAGGTGCAGAGCTTGCAGCCACGGTGCCGGAGCAGCCCCGTGAGCCCCTGAGGGCAGCACCGGGATGGAGTGGAGCTAATGCTCCACCTGAGCATTCCCCCAGACCCAGGGTGGAGCGAGCGCAACCCTACCCAGTGCAGACTCCATTCCTGTGGCTGCGGCCCCTGCTCCTCGCCAAGGACACCTGAGGGAAGCAGGAGATTGGTACTGTGCTTTTTTATACCCATCTCTTGTTGGGAGAAACAGCAACTGTTCTCTCAGTTGAAAAGCAAATGGGCACGTTGCTTATTCGAAAGGGAGGAAGTTGTCCGAGGGCTGGAATAGCTTGATAGGTTCAGGGACCATTTGTTTATACCCTCAGTTTTAAGCCACCTGCCTCTGCCTGGTCGGTGTGAACAGCAAGACCAATGTGCAGGCTGTACCTGAGCTTTCTGCAGGCACCTGGAGCCAGGAAAAGTACCGCGCTCATGGGGACTGCGAGACACTTGTCTCGTGAGGGTGGCTGTTTGCTATGTTCAACTAACTGTCGCGCTGCTGCCGCGTCCCCGTCCAAGGGCTGCAGTTTGGCCAGGGAGCTAAAATCTCCCTTGACAGTCACCTGTAGCAGATGTTCTGTGTGCACAGTGTGTAGCTCTAGCCCCGATTTGTTCCTTTTGGCTGAGACTGAAGGTGTTTTGCATTTATGACACTGCTTTAGCTGGAGGGCTGGAGGTCTTCACGTTTTTGTTGTTCTGCGGGCAGCGGCATTTCCGAAGCCACGGAGGCAGCTACTCCAGCCTCCCGGTCACAGAACGACAGCCCTTGCATGATCGCTTCCCCTGCGCACCCCAGACACCCGGCACCAGGGCCTGGGTCACAACAATCCTCCCTGCCCGGGAGAGGGAAAAGCCCCACAAGGCAGAGGGGGTGCAGGAAGGCAGTTCCACCCCACGTGCCTGGTTCAGCATGGGCCCTTCTGCCCCCAACACCCCATGTTTGTGAGCATTGCTGCCAGGGCAGAGAGCAACATGCCAAACCCACCGGCAGCAAGAGGAAGCTTTCTCACCCCTGTGCGTGCTGGTGGAGTTAACATTAGCCCGTTCGGGGTGAAAGCCATCACCGCAGCGCCATGCAAGTCTGGCACGGGAAGCTTTTTTAATTAATTTTTAAAATAATAATAAGCAAGGAGGCTGTTCCAGGAAGGAAACAGGACAGGTCCCTGCCCTTACCCAGCTCACAGCAGTGGTCCCTCACCCTTGGCTAGAGAGCCCCAGGCACAGCTCTCCTGCAGCCCTTCCCGGCTAACTTTAACTCCAGTTTGTCCTTCCTTCTCTCCAGCCACAGCTGAACACAACCATTTTTCTTCATTTTGCATAAGAAAGTCTCATCCACAGGGAAGAAATCCACAAACAAACCCGTGTTGGTATTTCAGAGCAATTATACCTGCCTTTTATGTATGACAGTTTCATATCATTTATTTTTAAAATACGTTTTTTAGGTTTTTCATTGTAATATTATTGTACAGTTTTGCATGGCATAGATGTAATCACTTTTTTTGTTTTAGAGTAAGCTGACAAGTGTGCGTGTGGGGGAAAGATTCTGCTTTTTGCCTCTTCTCACTCTTTTGTTTAATGCCCTCGATGTTGTAGGGGACATTGTAAGAGATTCTCTGCTACAGAACAATGATGTAGATTCTTTTGCACAGAAATATTTAAGGTGGGGAAGTCAACAATGTAATAAAGGACTTACCACCAATATTTTATGTTGGTAACACACTTAATATTAACCTACTTTGATGTACTGCAATAAAACAGGGAACTGTTAGAAATGCAAATGGTTTGTCTTTTTTCCCCACTAAGATCTGAGGAGGAAAGGGGAATAACTGTGTTCTAGAGGAAAACAATTGCAGCATCTTATCACACCTCGGCACAGGTACACCCCAGAGGGACAGGGACACGTGTGCCAGTGTGTCCAGCATCAAGACCCCTGAGGACAATGTACCCAACGCCTTTTCCAAAGTCAAAAGTGAGGCCACCCTGCGCTTGTGCTTGCTGAGCTGCATCACTGCTGATCTTGGGCTTAGATCATCTGCTCTGCTTCATGGGTCTCTTGTCATCATTCCTTCTGGACCTCTTCCTTCCTTGTGCCCGATGGTATGGGCACCTTCTTTCCTCAGCTCACGGAAAACAAGACGTGCTGGGGCTTTTGAGCAGTCTCTTGTACCAGGGCCCATGCACCTCATCCTGAGCTGCTCCTTCCATTTAGTTGTTGCAGCTGTCACAGGGTTAGGGACTGGATTCCTCCCCATCTCCAAGCTGCAAGCACCACCCTTACTAAACACACCTTTGTTCCTGCGTGCCTGTTTTTCCTCCCGTCCTGTTTCTAGGGAGGAACTTCCATCCCTGCCCTGGATGCCAGCTCGGCCTGTTGCTCACGCCAGCCCTCTCCTGCTCCCAGGTTGTACTCGTTGTACATCTGGAGCAACATCTGTGCCCTGCACTCCCACTGGTACGGCAAGCAAGGTGCAGGTTGGAAGGGCAGCAGGAGCCACGTGTCTGAGCTCCCGCACGGCTCTGCAACCTTCACCCTCCAGCTGTGTGCAGCTGCTGTCACCTACAGCCCCTTCTTTAACCTGGAAAAGCCTTGGCTTCAGAGAAGCAAGTTCATCTTCCAGTTTGCACTGGGGAACAGAGAGGTGCCTTTCACAAGAGGTGTTGTCCAGAATACAAACTTGCAGAGAAACATTCCTGCCCCTCAGCTGCTTGGACGAGCAGGCAGCCCAAGGGCAAGCCCTGTGTTCTGGCTGTCATTGTTCCACGCTGGGAAGTTACAGCAGCGTTCTGGCTCACTTTTTCCCCAGGGCTGTTACCCTGACAGCTAATTCTCCTGCTACAAACATCTCTGGACAAGTCTGCAGAAATGATTGATAGCGCTTTTGGACTGTGCCCAGCAGAATGAGGGGCTGGGCTCCACTCAGCTCGCCTGATAAAGGAAGGCGGCCGCTCAGCTTGTGCGCGTTGGGGGTCCTCCAGGGCAACGCAAAGCAAAGCCCTCGCTCGACTGGCCTGATCCTTGACACCCCCCCCCTCTCCCCGCAGGGCCAGGGGCGGTGGCCGGAGTTAAACACTGCTGCGCCAGCACAGCAGCCCTCTGGTCATATTAAGCACCAGCACTGAACGCTGCTTAGGCACCAGTCAGATATAGCACCTGTAAGGTCCGTGCCTTCCTTCAGCCACAAACTGGCTCCGAAACTCAGAAGTCTTCGACCCTTTGTCCTGCAGTTAGTGCTGGTCCCTTGTCAGACTTTTAAACTTTGTCAGACTTTTAAAATTTGCTTTTTAAAAAAAAAAACAAAAACCCAACCTTTAACAAAGGCTTAAGTATCTCAGGTCTACAGCTGCCACATCTAGCTCCAACAGAGAAACCAACTAACTAATGCATACCACAGCTCAAAACAAAATGGGAAGTTAGTCTATCGTCACCTCAACTGCAACAGGCTTATGCAAAGTTTGCATCACTGACCAACAGCATTACCCCTGCTCAAAGGGCTAGAAACAGCCCAAGATGAGAATGCTTCGTTAAATTATTTAAAGTACTCTTTCTGAAACAAGAGCATGAAGCAGCTTATATGTTATTGACTTTGGAAGAAAGGTTATCACGTATTTTCCTGTTTCTCAAGGGTATCCCCTTTGTATAGAGACCACCTATTCACATACCTGTTCCTTATTGCTGAGTGTGGCAGATTCCAGGCTCCCAGGGCCCTGACGTTAAGATCGCAGCGACCGTCTCTATTCGTGGTTGAGTTGGTGGCGCGAGGCAGGGGCTGCTCCTCGCCAAGCGCTGCTAAGGAGCTGGCACTTCCTCTGAAGCAGCCCTGCCCTCCTGGGTGAGCAGCAGCTCCAGCAGCTGCTCTTCCTTCACACAGATGATAGAGCAAGGCCTGTGTTCACAAGACTGGTAACACAGGGAGGAAAACAGCAAACTCAAAAAGTCAGTTACGAGGATTTTGTGCAGACAGACAGAAAATAAGACCACCATCCCTCCTCGCCCCAGCTCCTGTTAAACTTGTCTCCTTCACCCTGAACACTAGTGCCACAGCTGCAAGGGAAGGATGAAGAAGTAAATGGGTCAGGTATCTGCCTCTGCTCAAGGAATCCTTGCTTCCCCCCAAACCAGACCTGCAACGAGAAGAGATTTGGAAGCCTCCCTTCACCACAGCTACAGCTTCTCCCCTGAACAAGGCAGGGCTCATTCTTTACCTTGCTGGAGGGTGAATAACTGCAGGCAGGAAAGCCCACCGCACAAGCACTTTTTTATTGAAATCAGTAAGTATACAGGTATAGGATTTGTACAAAAAATCCAAGAAAATACTTTGCTAGCTTGACTCCAATGGTCTAAAACTGTGCGTCTCATTTTAACTGTGTAGGACATTTCAGCAAAAGCATGAAATGCTCATGAGGCAGCAAGTGTTTGCCTGCCTCGCCAGGAGTTGGCATTACAGTAAGCAGACAAGAAAAAGACAAGCCAGCTTCTTGGTTAGGAGTCCAGCAAGCAACGAGTGCCGGGGCGGAAGCTTGTGTAAGTTGCCCTCAGGAAAGCTGATGCCTACCAGGCAGTGAAGGATCCCGCTACTTGTGCTCAGTCAGCTCTGCCACATCTGTATTTGACTCCCAGAATGGAGGTGGGCTGTGTGTCTGTGCAGATGTGTGTGTGTATGTGTGCACGTGCATGTTTTAGAAATATGGCAATCAAGTCTCATGAAGTCTATTTATTTCCTATGTTTAGTTTGCAAGCCAAAAGAGGCAGAAGGCATAAAACTTTATCCTATGCACCCACACACACCCCCTCCTTGTATCAAATCAGTAAAATCCAGGAGGGTTCTTAGACTGCTACCACTTACAAAAATAGGGGGCTGAGGGTGTCTGTGGTAGGGTACATCTCAATATTTGACTCTAATTCATAGTACGAAAAACAGTTGAATTTCACCTTTGCTTGAAAACAGGATTTTTTTTAAAAAAAACAAATTTCAGAGAATTACAAACAGGTTTCAATACTAGCAAGTTTTGCCCGTGCTCCTTCCCCAGCTCATTATAAAACACGATCGCTGTGCAGCCACCACCACAACGTTAAAAATCCCTCCAGGGTAGTTGGCTGGTGCCTCGTAGCAGCGCAGAACCCGCGGCAGCTTCGCCCACCACCTCACGAGGAGCCCCCTGCAAGCTGGGTGCTGCACTGGAAGTCCTAGCGAGAAGAGACACAGCACGAAAGAACAACTTTGTCCTGCTGAAACGCGCGCTCAGTGCCCAGGGCACAGGGTGCTGCATCTCAGGAGCATGGAGAGTTGGGGTGCAACACATGGGAGGCTACAATGCTCCTGCCAGGCTCAGCTGAGCTGCGCCCTCAGAACAAGATGTGCTCTGTCACGCTTGCTACTCCTCTGGCTTCTTGCCCCTGCTGCTCCAGTATTTGCTATATGCCTCTTGGAACATCTTTTTGCAGGGGATTTTGGCCTTCAGTTTGGTGCAGATAAGGAAAGAACCTCCCATCTTCCGGTGGAGAGAGTAGGTCTCCTCTGGCGGAGGGACAAGCCGATGCTTCAGCATGACTGGGATTAAGCCATGGATCTTTTCGGTAGTGCTTTGGTTGCCAAAATCAAAAGGTTCCTCGGAAGCAAAAGCCTCTCCCAGGATGAGGACAGCATTTAAGTGGGCATCTTCCATTTCCTGCCCAAAGGAAAGAGGCATAAGTAACATCACCAGCCATTTTAAATGTCAGGAAGAAAGAAAGAAAAAAGAGGAATAGTGCTAGCAGCAGTTCCAGGGAGGACTTGGCAGTCCCCACAACGAAGGAGACACCTAGCCCCTGGGTGGGGGGAGGAGGGGGCAGGGGAACACCTGATTAGCACAGTCTGGAGCTACTCAAGTCTGAAATCTCCCAAGAGATCTCAGACATCACCTGCAAAACTCCTTAGAGGAGTGGGGGGCACAACATACTGTGTGTCACACTGTCACTAGGGACTGTTATTACTGCTGCTGTTCCCAAAGGGAGGTGAGAGCACAAAAGCCAAGGTGCTTTCTGCCCTTCTCCCTCTGCCAAAAGCAACAGCTTCATAGGCTGTGATTGGCTTTTCCTTATCAAGATGCTGTAGAAGAGCCCAGACCCACATTCTTTAGCAGACTTTTCTTCTGGCCAGCACTAAAACCAGACTGCTCTACTCCATACCTTGACTTCATAGCCAGTGAGGAATTTCATCTCAATTGACTTCTTCAGCACTCTTTCTCTGTCCATGTCAGCAGCTGCCTTGATTACCTGAAGAAGGGACACTACTTTCAGGAGCGCTAGCAGATGACACAAAAATGCTTCGAGTACGAGACTAACAGGTCTCCCTTTCTCCACTACCCCATTTTTATTGTTGTTGTTTCTGTCAGATGCAGAGCAGCTGCAGTTTGCAAGAGCGATTGGCAACAAAAAGAAAAAAGCTCTTCAGAGTAAGGCTGGGCATAGCAGCCCAGAGAACATACAGACACCAGAAAAGCTTCATGAACCAGTCTGCCCCGGTGAGGTCTGCTGGCCCCTGCATCTCAACGAATCAAGTGCAGAACATTGTGATCCAGGAGGCACAGGAGACTCTGCACAAAACAATCAGTTTGTAGGCAGTCTAGAACAGCCACGGGGCCAGACTGATAGCCAGCCAGAGGCACAGCTTCCATACTCTCATATGAAACAGCACTGACTTCACAGGGGCTGCAAAGAGATGATGCCATTCAAATATGCTGTACCGCCCAAGTTCCCCAGCAAACAGCATTGCCATTTTCCATGCTTGTTTTGTAAATTAGATATAACTGGGATAGCAAAAGGTTTGCAACAGTCATGCAGAAGACTACAGTGAGGGATAAAACTAGAGCTCATTCATCCAGGAGGGAATTACTAAAGACACAAAGTAAAATAGCTCAGAACTGAGCACAGTCTTGCACATACTTCCCCAGTGCAGCACTCTACTATATGCTTCAAGTTCTCACCTCAATGTATACATCCGTGAACTTCTCATCAAAGCCTCGTGTTGCTCCAAAGTCCAACAGGGCCACCTAGACAGGGACAAACCTTCTGCGTTACAGTATCAACCACTTATCATGAGTCTTCATCAGGCTCAATCCCCTGAAGTTACCACTGTGTGGAGGTTTTGCACCGCAGTGCGGCCGCCCCCAGCTCCTTTCTTTCCTGAGAGAGCAGCACTTACACACAGCAGCACTGCACACAGCAGAGGAGATCTGGCCTATGCTTGCACCATCCCCAGCAAACAGCCAAACCAGCCAGCAGCACACCTGGAATCACTTTCCCAAGCACAGCAGAGGACAAGCTCCTTAGTCTAAGGTATCCTTGACTCAGCCATGTCCTCACAGACAGTGTCACAAAGTGCATCTTTCTACTGATTAGGTTCAGAGCCGACCCCACAGCCAAGGAAACACCTGGGACCAGATCCAGACAGGAGCCTGCCAGGGTAACAAACAGACTAAGCAAAAACTGAGGGTGAAGACAAAAGGCTTTTGTGAGATACCACCCACCTAAGGCTCAAGGGCAGGAACCTGTGAGATGCCCTCAGTAGGGGCTGATTCAACTTTAGAGTGGGGAAAGAATCACAAACTGATGAAAAGGTTCTCTCATACAGCAGGGACAGCTGCTGTTTAGACTTACCTTGTGCAACTGCGGGTCATAGAAGAAGTTAGACCAGTTTGGGTCAGTCTGCATGTACCGGAACTCAAACAGCTCCCGCAGACACAGGACCAGGATGTTGTGGCAGATCTTGGAAAGCAAAGGGAAAAGACAGCAAGTCAGGACGGCAAGCAAGCCCCATAATTATTTGTAGCAGACTTCAACATGCGGGGAATACACCATGGCACTGGCAGGAACAGTCTGCTCTGCTGGGTGCTGCAAAGCTCTCAAATAGATCAGAGTGTCTCACAACTCCCAATCCACAGCCTAGACAGGTATCAAGTTTGACAGCAGCCCCTAGTGCAGCTCCTGTCCATCCCTGCACACACAGCAGGCACTAGGACTCACCCAACTGCACCCATTTTATTTGCATCCTGGTCCTTTATCTTGCTACTCAGCCTTGTCTCCCTGGGGGGACAAAGATAACCTGGTCAGCATGAGCAGCATAGACTGAGAAGGCCTTTAATAAAGCAGGACAGCTCACCCTGGTGGAGAATCCTGCAAAGCATGGCCAGAACAACTGAGTGCAGCTCACAGGGAAACAAGATGGAGTTCTAGGAGTTGCAAGGCCTTCTGTAGGGCTTCTGAGCAGTATACACAGCTAGGCCCAAACAGGCATGGAAAAGGTCTTTTCTAGACACATACCCATCACATACTGTTGAGCTAAGCATGCAGCTCGGCTCAGTACAGGCCCAACCGGCCAGAAGAGCAGCCACCGGCTTCCTTGGGCATGGGGAAAACAAGAGCAGTCCCAGGAGCGCCTGCAGTGCATTACCCACCACAGCAGCACGTTCCTGGGAGAATATGTGAGCTGCAGCCTGTTCAACAGGACTGCTAGCCTCACTCAGCCTCTGGCCTGCACTCTGGCTCCAGTCTCAAGTGAAACCCCATCTCCAAAGGGAAGGCATGGGAGCAGCACATGTACGCCAGCCCTGCGGCAGGACACTGCCATCAGGTCAGAAGGCTGAGGGCCAGCTAGGCCACTTACTCTCTTTGCTTAGAAGGACAAGAGGGTTGTTCCTACAGCAATATTCCATTTCAAGAGCTGCTAAAAGGAGTGCCTGCCGATACATAGCACAGAGGGCAAGTCCTGAGGAAGAGGCACCTCGGGGCTGCAGCTGAGAGGCAGCCAGCTCCAGCACAGCGCCAAGCTGAGTGGTGCCCCAGTGCCGCCAGGATCAGCTTCATCTGGAGGAGCGCAGCCTGCACTCTCCCCCAGTGACCTCCTAACAGCTGAGGGGTCACACCGAGACATACACACAGTGCAAGGAAAAAAACACCACCCAACTCCAAATACCAGCACAGTTATTTCTGCTAATAGAGCAGCTGCTTGTCCCATCAGCCTCCAATCCCTTGTTATATCCAGCACCAACATCTACTCGTCCCCGCGCTGCCCCCTGCTCTTGTTTACCGGGAGGTACTTTTCCAGAAGCCCTGGGCAGCACAGGCCCTTCTCACAGGGCAAGGGGCACCTTACACTTGCACGGCAGGAGAAGATACTTGGTATGCTCCTGTCCGAGAGCACTGCTGCAAAGCAGAGCCCCTCCCCTTCAGCTGGCAATCCCACCCAAGCTGAGGGTCACCCAAGAGAAACAGGGCATTTGGGAATTAGACCAATTTCCATCAGCCACCTGGATAAGCAGCCAGCAAAGCCTACAGAGCTGGTTTAGCTCCCATGCGCTACTCTCACCATGCTCCAGTCCCTCATCGAGTTATCACTGCAGGGGCCTGCAGGACCTAAAGCAGCCCAGGGACACACAGGCATTGCTACCAGGTGGCCCACACAGAAATCGCAAGCAGCTCCAGGCAGTTGCCAGCTCCAGGCAACTGCTTTTCACTGCTCCAGGTTAGCCCTTCCACAAAAGGCTCTCAGTAGCTGGAGTGCAGCTCCGAGCTAAGGGAGAAGCAAGCCATGCTGGGCAGTACCTCATTGCGGATCTCCTGGCTCAGCCCTACAGCTTGATCCAACGGGAAGCCGGACACCAACTCTGTGGTGAGGACATGTTGGCTGCACAGCTCATCCACTACTCTCGGGACATAAAAGAACGGGTGGTCCTTCAGCAGCTCCCTGGGGGTGCAAGAAAGGAAGGGAAAAGGCTGAGTCACACAAGCAGCCAGGCCTCTATATAGGGCTTTGCATGTCCCCTTCGCTCAGCTTATTTCAGTGCTGCCGCCCTCTCCTCACAGCTAGCCTGTTTTCCTCAGTTCCAGTAGGGATCAATCACCAGAAACAAAACCAAAGAGTGCTTGGAGGGCAGTGCATGGACCAGGGCTGCAAGCCTGGTCTCTTGAGCACTACAGTGCTTTGCATGTACAACAGGCTCATGCTGAAGGAGAGGGAATAGGAACTGCCCACATCACCCCCATACTTCAAGTCTGACTGACAGAAAACATGTCTGAGAAGAAGCAGTAATGCTTAGGTGTAAACACCAAGAGCTCGCCTTGTGTTACTGCCCAGGGGCAGGGCATTCACCTCCCAGGGTCCCTGGACAGGGGATACCCACTTGTGCATCACACATGCACACAGGAGAGGCTCCATGCAATGGCATGAACCTACTGGAATTTCCTCGCACATGCAGCTTCTCTCTGATAATCACACTCAAGGGCCAGCTCTCTGCTCAGAACTTCAATCAAATGCTCTGGGAACAAACCTGAAAGCAGAAGGACAGAAACAAGAAAATAAAGTTAGAGGTGGAGAAAAAAAAAAAAAACAATCCCTCAGGCTAAACCTTTCCTAGCCAATTAAGGAGGAGAGAGCAGCACTTATGGAGGAACCTGCAAGCCAGACAACTCCAAGTAAGTCCAGCAAGTGAGTGAGAGCGTCACAGTGCTGACCTGTATTTCCAGCTAGATACAGGTTCTGCAGGTAGTTCCAGACCATGGCTACAGCGCTGCTCCTAAAGCAAAGTCTTATTCTCTCCTTTCTTCCACAGCCCAAACAGTTCATTCCTGCTATCTTGTGGCTAGTGCAGCTGCAGTGTTTGTATGGCTGTGCAGAGAAACGCAGCTAGGGGCAGAAGCACTTGAAAACTGGCCTGGCAAAATAATAATAGTAATAATAATAATAATAATAATAATAATAATAATAATAATAATAATAATAATAATAATAATAATGCAAAACTGCATCTCCTTGCAGCCAGGAGCAGACACAGCAGTCAGCACGACTGAAGAAGTGAACTGAAGCAAGAGGTAACCAGGGACCAAGTTGCCAAGTCTGTTTATTTCCATCTTGGAGCTGAAAAACTCTGCTGTTCCTTGGGGAACCATGGCTGGGACTGCAGCAACACAAGGGCCCTGTCAGCAGAGAGCTGTCCCAGTTTGTCAGCACCTAGCCTGATTTAAGAGCAGTGTTTGTAAATATTTCCCACAAAGATTCCCAACTGCTGCCAGGCAGGTGAGTAAGGAACAGCAAGTGTTGGCATCACTGGAGAAAGAAGATATGTATCCATGTGCCGGGACATGGAGCAAGCTCCGAGTTCTCCACCTGCATTCCATAGCACGCACCTCACACCTTGCAGAGTCCCCAGGGTCTGTCATGATGCAGGGCACATGGACAAGCACACACTCCTCACAGTCAGCAGCACTGGGGTACCTGGGAGCAGGGCAGAGCTCCCCAGGTTGGCCCAACACCCCCTGCCTTTCCCACTTTCTTTGGGAGCTCAGCTCATATGTTGACTCTTCCCAAGTCACATCTGTCTTCTCCTTGAGGCCACTTCCTGTCTCTAATCTATGGATACTGGTGTGCATCATGTTGCTTGGAAGGAACTGGCAACACTATGTGTGCCAGAGGCAATAAGGAGCTGTCAGGCCCTGCAGAGGCACCGACCCAAGACTGGATGACCCCATTCGTGTGGGATCCCTACATCTGTTTACTCCGCCTCTCTCTGCCAAGGGTCCCAGCTGTGTTACCTTCAGGGAGAACATTGCTCATGCTCAGGACAGTCATCAGGTTGTTAACATCACTGTTGATGCTCTGGGCAACTCCAGGGTACTGCAGGACACAAAGGAAAAGGCAGCTAGGTGACAATAGGTGAACCCAGGATATCCTGCTCTTCAGGGCAAGAGAGAAACCCCCTCCAGTTCAACGTACACTGAGCCCCAACCACAGCCACCTACACACAGACCTCTTCTGAAAGCCTGCTCAATGCCCAGCACCTAAAGCAGGGGGACAGAGATGAATAAAGACTCTGTTCTTGCAAACAGAACAGCCTGTTCTGTTCCTCTGACATGGGTTTTTACAGTACATTAAAGAAACCCCAGACATGTGAATCCCAGCAACACTGAGAGGCCAATTGGTCACTTCCCAGTACACAGCACCGATGGCCCTAGAGGGTTTTACCCACAGCAAAAGGGCAGGTGGTGTGGCACCAGTCCAAACAAATGTGTCCACTTCACTCAAGCTGACAAGAGAGCCTGCCAAAATCATGCTGTGGATCTGGCTATGGCCAGAGCTCTAGCTTCCCATTGCTTTTAACCTGGCCTATCTTCAGAGAGTACCTTGGACACAATGGGCCTGAGGAGCAGACACCAGCACCCATTCGTACTGCTTCAGAATATCTCTGCCTTAGAAACCAGGCCACCAACCAGATGTCTAGCTTTGCCTGGGAGCCTGCTCAGCTGGCAAGGGATATTGCTAATTTGACTTATAACACACATGGCTCCAGAACTCACCCCCATTAAGAATATCAGGCCCAAGCTGCTGACAGCTTCATGAGGAGTTGGTGAATACTCTGCATTAAACTGCTACTGCTCAATATGCAGATGTTCAGCTTGCTATTTCAAATACCCTTAAGGGGAAAGTTAAGGAACCTTCAAGCTGTGTGACCAGAAAGGAAAGCTGGGCATGTCTAAAAGAAGAGACAGTCTATGGAACATGTAGGTTCCTTGCACACAGCAGCAGAGCCAAACAGTACAAACAGTCCCTCTTCAGCATTGCCTCTACTCTGCAAGAGGGTATATATGAGAACAAGCTCCCCTTCATCATCTGGAGTCAAACTAGCTCAAACAGCAAGACTGTTTCTGTCCTTCCTCTCTGCTTGCATTAGCTAAGACACTGCAGGAGCTAATTTTGACCTGCATCAGATGTTTCTAACGTCTAGCAGCTCCATTGCCCTTCTACAGAGTCTGGGCAAGAGATAAGGCTTAGTCAGTAAAGCTCACCTGGATTTTCATGGCAACTTCTTTCCCATTTTTCAAGCGTGCTAGGTGAACTTGACCAATGGATGCAGCAGCAAAGGGACGCTCTTCAAAGGATGCCAGCTTATCTCTCCAGTTGGGGCCAAGGTCATTGTTCAGAGTTTTCTACAAATAAAAAGGAAAGGGTCAGAACATGGAAAGCAAAGATTTAAGATTTCCCTATCAGAAATCATGTTCCTCTAAAGAGACTTGCATGGCCTGGAGTAGTTTGCAGTGCCTGCCCCTGCTTTCTAGATTGTTCTCCCTTCCTTGTCTTTAAACAAGACTGCAGACCCAGCACTAAGTATATTCTGCTCACCAGGGCCATCACAGAAGAATCTCACACAGATCCAAATGGCAGAGGTCTTGGGCAATACAAATCCAAAGTATCCTATTTGAAGCCACTTGTAACCTTGTGGAAAATGAGTTGGATATTCCTCCACTTTCATCATGCTGCCAAGCTGAATAGTGGCTGTCCAGATATGCAAGACAGACTCTCTTTAAGGCAATATTGATAATTAAAAATTACAGCCTGCTTTAACAGCTTTTTTGTTATGCTGTCAGACTGTCACTCTTAAGTTTTGGGTCTGCTTAGTTATCTTTCAAAGAATAAATAGCACTGGCAATTCCTCTTGCATCACCCCTCCCTACTAAAGGATGGAAAAAGAACACATATATAGGGGAAGTCAAGCCTGGCTTACTTCATTCCATCCCTTCTTGCAGGTGGATTAAATTTTTATCAAAAACAGTAAGAACAGTTTCTGTTAATCTTCCATCCAAGTAAGGCTTTTAAGTCTGTCTCTAAAGTGAGATTTAGGCACTGGCTTAGCCTCCAGAAGTAAGACTGCAGAAAGGTAACAAACAGGAAAGAAAGACTTCATTATACAAAATCTATATAACAGTATTTTTATGCATCATCCTGTTCCAGCACCATAGCTTCAGGATGTAAAAGATGCATTTTTACCTCTGTCCAGAGCTGAGCTTCCACATGCACGAGAGAACAGCACCATAGAATTAAGATCATTTCTCACTCAGTATTAAAGGATACAATACTTATTGAAAGAATACTCTCAAAAACAACAGCCCATGTTTCCTGTTCAGTTAAGTCACAGGATACATTTACTTTGTTACTGATCCCTCTTCCCTGATAACCAGGAAGGAATATTCCTCACCATCATCTGCTTTATAGGCATGAAGTCAGCACTCTGACGTACACGCTCAAAAATCCTCTGGAGATGAGGGTTGATGAAGGCATCATCTGCCAGGAAAAGCACAAGAGTCAATCAAAGCAGGGCCACATCCTCCTGCTCTTGTTCAGTAATAAGGGCTTAGCTGCATGCAAATGAGCCAGTATTTCCTGTCAACAAGCCCCCAATGAAGATTTTTAAAAATTATTTCTATTGCAGTTCTCCTTACCCAGAAATAGCATGTGAGGCTCATCTCCTAAGGTATTACACATTTGAAAAGTGAGGCAAACAGAAGTGAGTTTCTGTGAGGCAAAACAGACACATCAGAAGTCCTATGCATGAGCAGGAGAGCCACCACCTCTACACTCCTGCACAAAATCTGCATAAAACCTGCTTCGTCTCCAAGCCCCTCCTAGGCTCGTCTGCTGCAGCAGAAAAAAGGTTCCTGTGCATCCCCTCTCACTTACCAGGGGAAAACCAAACACAAACACTCGAGAAAGTGCACTGAGAAAGTTTATACTTTGGGGCCACGTATCAGCTGTTATAGTACTCACTGGCTTTGTTCAACAAAACGAGAGTCTCTACCAGCGAGTGGTATGTACTGTAAACAGCTACCAAAATGAAAAACAACTGCAGTTGTGCAGAAGAAAACACAACTGAGCAAAAATAAGTTACTTCAAGAGTCGGAAGGGTTTAGCAAACAAATATTTTGTTACAAATATTTTGCCTCTGGTCCAAATGGCCAGCCCAAGAACCAGCTACACTGTAAAACTGGAAACAACTTCCAGCCCAACACTCCACAGCAAGGTCACCAGGCACAGCAGCATCCTGCACATTTCATGGGAGGCCTGGCCAGTACTCCTGAGCTTGCTGAAGGCCTCCAGGCTCTTGACATTTAAGTGAAGCTAATCAGCAAGTGTTTTACACTGCTGCCAAAGCTGCATCACATTAGGAGACAGCAGACAAATGAGAAAAATCCTGAACATCTCTATGCCTCAGAGCTGGCCTTCTGCAGCTGTTGCCCCCTTCACTCACATCCAAGCTCACAACAGCTGTGATCAGCCTCTCAACACACATCAGGTGTAATTCATAACAGTATTTAAATATCTTAAGTAGATCCTCACCTATGGTAGATAAGTTACCTTCATAGATCCTTCCTAGACACAGCTCACCCACCCCAGGTGCCAGAGGCTCTGGCCATACAAAGCAAGGAGCAGAATTGCTTCTCCTGAACTGGCCCCATGAGCAGAGGTGGAAGACAAGCTACCCACAAAAGTCAGCACATGGCAGCTTCCAGAGAGCAAGAAAGCAGTATCCTGGTGGCAGCCTTTGGCACATGACTTGCTGCCTTTTCCCTAGCTTTGTCAGGGCGGCCATCAGACCAGCAGGAGAAACAGTACTCACCTGGGACAGGTAACTAGCAAACAAACAGGCAAGTGCCACAGGCAGGGCTCTTTGGACAGTCAGCGACCCGAGCTTTTTTAGCTTGCCCAAGTTATCTAATATCTCCCTAGATCCAGCATTAGCAGTCAGCACTCAGAAATTCAAGCAGAAGCCAAGGCACTTCAGGCACTCAGACACTGACTCAGTTTCAGTGACATCTTGAAAGCTATTTCCAAACAAGTGCAGCAGCTATTTTTGGCTAGTCCTTCCCTTCCCCAATGAGCTGGGCAGGAAGGAGAGGTGGACAGTGCCAGAGAGTATTTGTACACCTGCTATCTCCCAGGAGTGACCTAAGAACTCTGTACAAAGATACGGATGTCACTCACACATTCACTTCTGATCACTGACTTTAGGCCTGTTGGATCAAGAATCAGTTTCAAAACCCTAACAGATGAAAACTCAGATAAGTTTATACCTGAAGAGCTTATCAGTTGCACTGGCCCTTCTAGCAAAGCTCCTGGAAAGGTCAAACATGTAAACCACTAACAGGCTACCATAAAGAGAGGAGGCTATGGGTGTGTTTTTGACCATACTTAGTGATGGTAAAACAGCATCATGGTTTTTTTACTTCCTCCTGTCCAGCGGGACACCTATGTACTACTTAGTGCAACGTAACTCTGCTTTTCATCAGTTGCTTTTTAATTCAGACATTGAGTCCCCCTGCTTCCAGGGGAATTACCTCTTCGTCGAGTGAGCTGACTCTAATCAGAGCAGCTATGTGCCTAAAGGATCTCAGATTCACACCAGAGGCTCTAGAGAAAGAAGGTGATGGTACACTGCAGAGTCACTACAGACTGAAAGTAGGCTGAACTTAATCAGATATATCAATACCACTCTTCTTGCATGAAAAAGACACCTAAGCCCTCCATATTCAATTGACTTTGATTCACCTGACTCTCCCCAAACATGACAAGAAATTCTTCACCCCACCTCAGAGAGGAGCTGAGGACTGGCACTACTACTCACCTTGTATACTTAACATCTGTCCCAGCTTCAATGCTGCTCCCCGAACCTTGCACAAAGTTCTCACAATTCTTTCTGCATTGGCTTCTGACAGAAACGGGCTGGAATCCATCACCGCTTTCTTTCCTGAGGACAAAGAGACAGCACAGAGATGAGCAGTGCCCTTACCTCTGACAGTTTACTCCATCATACCTCCACACTCAGCAGGTTGCTCACCTTTCCCCAGAAAACCAAACTAGAGCTACACTCTTTGATCTCACTGCAACCACTGCAGACCACAGTCGTGTACACGTGTCTTGCGCCAATTCTGGCCTTGCTGACTTGAGGGCCAAGAGCAGCCAACCACAGCAGGGGACTGTGCAGGTCTGTCCAGAACCTTGGGCACATACTGCTGCTGCACCCACTGTTCCAGATGGCTTAGGAGACCACGCACCGTGCGAGGCTGAAGGCAGTCACTGGCTCAGAGGAGCAGTAAAGGGGAGCCACAGCGAGGGGTGGGGAGGATCAAAAGCATGAACAATACAGTGGCACTTCCTAGGGTAGAAGCTGGTATTCACCCTGGCCTCAACTCTCCTTTCCCATACCCACCAATTCTTACTTATTCACATCTAAACACATTTTGCAAACACATTTACAGCATGCATTAGGCACCTATACTGGGCAAACAGTTTTCCCACTACCCTCTAAGTCTATATTAACATTCCTGCCTAATCAGACTGAAATTTACCGTCTTCCTGATGCACAGGCAAAACAGCCATCCTGTCCCAGTACCGTAACTCCAACTCATGCCACCCACATCAAGCATTTTAAAAATTGTTTATCACAGACTATGTATTGGAAGTGGTTACCACGCCAGCCAAAGCCTGGGCAGGCTGCAGAATGTCCTCACAGCAGAAGCCCAGCACTCCTCTGTGATACTCTATTCTTCTTGGACAACACTGTGGCTGGGGAAAACTAATCTCAGCTGTCAAGATTGCCAGCTTTACAGATGTCTCTTACATCTTCACAGATGCATATTGTTCCTTGCCATGTTTCTGTGGGAAACGTGCCACTGCACAATTCGGCCCAGTTAAAGCCACTTGCTGTGACTGTACTTCGAGGCCATGCATGGAGAAATCCAAACCCTTCTGTCCATACTCCCATCAGCAGTCACTAAAACACGAACTGCCACAGAACAAGGCCCAAAACATACAGACCGAAGGCTAAGGATGCAGTACGGCTTCTACCTGGCATAAGAAGCCCTTATGAAGGGCTTCTTAGAGAAGACACACAGACACAGAAGCCAGGGAACCTAGCCTTACCCTCCCTTCATGCTACCTGTGCGCACCCCCACCAACACACACACTCTCTCACCTCCCTCCTCAGAATCTACAATTGGAGAAAGGAGTTTGTTTTCTACTTGTCAGGGTTCACTGGGCCCTAGAGATGACTTTAATCATTAACAGTCCTATCAGAGCAAAAGTCAAGCAGAGGCGCTGCCCACGCTCTGCTGGCTGCTTCCCTGGGACATCAAGCCACAGGGCCACTAGCCAGCTCAGCCACGCTCCTTTAGTTGCTGTTACGTTTTGCACGTTGGTAAAAGGGGCCATGAAATAGAGTCAAAACCAAGCTTATGACTGGCGCATGGTGAGAAAAAGGAAGCGAGGAGGAGGAACAAAAAACAAATAGATAAAAAAAAATCATGACAGTATTTCAAGAGGGAAGGAAACAAAATGGAGACATAACCTAGCACAGTCCAAAATATGTCTCTGCCAATTTTCAGTAGGCTAAAGTGATATTTCTTCCCACAAACAGCAGCTGCCTATTGCTGCTACAAACTTTCCCTCCAATCTCAAGATCACAAGGATGTTTGCCTACCTGTTAAAAGAGGAAGGAAAAATAAATAAATGAAATAAAAGCAAAAACCAAACAGCTAGTCTTCTCTAGATAGCTTTGGCAGTGAGGAGGACTCAAGGGGAGCTGGAGCTCCTGCTCCCCAAGTGCCTGGGGATGGTCAGTTCTTGCATAGTGCAGGCAACGCAGCTAGACCCACATTTTCCTTTCCAAGTGCCAAAAAACAGCTTGAATCTGTATGCACCTTGCAGCTGCTCTCCCCTCACCTTCACTATGGAGGACTCACCCCTGGGCTTTGTGCATATTTGATTTTAGGACCATCACGTAGGTGTTGGTGCAAAAGAACAGCCAAGAACATAAAAAAAACCCTGGGGACTGGTATGTTCAGGAGATTGCATTTTCTCCTCCTCTCTGTAAGGGAACAGCCCTATGCTCAAGCCTAAGCCAGCTCCAGCCCCTCGGACTCTGCCCAGTGCGGCATGTGCACAGTGCCTGCCTGGAAGTCCCTGTGCAAGTCATTAAGAAGTCATAAAATTGACCTTGAATCCAGAGGCTTTGCTAGTAATGGCAACTATTTATCTGGGCACCCTGTCCGGTTTTTATTCGTGGAAACTTTGTTCCATCCGCTCACCCCATGGCAGCCTTGCACTTTAGATACACACTTAAATATTGAGACTGCCATGAAGGTCATCAGTTACCAGGAAGTTATTTTTAATTTGCTTGATCAGCATAGTAAGAAAATTCATGCTGGAAATGGAGTATGTCCATCCTCTTTTTAAATCAATAATGTGAACAAAACCACTTAAAGCACTTAAAGGGCAGAATTAACCCCTAAAATCCATAAAGAAAACCCCGCAGCTGCATGCAGGAGGTTTGCAGTGGAACGAATTTATGTTCAGAGCATGGGGCTTGGCAGGTGGTGGGAGGGGGCAGTTTAAACTCTTGCACTGCATTTTTTTTCTCTGAGGGCAGAACTTCTGTAGCTTAGGAAAGTTCCTTCTTTCTTACAGTGCAAGGAAGAGAAGCAAAGCTTGTCCTCCCACAAATTTCATAGCTCTGCAAGCTTCGATTTTCACTTTAGGGTGTGTCCAATTAGAAAATAATCTGGCAAGAGAAGTAACAGTTGCACAATATCACCTCAGTTAAAAGCAAAGCAAAGTCATCAGTTCAAAACAGGTACAAGCAGCCTGCCAAACACATCGCAAGTGCCAAAAGCAAAAGCCTTCAAGGACTCTCTACACACAGTGTTTGCCAACCCGGATGCTTTTAAACCGAAGTGAAGAAACCCACCCAGCCTTTAAGAGCCTCAGGGAGTAAAACAGCTTTTTGCCAAAGTTCCTTTTTCTCTGCTGGGCTGCTCGGCACTGCCTGGCTGCAAAGGGAACACACTGCTAACAGGCAGTATCCTAGACAGCCCACAGGCTGCTGCCGTAGGGGTATATTCTGCCTGCTGTCTTTTTAATTTCTTCCATCCTGAGCCACTCAAGCACTTCCTGGAATAGAAGCTTGCTTCCTCAAGGAAAAGGAGGGGAAGACATAGGCTGGCCTGGTAATACAATGTTACTCTGTCCATACTCAAGTTACAAGGATTATCACCATCTCATAGCAGTGCTTCTGAACCAAGAACGATTTGGCCTCCTTTTTGCCTCTAGTTACACAAGCTTAACCCCTTACACCAGTTTCCTTCAGGTACTGAGAAAATCAGAATGTACTGGCCAAACCAGAAAGAGCAGCTGAAGACCAGACAGCCTGCAATGACTTTACCAAGATCCTTACAATTTGCAGTGTCCTGCCCAAGCTTTTAGGGATTCAACCAACAAATGAATCCAGCCAGAAGTTTTAGGAGTAATTTGCTGTCTTCTAGGAAAGAACACCTGTGTATTCTATACCCTAAACCACAAATCTGCGCACAACCATTCTCTACAGCCACATCATATGAATGTATAATCTTAGAGAAGAAACATCATGGTATGATCAGGTATAACTCAGAAATACTGTGTCCCCCAGCTGGGGAGCACAATATAATCAAGCAGACAAGAAAATCTGAACAAATATGGAACAGCCTTTTGAGCTTATTATGAGACTCTTTGAGAGGAAGGCAAAGGTACTAGAAGTTGAAATCTGCCATTTAACAGGTACACAAGTTATTCGCTCACCTGTAGGAGAGAAAAAGGCAGCCTTCCCCGAAGTTCCTACATGACAACATTTTAAGCAGACTGCAACCAGTAGCAGCATAAAGTTCCAGACATACAGTCTCACCTACATTTTCTGTGCTGGTGGAACTATACAGTTTCACACAATCTAAGAAAAAAAAATTCAAGAGCAGGCTCAAGTATAGTGTGCAGGCACAAGTGTGGCTATGGGAAAGCCATAGAAGTTATACTGATATTAATTTATTCTCCCCACATACCTCTGTCTATATGTGAGGTTACAGTACACCTGGATGGGTAAAAGGTCTAAGTGTGGAATCAAGTATTGTAACCAAGAAGTAACTGCACCCTTTTACTCTGACCACGTTCCCAACTTCCACGATAGTCTTGCAAGTGACTATGCTGGCAGACTGTGCATTAAAAAAAAAGTAACAACTTAAAAAAAAGACAAAACACATGAGAATGCAAAAAAAGAAAAAAAAAAGCTTACCAGTGCGCTCTTCAGGTCTAAGGCTCTTCTTTGCAACTTCTGCCAGTGCCCCAATGCCAAGACCAACAGCAAGTCCTTTAAAGAAAGGAAGAGATCCCAATCAGCATGAAAAAAGCTTCTCTTCAAGCAATTGCAGAATCAGTTTTTATAATTAACCCCAAGTCATGTGATCACATGCACAGCTGCAAAGACAGTTCAATTAGAACCTCCTGTTTTCTTTACAATTGAGTCATTTAGAATTTAACACTAAACTGTTTTCTCCTAGGCTTCTTTCTTCATGCCAGTATGTCGGACAGGTAGCATAGCCGGGGCCAGTCTGGGATGCCCAACTCTGCTACGAAGGGTATCGAAGAGCCTCCTCAGGAGCTCCCTGTGCTCTGGCTGAGGTACTTGCTGCAGGTTTGAACTTGGGTATTTGAGAGGGGGGAAAAACTATTAGCAATGCAGATTCTGAAAGTAAAGACCTCCTCCAAATACCACAATAGGGAGGAAGCAAAAATATATTCCAATAAAGCCATGCTCAACAGAGCTTTAAGAGGCCTAATGTTTCCTGTGCCCCTATCAGGGCAAAAAAAACTCGAATTACCAAAGATTATACATCAGACAAATCAATCATGCGATAAGCTATATCAAAGGGATGACTGCCTTTCCGACTGCAAATACTTTGTTTTACTGGATAATAAAAGATAGGGGTAACAGCAGCTGGAGCTTCCTCACAGCTCCTGAGCTATGGAGGATCCCAGCACGCAGCAGTGCCAACAGGGCTTGTAGCACACGTCTTCCCAGCACCGCAGGCCCTTGAGTCACTGTGGGAGAGCTTCCCAGATAAAACTCTGGGTGACACAGCACACGGTGAGGCAGGCCGTGCTTCTCAGGTATGAGTGTGTGGGAGGAAATGCAGCGCGTGCATCCCCGCACGTTTTCTAGCATTGGCTGAGAAAGATTGGGCACAAACAAGTTGAACCTCATTTCGCACAGTGAGTCCTTCCTCTTCCCCATCAACTAATTACAACTCCACTTGCACCAATAAAATTTTAAGCTTGCATAGTATGTCTCCTTCAGGAACAGCTCTGCCTTGCGATGCTGCACACTAAGGGCACTGGGCCAAAGAACCTGTCTGGCATCAGGCAATGCACAGGTCACCAGGGACATTAAAAGGCTTTCACAGTAACTGCTTCTGAGGCTGCTGCCAGTTTTCTTCACGAAAGTCTGTTAAGTCTGTTTACCTACAGACTTAACTTCCATTCTCCACTGTACACAGTCTTAAAAGTTATGGTATAAGTATATGATATGGTACAAATTTACCCAGCAATAAAATGCTTCCAATATCAACAGGATGCCCTGAGTTTAACATTTCAATCCAAGTATTCGAAAACCTAGACAAAAAATCCTAGTTAAAACCACAGGGGTTTTGTTTGTTTCCATTTTTTCCATATTCTTATTTTCTTCAGGTTTTGCTATAAAGAAGCGGCACCTATCACTAAAATTAAGTCTGAGGAAGCTTAAAAACTAGCTAATTTGTGCAGATTCTTCAGTAGGGCAGAGCTGAGTGTGACCACTAAATGAAAGAAAAGGATCTTAGTCTTTTGCACTCAAAACCTAAAGGAGTTTCTGAGGAAAAACACAGAGACTCTTCAGGAAGAAGTAGAAGGAACACTTTTCAAACACAGCATAAGTAGTACCCATTAAAGCACTGACACGCTGTCATCTCCAATCACATCTCATACACAAGACAGTAAATATGAGCAGCAAATATAAATAGTCAGACAAAAAATGAAAGGCAACTGATCTTACAAACAAAAAGTGATTTTCTAGGCTATAAATGAATGACAAGTCACACAGCACTTGCTCTTTTGGCCTTTATCCTGTTTCCACTACTTCCAAAGCAGAACTTGGCTCTGTCATTATCAAAACGTGGCTGAACAGGCTTGGCAGTAATTGGTTCCAATTAAATAAGCCACATCTCCTGCCAAAGGTTCTAACTCTTTATGTTGCTTGCTAAAATTTTTGTCCTCCCTATGCCTAAAATAAAATGTGTTTTAAGTTATTAAACTCTTTGCATTAAGACACTGAACACTTTAAGGGCAAATTAAGACTAGATCCCACCCTGTGTTCCAGAATAAAGCCAGAGAAGTTTTGTTATGCTCCAAATTCTTGCTTTTGACCAGCGTAAGCAAGATCAAACTCCAAATAAATATAGGAGCTCCTACTACAACAGTTCCTCTTAAACTCGACCGAAAGGAGAGATAAGAAAATTCTGCTAGACAATGAACTCCCAGCACAAGCTTTAAATAAAAAAGCCAAGCATAAACAAGCTTAAGCCTTAGCAGCTGCTTATTATTAAAGGTCTGAAGCTGGATTGAGGACTTCAAGAATCTTCCTAATGTAATTATAGTATCCGGCAGGGTACTTTAACTGTAGGCATTATATAAAAATGTAACACTCCAACTTCAAACCTTCAGTAACTAATTGGAAATATCTCAGGGCACATAAAGCTTCGCTCTAAATGTGGTAGCAAGTGGGTAGAAAGCACTCTTGCAACCATGTGGGATCATGTTTATCTTTGGTGTTTGCTCCTTAGCAGTCAGGCCTGCAAGGATGTAACCATCTGTATATGGAACCTATCATTAAGAAACAGGTGATCATTCAAAAGTCTTATTTTTCACAGGGAAAACACCAAGAGCGGCCTCTTCTCCAAACCTCTGCAGCTTAGAAAGGGCTGTCACTTTTCTGAAATCTCCATTACTCACTTTTTCCTCCTCTCTGTTTTTATCAAGTTGTTTATCTGACAAATTATCAGGCTAAGAAATTAATATCAACAGCTAAAGTTCCTCAAGGCTGTAACTCCATCCACTAAGACTACCACTGGATATTAGTGTGACCCTGAACTTTGTGAACATGCTACTTTCTCCTTCACTAATTGAAATTCATTACCAATGGCATCTGGAACACACACAGCTCATGTAACAAAAGCCAGTGTGGACAGTTTCACCTTTCCTTGTCTTATAAGTTAGGCTGATGTGCTATAGTTTAGAAAACAAGTACTAACCACTGCATTCCTCCAAATGTGGTTCATGTTTTCCCAGCTTCTTTTACACATACACGTCTGTAAAGCTTTGGTCGAGCCACATACTGTTTAAACACAGCTAATGCTGCCTATTTTTCAGTAAGTCCTCCCTCTAGAGAGGCTGCTTTGCTGTAAAGGAAACAGCATTCTCTTAATCTGTACTACTGGCCTACTGACATTGCACAAGTCAATCCTGAAGTCCCCTGCTTTCTTATCTGCAAGAGGAGTAATTTCAACACGATTTATTATTCTGCAACAATTTTCAGCATCACTGAACAGCCACAGCTCAGCACCTTGGAAAAGAACATCCCCCAGCACCAGCAGAAAGCCACCATCCAGAACGCAGTACTTCAGAGATAGGCAGATCGTTTCAGGTCTGCGAAACGCCAGCTGGTTTTAGAACAGCAGGGTATTTCTGCAGACATTTTCCAGGCATCTCTAGCACACATTCCACTTCAAACTAAGTCCACCAAGATTTACATCTGCTTAGTAAGATGCCCCTGTGCGCACACATCCTCTTCTTGCTTAGCAACTGGCACAAGACATGGCTGCTGAAGAGCCCGTTACCACTGCGCTCAGCCCGCCAGGCACAGTGGCAGCAAGGCCTCTCCAGGAGCAGCCCGTGCTCTGGGTTCAGTCATGTCAAACATGGTAGGCGCCGCACACAAAACATCACAAGCCAGCGGCATGGCTTTATGCGACTCCAGCTAGCTAGCTTCCTGTGCATGAAAATGTCCTCTAAGAGGAAATCATACACAGTTGTCACTCATGTATTTGAATGCTGTAGTTATCAGTTCTGTATAAAGAGACTAAGTTCGTAACTTATTTAAGAGGGACTTACTTTTTTCCAAAACTGGTTAGAATTTTATCACAACTCAACATCACTGCAAGCTCCATGTACTTTCTTTGTTGATACAAAAATGCTCATGAAGAACACTCATGAAGTTGAGCTCTAGTCCATGATAATACTGTAGTGAGTATGCAGAATAAGTGAGAGGCCAAGCAAGCTCTTAGCTGCAGCCCAAGTACTTTTACCTCCTATTATTAAGGTGTCCATCGCCCACAGGAGTATCCAAGCATTATGGCTGAGAAATCAACATTCCCCGTAACATCCGATTCATTCATTTCACAGGAAAGAAAAGAAGGCAAAGAAAACAAGCAAGGAAATAAATGGGCAAATTGGCTCAACTGTGAAAGGCATCATACCAACAGCAGGAGAATTCGGCTATCTGGACTCCAGAAAGATAAATTAAATCCAGTTTTGACCCACTGAGCATCTTTTCATCTTCTGCAGTGTTATATATCTTTTTGCAGCAGCTGCCATAACCAAACGATGTAACAGGAGATTCATCAAATCATCCCAAACCTTCTTGTTTCTGACTTCTACCAGAAAGGCAACATAGAAGAAAATTAATTCGAGAGAGAACAAACACTGCCATCTCAGAGACCTTCCAAAACATCCACCACTGAAGTCTGAAGCACTGAGCTCTTAGTTTACTTCAAGTTTATTTTACTTTTTCCCCCCCTCTTAGGAAAGGCAGATAAGCCAGGTTGGACTTCAGAAAAACAATTTCTATTCCCATCTCAGCTGGGAACTGCCTCCTACCAAAAAAA